>OX940792.1:3198221-3694845 GCA_954870985.1 Trifolium fragiferum
ATATAGAGTCGGATAGCTTTTGCCGACACTAACATTTAGCTTGGAGCATTTTAGCGTCAACCCCGATACCGTTGCTAATTGGATGCTAAAAGTGTGTTAGAGTCGACTTTTTGGGCTTTAGCATGGGATTTTGGCCGACGCTAAGCTATGTTATTCTAGTAGTGTTCTCAATGTTTTGCGGTATGCCATTATTATTGTCCCAATGTTAAGTATTACTCCCTCGGGTACAATTTATAATTTGATATAATAGAAAAATTAACATTAAATGTTTTATTGCAAATGTAAAGCGATTTATAATTTTGTACAATTTTTTTTCTCAAGTGACTTATATATTTGGTACGGATCGAGGGAGAACTAATGAAAGTTACCATTTTATCAGTAGTTCTTCTGTCCCAAAATATAAGGAAAAAAACTCTATTTTTTTGTCCCAAATTATAAAAGAAAAACACAAACATTTATCTATTTCTAAGATTTTTTTTTTGTTTATTTTCAAGAAATTAAATAAACCACATTTAATTTAATCTCTCTTTTATCTTTTCCATAACCAATAATTTGTTTTTATATTTTTTCATGCAACTATTTTTTTTTAGAAAAAAACAATTTTTTTTTCAAGTATTATGTTTTTATTTTTCATAATAAATGTGTTTTTTTTTTCTGATTATAATTTGGAACGGATGAAGTATTTTCATTTCATTTGGTTTCGTTAACATGTCTCCGTCAATGGGAATATAGATGGAAAACATTTAAGAACTTAATTAAACATCGTGATCTTTTTTTTTTGATAAGCAATAACATGATGTTACTGTACGATGTTTTTGAGCGTCAAAGTTAATTGCACGGAATGATCAATTTTCAATCACTCATAATTATGCCACAATCTATAAAGTTGCATTTTTAGTTGCAACAACTCTTCAAACTTCTCTTTTGTTCCAGCTCGGTAAATACAATTATCTTTTTACTTCGTTTCAAAATACATAAGTCATTTTGACCATATTAAATAAATTAAGAAATGTAATTAATATTGTATAGAAAAGAGTGAGATTACAAAATTATTCTTCATTAATTGTGTTGAAAAGATAAATTGAAGTATTGAAAGAAAAAATAAATAAAACATTAAGGATATAATAAGAAAAAGAGCAATAATTAAATACTTAATTGGTATTTATTGGAACAAATTTTGGAACGACTTATATTTTAGAACAATTTTTTTATTCTGAAAACGACTTATATTTTGAAACGGAGGGAGTATCATCAAAGTGATTGACAAAACAATGATATGTGCATACAAGTAAGACATATATCAATTATTTGGAGGCATTATTCGAATATTAAAAATAGATTCCTAATAAAAATATGTAAGAGAAAATTTTAAAAAATATTTTGAATTTAAAATGCAAATAAAATAATTAATAATAAAAAAATAATCATAACTAACATATTAAAAATTTTCATATTCTAATTAATAACGTACAATAAAATACTACAAGTAAGATTTAAATTAAAATAAAAAATAAAAAAGTTTCCGGAGATATTTGACTAAGCTTGAGCTCTTGTTTGATGAGATTTAAATTTTATACCCTCATTTACTCATATATTAAAAAAATTGACAATTTTTTATATAAATGACAAAAAATATTTTGAAAGTCAAAAGTATATATATTTTAGCTTTATATCGTTAATAGAAATTTAAATTTGACCAATAAATTAAAATTTAAAACAATACTCACAATATACCTAACAAATAGATAAAGGATGCAATTTTTCTTCCAAAAAAAAAAACAAAAGATAAAGGATATGTATTTTCAAGTTTGACCAAAATTAAATAAAATATGTACATAGGATGTAATTCAAGAATTTTACTCTTTTCCTTTAACTTTAATAAGGAAAATAATATTATTTTTCTGCCAAAACAGTGCCCACATTAAGATAGTCCATATTTGTTTTTTTTACTTTTTCATCAACGTTTTAGATTGTCTGAATTAATAAAAGAAATTGCCACAACACAATATATTTAAAACCATCAATTGCATTCTCTCCTATTGTACACCAAGCAACCCATATTTTTTATTTTTATGCAAAATGGGATCAAAAAGGCATTCCCCTATGAATGTTTTTTCAACATGGTTGAAGAAGAGATCAATGAAAGTGAAGATCCTTTTGGGGATATTGCTTGCTTTTTGTGCTTTGGTGGTTCTCAAGTTTACTATCAACGATCCAAATATTTTCTACATAGCATCTGAATCAATCCATGTTGTTGGCCTTATTGCCCTCATATACAAGCTCTTTGTTCACAAGAGTTGCTCTGGTAAGTATCACTTAATTTCTCATCATCAATTGGACATTGTCTTGATTTTTTTTCACCTAGGAAATGTGTCGATATATAAGTAAAATTTGAGCACAAATTATTTCATAGTTGACAACTGAACTCGATTACATGCTCGCCTCTTAAAATGAAAATACATAAAACTTCAATCTTGAATTAATGGTAAATGTAGGAAAATGCAAAAATACTTGAACTTAAATCTTTAATTCCATTAGTTAACCATTTAAGACGTTAAACGTGGATTTGAATTTTCTGCAATCAACAATTGTTGTAGTCACATGTCTATGGGCTATGGCCTTCCGGCCATGATCAGCTCACGATCTGGATTTATGATCAATATTTTCAAAATTACAAATAAAAACTCATTATATTTGAAGAGAAATGAGTTTTATGTTTTGAAGGAGGCATTATATTTGAATTCCAAAACTCATTATATTTTATTTATTTATTTTGAAGTAAAAATATGGTTGTGGAAATGTGATGACATTAGTTGTATTTTTTATGACTATATTGATGAATATGTGTCTATCTGATAGAATTTGTTTGATTTTTAATGCTACAACCCAAATAACATTTTCTTATTTTTAGGTATATCCCTTAAGAGCCAAGAGCTCACAGCTTTATTCATAGCAATAAGATTTGGTGGTAGCGTCTACTTGGAGCGTAACATCCACACTGTGCTTGACTTGGCACTTATCTTGTCAACATTATTGGTTATTTGGTTGATAAGATTCAAGCTAAAATCATCCTATATGAAGGAGTTTGACAACATGTGGTTATCCTTTTTGGTAAATACATGTTTCTCTTTGTTGTGTTATTCTAAATCTTAATTTATCCTTTTTGCAAAATGGTGCATTTACTTGAAACATTTAACTTCAGTTCTTTTCATCTATGTGACTAAACAAAATGAAAAATAGATTGGGTTGAGAAAGAGGGGTGAATTTATCAATTCCCCCTTTTAAACATTTTGCAAAAAAGCTTAGGACAATTACAAATAAAACAAAAAATTATAACCTTCAGGGGCGGCCTAAAAGGAGTGCAAGGTGCCCTAAGATATCGGGTTAAATAGCTTCAAATTTTCTACCATACATTGTTAGGGTACATAGTGAAGTCGAAGAGCTCTTAATAGTGTTACTTAAATTTGATAGGAGATTTTCATGCCTAGAAATTATGATGACCACGTTACAAGTTATCCTAGATGTACATTCTACATATAAGGTTGTTCCTTATTAAGGAACGATATATCGTTTTATTGGGATCTTTAGTTGAGTTTGAATCTTGCTAAACAATTGGTATTCGGTGTATGATTTAAGAGGCTAATATTATGTTAATCCAATCTACATAATAATATCGGCCGTCATCTATTGTAGTTGACTTCTACGTAGATAATATGGTATACTCTTCAAGATTCGGAAGAGTTAGGCTCCATCCATCATGGCAATCGTTAGAATCTACAATCTCGCTTAATCAAGTGATGATATCAACATGATGATATCCAAGATAAAATTTGTAGAATTTTTATTTGATTTTATTTAGTTTTCATTCATTTTGGTTTCATAATGATGTTTTTCATATTTTATGTTACATATGTATAAGATGAAGATTTTTTTAAAAAAAATAACATTTTTTTGGTGTACAAAAGGTGGTGCCTTCTACAATTTTAGCACTATTTATCCATGCAACATCTGAATTTCATACATGGATAGTTCGATTCAGTTGGGCATTTGCTAGGTATTTGGAAACCATATCAATATTTCCTCAACTTCGTTATATGCAAAAAGCAAAGGTTTGAAACCTCTAAACCATGTTGTACTATATATATCTTTTGGATACCTTATAGAGTATATTATAATTATAATTTCTAATATATGTTTTCAGATAGTTGAAACATTCACAGGGTATTATGTATTTGCTCTTGGTATCTCAAGATTTTTCTCACTAGCTTATTGGATTATTCATGTAAGATTCGTTAAATTTTTTAATATTTTCTCAAATATCATATAGCTCTCTGTATATATACTTATAGAAACTTAAATTTCTATATGAAAATAGTCATAGGCATTTTAAATTAAAAAGAACTTCGATTTTTTGTAAGAATATTATTTTACAAAATTAGTTTTTATAAATCAGAAATATTCTATTCGTCACAAGAATTGCATTATTGATTACTATAAGCATTTTATTTACTATCATTGCATTCTTAATGTAAAATAATCTTACTTTAAAATTACTTGAGGAAATCATCAAATTCCAAGTCATAATTAAACTATCTAAACATTAAATTCCTGGCACGCTAGATACGATGCTAGATATAATGCTCTAGCTTCTTACCACTGAAAATGTAATGCTGTATACAATGCTATAGCATCCTACTGCGTAAATCTCAAGATAAATAAAAGCAAATATCTGAAAGCAAGTAAAGAACGCGGGATATTTGTTAACTCAGTTCGGCGCTCAAAGCAAGCCCTAGTCTGGGGGATACCAATCCAGGAAGGAATTTCACTATAATAGCCCTAGTTTTAAGTTACCAGCAAACGCCCCGTTCACAACTTACAACCTAGGCACTACCAATGAAGCTTCAACCTAGGAACTCCTAGATCAGAGATCTCATCTCACTTCCTTACAACCTTACAAACAGCAAGGATTTAAAAGCACAAAGACAAAATGATTTTGGAGACACACTCCTAAAACTACACACTCGTACCTAAAGGCTTAGAGTGCAAAAACACGCACACAATCCTAACTCCGTACTTCAAAGCTTAGGAGAGGATCACACACAGTACAACTCAATGGGACACGTCCTAAGCTTGTATCAAGGAGACACAAGAAAGGCTCACAATAAACAAAATACACACGCAAAAACCTAGAAAACTAGACAACACAATAACGGCGTGAACAACACTAAATCAGGTTTTGCATAACCTTTAAATACTCCAGCAAAGTCCTTGATTCTGAAATAATCATGAGCTTGATTTGTTTGACTCAAGCCTTTGACCACATTAATTAAAAAGGATTCTTTCCAAAAATATACTTCAAAGATATTCTTCATAGAAATATTCTAGTCAAGGATATGAAGTAATAAATGATAATCCTCAATAAAAAGCTTGATTAAACACGTGATTAAATGTGTCAGATATGATTCATGAGAGAGAAACACGATTTCCTTATATAGAACACGCACAGGAACACTTTCAGAAGCCGGATACGATGTTGTAACATCTTATACCACATCCTGCTGCAAAGTTTATTTCACCAAAAATGCAGTCAATACAGAAGACTCAACAAACTCCCCCTTTGGCAAATTTTTGGCTAAAACAAATTATGACCATACAGATACTACTTAAACAGATACTTCAACTACATCTCTTTTTCTCAACATAAGCACACAAGCATAAAGATTTGTAGAGACTATCCTTCAAAACAGTTTCCATACTACTCCTTCATGGAGAACAGTAGACAAGAATAAAGATGTATCTTTTAAGTTTATCAGAGAGGCATGCAACAGCGGAACATATAAAACATCTTAGCCTTAGATGGTCAGGAAAATAAACATTGACAGGATGCTATAGGTAATGCTACAACATTTCACAACACATCTCCCCCTGCACATATGCATAGGATGTTGGAGCATCATATCCAACATCTCCCGTTGCAGGACACATATCAGCTCCCCCTGAACATTTGCATACACCACCATCCAAAGCACACATACCAGAACAGACACATTGCACAGTCACAACATGTATCAGAAGCACATGCCAGAACCAAGAGCAGGGAACCAAACCAACAAAATAATCATAACATTTACTCCCCCTTTTGGCCATAAATTTGACAAATCAGCAGTACAGAGAGTTAAGAAGTACAGGAGCTCCATAGTTAATACAAAACAGGGGTCATCAGAGTCTATGCCCATACATCAGAACAAGAACAAACGTAACAGAAAAGCACAAAGAACCAAAATAACAGGAATACATAGAAAATCCTCTATTCAGAATCATTGGAACCAGTCACCTCCAGCTCTTCTGTATCACCACAAGTCTCTTCATTCAAAGCTGCATCAGATGCTGCAGCATCATTACCAGCATCATTACCAATACCAAAAACACCAGAGGCATGTAGCAGCGGAATTGGGTTCACCCAACCTCACAGAGCACATTAATAGAGAGAAGTAAACTCTTACAAACGAGTCCCTTAGGAAAAATAAATTCTCAATCACATCAGATATATATCAGAATACCAAACCAAATATCTACTCCCCCTAAATGTCAGACCATCGTCATTCTTCAGAGTTATATTATAGTAGCAGAGAACCCAGCATTATAACAATGATACACAGAACAGTGCTCCAAAAATAGTCATCCATCATGCAATCATTCACATACTTAGTCATGCATGAACATTCAACTAGCACATAGTTAGTACCATACAGTCATACAAACTAACATATATTAGCATGCAATCATTCACAAACTTAGTCATGCACACACAAATTGTTAGTATCAGAATATGCCTTGTACCTACTAAAAAAAATCAACAACTTACAGATCAAAAGAGCCAGAGGCCAGATGTCATGCACGATGCTCCAACATGTGGACACAGTACTAGTACTTTTATGCACAATGTACATCCACACACAACCATACTTTGAGAGGGGAGTGGAGAAGTTGTAGGAGTGAGTGAAGTGAATTAGGAAAGAAATAACGTGAGAATACTTGAGAAGAAAATAACCAACCCTTGATAGTGGCGTGTTTATGGGAAGATTGAAACCATGATTACCTTGATCAACGTGCAACACCTTATGAGAGACATTAAAACTAACTGCTGCACGCGCCACTACCTCAAACGGTAACTGCTACAATTCTTCATGGTGGCAAATTCCTAACTTGCCCCTTAACTTCTCAAATTGAGTAGCATCAAGTGCCTTAGTAAAAATATCTGCAACTTGTTCTTCTGTACCAACATGTTCCAGAGTCACAATTTTATTCTCAACAAGATCTCTTATGAAGTGATGACGAATGTCAATATGCTTAGTCTTGCTATGCTGAACATGATTTTTTGAGATGTTGATAGCACTCATGTTGTCACAGTACAATGTTAGAGCATCTTGTTCGACATCGTACTCCTTCAGCATCTGCTTCATCCAAACAAGTTGTGAGCAACTACTCCCAGCAGCTGTGTACTCAGCCTCAGCTGTGGATAATGCCACACAGTTCTGCTTCTTGCTAAACCAGGAAATCAAGTTATTTCCTAGAAAGAAACAACCTCCTAAAGTGCTCTTTCTATCATCTGCACTTTCAGCCCAATCAGCATCACAATATCCATAGAGCATAGATTCTTCAGAATGAGAGTACATTATCCCATAGTCACTAGTTCCATTCACATACTTCAGAATCCTCTTGACTTGAGTCAAGTGGCTTACCTTAGGATCAACTTGATATCTGTTGATGATTCTTGGAGAGAACTCCACACACTTGTTTATGACCAAAACCTTTTGATATTCATTGCTGAGATGATTGTCACAGTCTTCAGCAATGTTCACAACGAATTCCTCGACAAGCTTGGCATAGCAGTTTCCCAAGCCACTGACAGTCTTCATCAGCCCTGCATCATCCAACAATTCCACTACTTCCTTCCAAGCCAAAGTTTCAGTAGACAATTCTCTTTCCAGCCCTATCCTTCTGGCAAACACATACTTCCACTTCTTAGCACTATCAACAAAATGGAATGAGACCCCATCAATAGAAACATCAGGTACATTTGGTGGTATGAATCTTCCACCAAGCTTTTTCTTAGATGCTGTGATGCTGGGAGCATCGTATTCAGCATCTTCATCTGACACAGCAGCAACATACTGTTTCTTCTTCAGAGCTCTCTTCTGAGGTGAGGAAGTGATGCTTGGAGCATCTTGTGCAGCATCATACTCAGAATCACTCAGACTAACATTCTTTCTCTTAGAAGCTTTCTTTTTCTGTTGAGAAAGAATCTCAACTTTACTAGAACTTCTGCTAGGCCCAACAACCTTCTTCTTAGGAGACTTTGTGGGAGCACTTTTCTTTTTCTTGACAGTCTTAGGTGCTTCAACTTCCACCTCAGCCTCTTTTCTTTTTCTCTCTCTAAGACGCCTACCAACACCAGTTTTACCTGCATGAGAGGAGCCAACAGATTTGACCACAATAAGATCGTCTTCTTCTTCACTGACATGTGCCTCAGCAGTCTTTTCAGAACCACCTTGTTCAGGTTCGACATCAGATGCTGTAACATCCTTACCAGCATCTTTGTCAGCATCTTCTCTCGCCAGGGATGCTGAAGCATCCGGCGTCGCATCTTCTTAAGAGATGCTTTTGGCCAGAGATTGGAGAACATCTCCAACAATATGAGCCTCATCATCTAGTCCATCATCCTTAGGAGAGTCAGGGACAGGTGATTGTGACTTCTCATTTTCCATAGCAGTTTCCCCTTTTTCAGCATTAGGGATTTGAACAGTGCTTTCATCGATTAAGGCTTCTTTAACATTCTTAGGTTCAAATAGTGATACAGAACAAGAATTTGAAATGACATCATTTGACCTTCTAGTAATTATCCCCTGTTCAGGGTTACCAATGATCAATTCTGGGGGATGATTCTTCTGAACACGTACTGAAGGACCTTTCTTTTGAGCTTGTTCTTCAGAATTTGTAACACTGTCTTCTTCAGTTATTTCTTCATCAGACTGATTGTCACCCAGATGTTCAGATGCTGTAGCATTTTGTTCAGCATCGTCAACAACAGGAACACCTTGATCTTCACCAACAGCTTCTTCCACTGTAGAGTCTTGGACAACAATATTTATGGATTTCATCATCGCTTGAGTCTTAGAATTAAAAACTCTGTATGCTCTGCTGTTGGGAGAGTATCCCAGAAAAATCCCTTCATGGCTCTTTGGGTCAAACTTTCTTCTAGGTTCTCTATCAGCTAGGATGTAACATTTGCTCCCAAACACATGGAAGTGTTTAATAGTTGGCTTTCTATCTTTCCATAGCTCATACAAAGTAGAGGTGGTACCTTTTCTCAGTGTGACCCTGTTGTGAATGTAACAGGCAGTGTTCATGGCTTCAGCCCAAAAGTAATAAGGAACATTTTTGACATGAAGTATGACTCTAGCTGACTCTTGGATAATCCTATTCTTTCTTTCAACTATTCCATTCTGTTGAGGGGTGATAGCAGAAGAATACTCATGCTTGATTCCTTCAGCAGCACAAAAATCATTGAACCTGGAGTTCTCAAATTCTTTTCCATGGTCTGTCCTGATTTTTACCACATTGCTTGCCTTTTCCCTTTGATTTTGAAGACACAATTCCTTGAAAGCTTCAAAAACATCTGACTTTTCTCTAATGAAATCTATCCAGGTGTATCTTGAATAGTTATCCACCATTACAAAAGCGTACTTTTTTTCTCCAAGACTTTCCACCTGCATGGGTCCCATCAGATCCATATGAAGTAACTCAAGAACTTTTGAGGTTGTCTGATGCTCCAGCATTGGATGCGACATCCTGACTTGCTTACCAATCTGACACTCACCACATTTGTTGCCTTCTATGATCTTCAGTTTAGGCAAACCCCTGATAGCTTCTGATGAAATGACTTTATTCATCCCCTTCAAATGAAGATGACCTAGCCTTTGGTGCCATAGCTTCACTTCATCTATTGTTGAACTAAGACAAGTGGTATTAAGGGCTTCTTCCTGGGGTATCCATAAGTAGCAATTATCTTTAGACCTGGTTCCCTTCATCAACAGTTGATCTTCTTCATTGTTCACAACACACTCAGACTTAGTAAAATTAACTTTTAAGCCTTGGTCACACAACTGACTTATACTGATCAGATTTGCTGTGAGTCCCTTAACCAAAAGAACATTCTCCAAATTGGGCAGT
The DNA here is from genome assembly GCA_954870985.1 of Trifolium fragiferum. Classification (NCBI taxonomy): domain Eukaryota; kingdom Viridiplantae; phylum Streptophyta; class Magnoliopsida; order Fabales; family Fabaceae; genus Trifolium; species Trifolium fragiferum. The sequence continues at coordinate 3,208,455 of OX940792.1, forward strand.
CCATGATTCACAAGATCTCCAATTCCTAGTATTTCCCCTTTAGCACCATCTCCAAATGTCACAAAGCTGGTCTTGTAGGGTTTTACATTCATGAGATATTTTTCTTCACCAGTCATATGTCTGGAGCATCCACTGTCAAAGTACCAATCTTCCCTTGATGAAGCTCTCAGTGATGTGTGAGCAATCAACCCAACATTTTCTGTTTTGGGCTTCCACTCCTTCTTTATAGGCACATCTTCCTTCACATCTTCCTTCACCTCATTTGCTTTAGGTTGTTGTACAGGATAACCATGAAGTCTATAGCAAAAGGGCCTAATGTGACCTCTTTTTCCACAATGATGACAAACCCATCTTCTGTACACTCTCTGGATTTTAGGCCTTTGATGGCCTTTTGGATTGGATTCCAGAGCAAACTTGGCAACAGGGTAAGTTCTAGAATGATGAGCAGGATGCTTTAGCATCGTTACCCCAGTGCAAGGATCAAAAACATCTTCAGCAGATTTGAACTTTGTCTCAAGATTTTGTTGGTATTGATTCAAATGTGAGTAATTATAACCTACTGACTTGGTCTTACCATTTGGTAGATTCTCAAGTATCTCCTCTAATAGATTTGTTCCTGAGTTTAATTGACCTACACGCTTCTTCAAGTCCTCCATTTGAGCATTGGCAAGAGCAACTTCTTCTTGAGCTTATGTAGCCTTCTCAGTTTGAGCCTTTACTTCAGATTGAAGGAGGTTGATAGTCTTCTTCTGCTTCTCAAGTAATCTGCACATTTCTTCAAATCTTGTGAGTAACTCTTTGTAAGTACTGGCTAGTTCATCATAAGCCACATCACCATCTTCATCAGCATCACTGTCTGGGGTACAAATTCCAGTTAAGGCAGTTACATGCTTAGCAGATTCATGCTCTTCCTCCGAATCTTCATCTGACCAAGACACATTCAAACCCTTTTTCTGTCTTTTCTGATACGTTCCACATTCTGATCTTATGTGTCCATATCCTTCACACTCATGACATTGAACACCCTTGCTTTGACTGTTATTCTCTTCAGGCTTGGTTTTCCTCAGACCATTTTGCTGTTTATTGATGTCGAATCTGATGCTTGGAGCATTCTGACGATTCCTGTTATCAACCTTTTTCAGCACCTTGTTGAACTGTCTTCCCAGCATAGCAATGGCATCTGCAATGCTTTCTTCTTCTTCATCCTCATCCTGACCATTCTCCTCATCAGTATTGGAGACAAAAATGCTTTTGTTCTTTTTGTCCCCACGTTCATCTAGGACAGTTTCAAAAGTTTGAAGAGAACCAACAAATTCATCCATTTTCATAGTAGAGATGTCATGTGCCTCCTCAATTGCTGTCACCTTCATATCAAATCTTTTGGGAAGAGATCTGAGAAGTTTCCTTGACAATTTCTCATCAGACACTTTTTCTCCCAAGGCTTCAAATGAGTTGGCAATATCCAAGAGGGTCATATGAAAATCTTGAATGCTTTCATCATCTTTCATCTTTAGAGTTTCAAACCTGGATGTGAGATGTTGAATTTTGGATTGCTTCACTTTTGTAGTACCTTCATAGCAAGTCTTCAAGATTTCCCATGCTTCCTTGGCTGACACACAGTTTTTGATTAGCTTAAAAACATTTGTGTCCACCCCATTAAATAAAGCATAAATGGCTTTGTTATTATAGAGAGCTGCAGCCTCTTCTTCTGTAGTCCACTCAACCTCTGGTTTCTTTACTTCTGTTGAGGTTCCTTCCTTGCTAGCAACAGTAGGATGTTCCCATCCAGTCAAAACAGCCTTCCAAACCTTGCTATCAATGGATCTTAGAAAAGCAGTCATTTTTTATTTCCAGTGATCATAGTTGTTTGATCCATTGAGCAACGGTGGTCTATTCATGTATCCTCCATCCTTTTCCATGATGCCAGAAATATGAGGTCCTGGATCTCACCCTAGAGACAGGCAGGGTGCCTGCTCTGATGCCAATTGAAATTCCTGGCACGCTAGATACGATGCTAGATACAATGCTCTAGCTTCTTACCACTGAAAATGTAATGCTGTATACAATGTCATAGCATCATACTGCGTAAATCTCAAGATAAATAAAAGCAAATATCTGAAAGCAAGTAAAGAACACGGGATATTTGTTAACCCAGTTCGGCGCTCAAAGCAAGCCCTAGTCTGGGGGATACCAATCCATGAAGGAATTTCACTATAATAGCCCTAGTTCTAAGTTACTAGCAAACGCCCCGTTCACAACTTACAACCTAGGCACTACCAATGAAGCTTCAACCTAGGAACTCCTAGATCAGAGATCCCATCTCACTTCCTTACAACCTTACAAACAGCAAGGATTTAAAAGCACAAAGACAAAATGATTTTGGAGACACACTCCTAAAACTACACACTCGTACCTAAAGGCTTAGAGTGCAAAAACACGCACACAATCCTAACTCCGTACTTCAAAGCTTAGGAGAGGATCACACACAGTACAACTCAATGGGACACGTCCTAAGCTTGTATCAAGGAGACACAAGAAAGGCTCACAATAAACAAAATACACACGCAAAAACCTAGAAAACTAGAAAACACAATAACGGCGTGAACAACACTAAATCAAGTTTTGCATAACCTTTAAATACTCCAGCAAAGTCCTTGATTCTGAAATAATCATGAGCTTGATTTGTTTGACTCAAGCCTTTGACCACATTAATTAAAAAGGATTCTTTCCAAAAATATACTTCAAAGATATTCTTCATAGAAATATTCTAGTCAAGGATCTGAAGTAATAAATGATGATCCTCAATAAAAAGCCTGATTAAACACGTGATTAAATGTGTCAGATATGATTCATGAGAGAGAAACACGATTTCCTTAAATAGAACACGCACAGGAACACTTCTAGAAGCCGGATACGATGTTGTAACATCTTATACCACATCCTGCTGCAAAGTTTATTTCACCAAAAATGCAGCCAATACAAAAGACTCAACAAAAATATATTTTGCATTCATGATATATATTTTTTTTTGGATAGATTACTCATATGATATAATTTTAATTAATGTCAAATTGATTAATATTATATCAATAATTTTTATTCAAGTACAATGAAAGTGAACTATGTCAAGAATTGTAGCTTGTAACTTTATTTTGTTCACTAACATAACAAACTTTGTATAACCATGGGGAATATATTTTTGTAGACATATGAAACTCGAGGGGAATATTTATTCTTTTTGGGGCATGGCTATTTCTGGATGCTTGCACTTTTGACATCAGAGATACTTCAATCTTTCATTCTGGCTGACTTTTGTTACTATTACATAAAGAGGTAGATAGCTTTAGTTTTCTTTTCTAATTGAAATATCTTTTTTACTTTGTGTATAATATATATTTTCTCTTAACTAATGATTAATTTTTTTTTTCTTTCAAAATGTTCTTTATAAAAAGAATCGGAAAGAGTACTTACTTTTAATTTGTTTTGTTTTTCAGCTACATGCAAGGACAACTTTTAAGGAAGATGCCCGTTTAGTGATCTTGGTTTGGTTTAGAGTGTATTGAAGAAGATTTTTTTCATGCAATAATCTTGTTTTGCTTAAATCAATTTTTTTCTTTTACAACATTTGATCCCTATATTTAAACAACTTTTGTATAATTTTTATATTTTTTAACGATTTTTTGAAGTCATATGTTTATAATATTATAAGAATTTTTTTCACAAAAATTTAAATTTTTTAACATAAGGTGAATTATTTATGAACTTTTAAACGCAAAAAACTAAAATATTCATATTCAATTAATCCATTCGGAGGCGGAATAAGGGGATGGCTGTGGGTGGCCACGACCACCCAAAAAAATAAGAAATTACTAATATACCCTTAGCAGTTTTATAAATTTACAAATGTATATTATAAATATATATTTGTTTGGGAGTAAATAGATTAATATTGAAGATTGGTCGAGCTGATAAATGTATTGCCTAAGCACCAAAAGGTTTTGTGTTCAATTTTTGGCGGTGGGTGCTTTTTTGTTTTTAAAGAAAATTAATTATTTGGTGATAGAACTTTGTCTCAAGCCATTAGCAAGGATATTTTTCTAAAAAAAAAAGTTAATATTCATTTTGTATATATCAATACAAAAAATGCACAATTTTTATTTTTTTTAAAAATAACACACAACTATTTTCAATTAAAAATATGGATTTTCTTTTTTGTAAGTGTAATATAATAATGTGTAAATATAATATAATATATGATTTTCTAATGATAAACTTCACGTATTACTTCAAATTTAATTATTGATTATTTTAAGTAACTCGACACACTTAGAGTACTATTTTAAAATATTTAATTTGATTTATTGATAATCAAATTTTGGTATACAATATAATTTTCGTATTTAATTTCTATACTATAACTTTTTAGTGGCTCTTCTGAAGAAAAAAAAAATTCAGTTCAACACCGAATCTATTATTAAAAAAATTTAAACTTTTGCATGATAAATTATTATAATGTACTAAACATAACAGTGAAAAAAAAATTAAAATTTCGAATGATATACACAAGTTGATCGAAAAACAGAAAAAGTATTTGAGGACCAAAATTTGATGAAATATTTCATAAGAACTAAAAACTAAATTTGAAGTATTTATAGGAACAAAAATATATTTAAACTTTTTTTTAATGCGATGGGCTTGTGTAAAATTAAGAAAAAGTTAGCATGTGGCCCAAAGTGAGAATATACATTAGGGTTTCTTTAGGCAAGGAACTAAGAGGAGCACGCATCAGGAGTTGACACTTGACATACATGATACAATCTTATGAAGTTTCTGAGGTGCGATTGGAAACAATGGAAGGTAAGAAGAAATTGTTTCTGAGTTTCTTTTATTTATTTTTTATGTTGTTTATTTCTATGAACTTGAGTAGTTAAACCTTTGCACTAGTAGTTGTTGACGAATCTTTTTGAAACTATCTAAACTATGTAATTTACTATTCTTTAGTATATACAATTGAAATTTATCTATATTCAATAATTCTTATTTTCAACGATATTCATAACATGATCAATTATGTTCTTGATGAAGTTAGTTACCTAAGAGATTATGGTTTTGCGTTAAAGAGTTGGTCTTGATCTATTTTGCTGAATTGTCGTGAGTATAAGAATTCGATTGTTATGGCAAAAACCTAAATTATCAAATAGGGATAAAGAGGGAATTAAAAAAAATCTTAAATCACTTTTATAAATTAATATATATATATATATATATATATATATATATATATATATATATATATATATATATATATATATATATATATATATATATATATATATATTATTTTCATACAATCAATCTACAAAACCTTCCAACAATTGTTTATACAGTTTAGATTTAATTTTTACTGTCGAGTAAATTTGATTAATTTTATTTCTTGTGAATACGAACTTTGAATTGTTTTGATTTTCATACCGCACTATTAATAAATATATATATATATATATATATATATATATATATATATATATGAAAGAAGAGATCAGTCGACTCCAAGAATAAGCATAATGAATTATTCTTATTCTTAATCTTAATCATTGATATTAATATTAATTAATGGTTAGAATTGATTAATAGTAATTGTTGGAGTGAGACTTATTTGTTTGTTATACTAGAAAATCAAAACATACTTCAAATAGAATTGAATGAATTTAAAAAAAGAAAAAAAAATTGAATGAATGAATTCATTAATTCTATCATTCAATTCTATTTAAAGTATGTTTTGATTTTCTAGTGTAACAAACAAATAAATCTCACCCTACTAATTACTATTAATCAATTCTAACCATTAATTAATATTAAAATCAATGGTTAAGATTATGTAATTCATTACTCTTACTCTCTCTCTCTTTCTATATATATATATATATGAAAGAAGAGATCAGTCGACTTCAAGAATAAGCATAATGAATTATTCTTATTCTTAATCTTAATCATTGATATTAATATTAATTAATGGTTAGAATTGATTAATAGTAATTGTTGGAGTGAGACTTATTTGTTTGTTATACTAGAAAATCAAAACATACTTCAAATAGAATTGAATGAATTTAAAAAAAGAAAAAAAAAAATGAATGAATGAATTCATTAATTCTATCATTCAATTCTATTTAAAGTATGTTTTGATTTTCTAGTGTAACAAACAAATAAATCTCACCCTACTAATTACTATTAATCAATTCTAACCATTAATTAATATTAAAATCAATGGTTAAGATTATGTAATTCATTACTCTTACTCTCTCTCTCTTTCTATATATATATATATAGGGGGCGACTCCAGTGAAAACACTTTGCTATTATGAGAAACGAGAACAATTAATTATAATCATAGGATGAAAATCGACGTAAAATATTAATTTATTGTTTCCTACTCTTTATACACCAAATCATTAAATTTAAAATCATATAATATCGTAAGTTGATTTTTATCTTACGGTTTTTTTGATTCAACATTCGGCAACGACATTCTAACTTATAAGGATTTAACCACTATCAAAGATTAATGATTTTTGTGGTTAGTCAAACAACCGACTCTTTCAGATATTTTTATATGCTCAAGAGAAAAAAATTCTTCAGACTATTTTTACGGATCAAGACAAAATAATGACAAAAGCGTTAGTTGGGGTTATGCATCAAACTTACCATGGTTTGTGTACTTGGTATTTGATGTAGAATGACATCAAACAAATGGGCAAGATCCAATTTTCATCAAATTGCGTAAGCGTTGGATGTCATTCTGCATCAAGTGCCACATACATAAGTCATGGTAAATTTCAGGCATAACTTCACCTGGTACTTTTTCCCTTATTTTGTCTTGATCAGTAAAAATTGTTTAAAGAATTTTCTACTTATAAGACTCTAAAAATGTCTCAAAGAGTCACTTGCATTACTCTGTTTTTTCGTCAGAGTAATACAACCTCAAAATTCACTACTCTTTGATAGTAGATAATCTTGAAAACATTGTCGGTGTCTATGTGAAGTATTTTTACAATATATTGAATCAAGAGAAATCACAACATCAAAACACTCATCACTCATGATCATACTTGCATGTGTCCAAAACACATTGGTGGTTTGGTCTTCAACATCCATTTGATTAGCATGTTAGAAAGTTGAATTTTCCAACTACTATTTTTGAAAATATTATTGTAATAAATAAGTGAATTTTAATTGTCATGTATCATATTCTTATATATAGTTCTTTTGATTAAAAACTAGTGAATCTCAAGTTATTTTTACCTCCCACTTTTTTACTCAATATAAAATGATCAAATGACTTTTTTTATTGTAATCCAGCGTCATCGCCTAAATCAATTTACTGATTTGAGATTTTTCGATGATATGACAATACATGAACTGTTTCTGGTAAAATAAATTGTGGACCCCTGGTTATGTTTCTCTACAAAATCAACCAATATAAATTTATCACCCATATTTTTCATTATTATATCCAATTTTTAAAAACAAATGCAAAACACATTTTGCATATATTAATATATTAGAAATAAGCATGGATCTAACTCATCCTCACAAAACCGGCTTGTAAAGTGAGGATTGCCACTTGGTTATAAAGATTTATTCAGGCCATCACATATCTGATGTGAGACTTTTTAACACACTCTCTCACGTTCAGAACTGAACAAGTTGGAACGTGTACTGAACAATAATGGGTAACCCAAATAACGGGTAGTCCTATAGATCTTATAGAGAGACTCTGATACCATATTAAAAATAAGTATGGACTTAACTCATCCTTACAAAATCGACTTGTAAGGTGAGGATTATCACTTGCTTATAAAGACTTATACAAGCCGTCACATATCCGATGTGGGACTTTTTAACATAGTGGATACCAGCAAAAAAAATGCTTATAACAAATATGATAAATATCTACGTTTTAGATACGATTGAACCCATATATGGATGATTATCCTCATGTAATATATATTTATTTTATTTTTATATCTTATTATATAATAATATATGGTTATGAGTACAAAAATTGTTACCTATGCAGGTATGCATGATAATGAATACAGGTAGTTTTTAAGTGCAGTTATGAGAATGAGTACTATCATACTTTATTCATACCCTACTCATTATCATCCTTACTAAAATATGTAAGTTTAAGAGTGCAACCTAAGAGGGGGGGTGAATTAGGTTATTAAGATTTTTTCGGTTATTTTAGAGATGTTTGGATTCTTTTTATTTTTCTTGAAGATTTGTGATGAATGTATGAATGTTATGCAGAAAAATAAAAAGTGTAGGGAAGAGAAGAAGAACACAAAGAATTTATACTGGTTCCCCTCCTAACCTAAGGGTACTCCAGTCCCTTCACACCCTGTGAAGGATTTCACTATAACCCTTTACAAAGTGAAACAAGAGAAGAGAACAATCCTCTCTTTTTCACTCTCTTGTTTCCAACAATCCTGGACAACAAGGTGATTCCCTTACAAAGTGAAACAAGAGAACAATCCTCTCTTTTTCACTCTCTTGCTTCCAACAATCCTGGACAGCAAGGTATTCACAATAAATGAATTTAATACAAGAGATTGAATACAATAGAATTTTGATATACAAAGTTCTAAACTTTGTCTTCTCTTTCAATATAACAATTCAGAATTATAAAACTCAAAGTGCTCATGAAACTTTAACTTTGATATGAAAAATATGTAACAAAGTTTCAAAGAGTTTGTAATAATTTTGGCAAAAGAATTGTTATGAAAATTTGAGTGAAAGAGGTGATTTGATTTTAGAAAAATTATGAATATATAGACTTTTTGGAACTGTTCATGAAGCAATGCAATTGTTATTATAAAAAAAAATTTCCAAAAAGAAACAAATGAAACAAGACATTGTTTCATGAAAGAGGCGTGACTTTTTTTAAAAAAATCTGCCCAGAACCTTTTACATCCGTTTCTGCAGATAGGCGATGTAACAAGTTCTGTTTTCAAATGTTTCCAAACGCTGCACTGTTTCATCAACAGACTTTTTACATCTGTCGAACGAAATATCTGATTTAAAACGTTCTGACAGCTTTTCTTAAAAATCAATATTTTATATTTTTAAAAGCTTGCTTCATATGAACTTTTATATTTCACTTAGAAATTTATTTGTAATTGATTATTAAAATAATTTTAAGTCAAAATACTTTTCAAAGACTTTTATACATTATTGTAATAATAACTTTAGAAAAGTTTATATGTTTATTTGTGAGCACTTAAAGCTTATAATAATGAAATGTATATTGTACCTATGATAAAAATATATCTTGATCAAGATCTTCATGAGATAAAATTGATTGCTTCAATCTTGAACTCTTGAGTCATAATCCATCTTTATCTTATTTTGCATATTTGTCTTCATCAAAATATTCTTCAATATAAAAGCTTGTATTCACATTCTCCCCCTTTTTGATGATGACAAATGCATACTCAAGTTTGTGAGTTTTCCGAAATACTCCCCCTAGGATGAATATCTCCCCCTTAATTCATGACTTGTATTTATTTGAAAATTCATGATGTACCTGAATATCAAAGAGACAAGGAAAACACACAGACATATATATACATCTTTCTCCCCCTTTTGACATTATCAAAAAGAAGGGCAAGATGGGTAAGATTAAAAAATAAATAAATATTTAAGATTGATCTTCATCAAAATAAATAGTTGGAGATGACAACTCATTGAAAATTTGATAAGTTTCGCTTCTCCTAACAAGGTTAACTCCCCTTTGGTCATTGAATGAGAGATTTTTTGAGATGTTGCTTGCTGCAATTGTTAGAGAAAAACATACATAGACATCTTCTCCCCCTTTGTTACAAGCAAAAGGATGAGAAAAGACTTGAAAATTTATGAACATAAAAGAAACAAGACATATTGTTTTTGACATGATTTCTATCAAATTGATTTGATTCCCTTTTGACAAGCATCACATAATTTATCTTTGACAAAATTTATTTTTGATAAACAAATGACTAGATCATGTTTGGCTAATTTATTTAAATGTTCCATATGAATATGGGCTGCCATTTTATGCCAAAGTCATGAATCATTGTTGTTTGCCACAAGACATTTTACTTTTAAAGATGAATCATCTAAGGAAATCATGAAAATATTATTAATTATTTTACCTATGAGTTTTACCTCATGATTGACCTCATCTTCAATCAAGAATTCATCCTTGGTGAACTTGATTTTGAAGCCTTTATCACAAAGTTGGTTTATACTTAGAAGATTATACTTTAATCCTTCAACATAAAGAACATCTTCAATATCTAGGAACATATGATTTCCTTTTAGGAGATCTCTTCTTAGGGTGATAATGAACATTTTGTGCTTTATTCACTTTCTCTTTTGTAGATTGATCAATTTCCTTAACAAAGATAGTTTTATTATTAATACTTGGTTTGTCAAATTTAGAATAACCAAGTCCACTTTTATCATTAGAATATCTTTGTTGACTAAGGATATTGTCCAATCCAACTTGTCCTTTTTCATATCTTTCAAGAACTCTTTTCAATTGAACAATTTGGAAGGAAAGTGAATCACATTCTTTGCATGTAAAATTCTGATTTTCTTTTTCAAGAAAACTTTGTTTTTCAATTTCAAAATTCTTTTCCATAGTGTCAATTTTTTCTTCAAGAGATAAAATTTGTTTCTTTTGTGTTGACACCGTTCTATATAGAATTTTACATTCATTAAGTAATTCATTTATAGCACCTTGATAGTCATTATCACAAGAAGGAGATTTACTACTAACCTCTTCATATTCATCATCGGAATGATATGATGCCATTAATGCAAGGTTTTCATATTCTTCGCTTTCCGAGTCGGATGATGAACTTACTTCATTATCATCCCATGCAATATATGCTCTTTTGGGTTTTGACTCCTTTCTTCTTTTGAAACTACTTTTCTTAGCAAGTTTTGGACAATCCGTCTTTATGTGTCCTTATTTCCCACATTCATAACAATTGATATTTTGTGTGGATGTAGACGCTTCCTTCTTGTTAAAAAATTTCTCCTTTTTCACAAAGTTAGAATAATTATTATTATTAATAAAAAATTCACTTAACCTTTTTACAAGGTGCATGAAGTTCTCGTCTTCTTCCGGATCATCTTCTTCTTCATTTTCCTTGGAATCAACCTTTAATGCAATACTTTTGGATTTTTTATCTTGATTCTCATGCTTTTCAAGTCTTCCAAGTTCTGTCTCATATTCTTGAAGTTTTCCGAACAACGTTGCGAAAGACATTTTGGATAGACTTTTCTTCTCGGATATTGCCGTCACTTTTGGTTGCCAATCCCTAGTTAACGATCTAAGCACTTTAAGATTAAGTTCATCGTTAGTAAGAGTCTTACCAAGTGCTTTTAGATGATTTGTCAAGTGCACGAATCTTTTTTGCATGTTGAGGATTGATTCTCCGGGTTGCATTCTGAATAGTTCGTATTCTTTTGACTCAAAGTGTTTAATCTAGACCTTTTAACTTCAATGGTTCCTTCATGAGTTTCCACCAAGGTATCCCATATTTCCTTTGCCGTTTGACATTGAGAAATACGGAAAAATTCATCCATGCTAAGCGCACTTTGAAATATATTGATTGCCTTTTTGTCATTGAGAACTTTTTTCTTATCATCTTCATCCCATGAACTTTCAATTTTGGGTGTGCCTACACCATTTACAACACTCATAGGAATAAATGGTCCATCAACAACAGCCTTCCATATACCATCTCCTTGTCCTTCTAAGTGTGCCTTCATGCGGATTTTCCAAAAATCAAAATATTCACCATTGAACAATGGAGGCTTGTTACTACTACCACCATCTCTAAAAGTTGGATTTGCGGAAGCCATTCTGGATCTTTTAGGAGCAAGTTACCTATAACTTGCTCTGATGCCAATTGTAAGTTTAAGAGTGCAACCTAAGAAGGGGGGGGGGGGGGGGGTGAATTAGGTTATTAAGATTTTTTCGGTTATTTTAGAGATGTTTAGATTCTTTTTATTTTTCTTGAAGGTTTGTGATGAATGTATGAATGTTATGCAGAAAAATAAAAAGTGTAGGGAAGAGAAGAAGAACACAAAGAATTTATACTGGTTCCCCTCCTAACATAAGGGTACTCCAGTCCCTTCACACCCTGTGAAGGATTTCACTATAACCTTTACAAAGTGAAACAAGAGAACAATCCTCTCTTTTTCACTCTCTTGCTTCCAACAATCCTGGACAACAAGGTATTCACAATAAATGAATTTAATACAAGAGATTGAATACAATAGAATTTTGATATACAAAGTTCTAAACTTTGTCTTCTCTTTCAATATAACAATTCAGAATTATAAAACTCAAAGTGCTCATGAAACTTTAACTTTGATATGAAAAATATGTAACAAAGTTTCAAAGAGTTTGTGATAATTTTGGCAAAAGAATTGTTATGAAAATTTGAGTGAAAGAGGTGATTTGATTTTAGAAAAATTATGAATATATAGACTTTTTGGAATTGTTCATGAAGCAATGCAATTGTTATTATAAAAAAAAATTCCAAAAAGAAACAAATGAAACAAGACATTGTTTCATGAAAGAGGCGTGACTTTTTTTAAAAAAATCTGCCCAGAACCTTTTACATCCGTTTCTGCAGATAGGCGATGTAACAAGTTCTGTTTTCAAATGTTTCCAAACGCTGCACTGTTTCATCAACAGACTTTTTACATCTGTCGAACGAAATATCTGATTTAAAACGTTCTGACAGCTTTTCTTAAAAATCAATATTTTATATTTTTAAAAGCTTGCTTCATATGAACTTTTATATTTCACTTAGAAATTTATTTGTAATTGATTATTAAAATAATTTTAAGTCAAAATACTTTTCAAAGACTTTTATACATTATTGTAATAATAACTTTAGAAAAGTTTATATGTTTATTTGTGAGCACTTAAAGCTTATAATAATGAAATGTATATTGTACCTATGATAAAAATATATCTTGATCAAGATCTTCATGAGATAAAATTGATTGCTTCAATCTTGAACTCTTGAGTCATAATCCATCTTTATCTTATTTTGCATATTTGTCTTCATCAAAATATTCTTCAATATAAAAGCATGTATTCACAAAATATTGTCTTCCATATAAAATATTGTAAATTAATTCAAATATTATTTTTTATCATGAACTTAAATGAGTCGCAAACAAATTAAAGGAAGTATGTTGATATTTATTTATATACACACACATATAAATATAAAATGGATGGTATCTAATTCATGGTTCTTAACATCGTGTGTTAACTAGTAAAAGCGTTCGATTTTACGTTTTTAGGTATAGAAAATATGTTAAATCGGATGTAAACTCGTTTTCTGGTAAACTCATGAAAAAAGCGATTTTACACCGAGTTAACTCGGTTAAATTCGCTAAAATCGTGTAAACTCACACGAGTTCACATGTATTATGAGTTTATCTTTAAAAATCAAATATTTTTTTATGGCCAAATTTCTTTTTTTGGCCCATTTGTCAAAACAAACAATATTTTCTAACTTTTCTCACTTCCACTTTCACTTAATTTGGTCTTTGGTTGAAATATTGATGATCTTTTATTTTCGGAAAAAGAATCTGATGATATATATTGGAGATGAATATAACAATTGAGTTGTGTTGTACGAGAATTAAACTTTTGAAAAGAGTAATTCTAGTTGTTTACATAGATACTTTTAACTTTTTTACTAGTTAGAAACTTATGAATCGTCATTATTCTATAAAAAACAATAAAAAATTATATGAATATTCTTATTTTGGATTGTTATATGGATATTTATATTGATTTGGTGGGGTAATAATTATGTATTTTATATGATAATTTGATATATTTTGACTTTATAATTAAGTTAATGATTTGAAATTTGAAATTTTTTATACTATTATATTAGTATATACGTGATGTTTATAATAATTTTCATATTATTTTAATTTTTAATAAACTCATGCGATTTCACGATTCAAGTTTACGTGTCGAGCTTACCTAAATAAAACGAGTAAAGATAAATTCTGATAAATTAATCTAATCCTATAATTTGTTCCTATTGAAATCAGATTGAGTATACTATACGTAATATGCACCTAGAATAAAATTTGCTTGTTCTTAACACTCCTTCATTCTTTAGGATTACATTTTGTCAGGTATTATTTTTTGTCTTTACCCTTTAATGTGCACCTAAAATCAACAAGTCTTAATCAATCTTAATCTCTACTCCATTATCTCTTTGTTTGAACAAAACACTATCATTAATAACACTAAGTTGTACCTTCACTGCGATGTAAACATGTATTCTCTCACTCACTCTTCCTTTTAATCAATTTATCTAACCATCAATTTTTATTTTTGTTTTTATATTTTATTTTTACAATTTAACTCTGAATTTTTTTTTTGAATGACAATTTAACCCTGAATTGGTATTGCTTGTGTGTTCATAACCATTCATACCCCTATGCCATTTTTACAATCTCTTATACAATTAGTGTTGTTATTACAAATTTGTCCTTAAAAAAAAGAGTTCTTACAAATCGGATATAGGACTACGATGACTAAATCGCGTGAATTAAGAAAGTTGATATAATAGTAGTAATAAATTTATTAATAATTAAATTATATTTTTTTATAAATTCATTATTATTTAGAAGAGATACTTTATCCATGTTAATATGTTAAAATGAATAAGTGAGGTGTTCGGAACTTAAATCTATATATTGGCTACATATAATATTAATATAATGTTTTTTGCCCCTTTTACATACAAAACGGACTATGTACAAGTTCAACCTTTTACAAATACATAAGCTAGTGAGTAATGAGTTACTTGGATTATAAAATTATAATTAAAATTTTGAGGTTATTACATTCCTGCTGTAACCAATTCAATATATAACTCTCTAATAATCTCTACCATTACTCTCTCATTAAATTAAATAAATTAATAACCACTCTAAAATTTTGTGTGAGCATAAGTACAAACTCAAGCAAAAATACCCATATTTTGGTTGTTGAATATATTTATATATTTTTTGATACAAAATGGGATCAAAGAGGGATTCCCCTGTGAATGTTTTGTCAAAATGGTTGAAGAAGAGATCAATGAAAGTGAAGATATTTTTAGGAATATTGCTTGCTTTTTTTGCTTTGGTTGTTCTCAAGTTTACTATCAGAGATCCAGATATTTTTTTCAAAACCTCCAAAACAATCCATATTGTTGGCCTTATTGTCCTCATATACAAGCTCATTGCTCACAAGAGTTGCTCCGGTAAGTTTCTTAGTTTTTCACTATATTTTGGAAACGTTCTTGAATTTTATTTTCCTCCTTTAAATAGTATCAATGAATCCTTCGAGTAATATATATATGTTCGACCGAGATATAAGTAAAATTTAACTGCAAGTTATTTTAACACCAAGAACATGGGGACAAGAAATTTTAATGATTTACTCTCAAATGTTCTATTTTTAATATCTTGTTACATAATTTATTCGACCCCTTCATGAAATCGAAGAACAAAATTGTGATTTGAATACATGAAAAATTTCAATTAGTCTTCTTTCTATATCAATTCGATAGGTAAATTCATATCATCTTCTGCACTTTCTCTCATGTTTTTGGTTTTGCACTAATTTAAGTCCTTAAATGTCACATTTTCTCTCTTTTCTTTAATAATTTTTTCTTGTGTGTGAATATCAATCGGTAGATCAAAACTGGAGAGATGACAAGACATAAAAAAAAGGCTTAATTAGTCTGCAGTCTCTTAAAGATATTTTTTGTTTCACTTTTGTCCCTTAAAGAAAAACGTTCCACTTTGGTCCTTATTGATATGTTCGCAGTCAGTATGGTCATTTCCATTAATTTTTTCCAAAAATCGTTAACTACCTCTAATACATAGATGAGTTGAAAATAAATCTAGTTCATCAACAAAACTTAATCAACAACTTCATTAACCAAAAATATGGACGGAAAAGATCATACCGGAATGACGGACATATTATAATAAGGACCAAAATGAAACATTTTTCTTTAAAGAACCAAAGTGAAACAAAAATCATCTTTAAAGAACCTGCGAATTCATTAAGCCTAAAAAAAATGAGAGTCCAATTCCATTAGAATGTACATGAAAAAAAATGTTGCGTATATGATTCAAAATCTTGTTTATTGATATATTTTAAAGTTAAGATACAAAAATTAACATGGTTATCCTAAATAAATAAATCAAAATTTTGTATGGATTGCTTGTATTTTATTTAACCTTGTTTTGCATTTTATGCTACAAGCTTAAGAACCTTTCATATTTTTAGGTTTATCCCTCAAGAGTCAAGAGCTCACAGCTTTATTTATAGCAACAAGATTAGGTTGTAGTGTCTACATACAATCTAACACCCACGCTTTGTTGGATCTTATACTTCTCTTGCCAACATTGCTCATTATTTGGTTGATCAGATTTAAGCTGAAGTCTTCCTATATCAAGGAGTTTGACAACATGTGGCTATCATTTTTGGTAAATATAATTACATAATCTCTTTGTTGTGTAGTACTAGATCATAATTTTGAATTTTTTTTAACTGTATATATGATATATTTACTTGAAACATTCAAATTATTTTCATATATGTAATAGTCTGATAAAAAAATGCATATATGTAATATGAAATGGAAAATTATATTGAAAATCGAAAGAAAATAACATATCTAGGCAATTATTCAATTCCTAAGAAGTAGCAAAGACATTTCAAATTCTTTGACTATATGTAGTTTCAACTCATCGGCGTCATCACTGTTAATAATAATATTATCAATGTATAAGGAGAGTATAATGCGACCATGACAATTGGTCCCGAGAAATATAGTAAAGTCGTGATCACTAGAGAAAAATCTAAAAAATGTAATTACAATGAAAAACTTATCAAACCATCCCCATTAGAAAAAAAGAACTAAATAAAATGAAAGAAGCACAAATTTTAGAAGGAAGAGATGATTTACTATGTTCTACTTGTAGATAAAGAACAAAACAAGTAATGACAAAACCAAATTGTCATAAGATAGATAAACCGCACAATAACAAGTACAATGAATTATGTTATGTTTTCATATTAAGTTCAAAACTAAAGTAAAAAATAACTTCTTTTTATTTATTTATTGTGTACAAGGTGGTGCCTTCTATAATTTTGGCAATAGTAATCCACCCAAGATTTACACATCATATATGGTCAACTCGTGTCATTTGGTCATTCACTACATATTTGGAAACTATTTCCATACTTCCTCAAATTCGTTACATGAGAAATTCAATGGTATGAAGCTTCTAAACTTTTGTTCTACAAAATTTATGTACTACTATTTGATTATATTTTAGTTCTAACATATGTTTCAGATGGTTGAAACATTTACAGGATATTATGTATTTGCTCTTGGTGTCTCAAGATTCTTCTCACTAGCTTTTTGGATTATTCATGTGAGATTCATTAAGATTTTATATTTTCTTAAATCTCACCGATCTGTATAGTTTATAGAAACATAAATTGCCATAAAAAAATAGTCATGGAAACACATTAAATAACTTGTAATTGTAGAATTCGGATTGGATGCAGTCTTCACTCATGACTGCATGCAGTCAGTGACATCAGAGCCGTCTAATTAAGATCAGTCAACTCTGAATTTAAAGTTAAAAAAGTTATATTTTAAAATATTTATTCTGAAATAAAATCTGAACCGTCTGATGTTGATCAGACGGCTCTGATTTGATGACTTCAGCTTGATTGCACACAAATCGACGGCATTGAATCCATTTCCGTAATTGTAATGTTTTGTAACCTTTTGTAGACTTATGAAACTAAAGGGGAGTATCTATTTTTCTTCCACCATGGCTATTTCTGGATGCTATCAATTTTTTTATCAGAGATAGTGCACTCTTTCATCTTGGCTAACTTTTGTTACCATTACATCAAGAGGTACACTATTTTGTTTTCTCTTCTAAATAACTTTTTTTCCTTTTGTATTCATTATTTTCTCGCTTCTAAAAGAATGAGTGTTGAAAAGATTATTTTTGTAGAGTGCGTTTTTACTAGCAAAATGTAATCATGTAATAGAATAATTGTATTATTACTCATTTCCAATTTGTTTTGTTTTTCAGCATCATGCAAGGAAAACTTTTGAGGAAGATGCCTATATAATAATGATCTTGATTTGGTTTACAATGTATTGAAGAAGAGTTTACAACTATATATAAATTAGTTTAAGGCTTCTATATATCGTAATGTGATATATCAACTTCTACATTTAATCCATATTTATTTTATATATGTAACACCACTAATTTTGAAAAAGTAATAATTCAAAGTTATTACAAATACACTTCAACATGAAATATTGAAAGTGATACTTTTTTTTTTTGTGTTGGATGGATTGTAATAATATATTATATAGAATTTTCAAATGTACATAAAAAATTGCAATAAAATCTTTTTGTTAAAAAATAAAATAAAATCTTTTTAATTGTGGGTCGTGCGAATTAGAAGGTTTTCAAATGAGAACATCCTCTGGGTAGATACTCAAATTTTTTTCTCCAAATAAAAGTATTCAATAATGACCTATTCTTATTAGAAAGTTTCTCTCCCCCCTCCCATTCTCGGAAAATGTTTTTCGAATTTTTTTTCAATGTAAATTTTACTTCCTTGCTGGGAAAAAGAGTCATTGGAAGGAAGAAAAACCATTTTCTTATTGAATAAAAAAACACATTCTCATAAAAAAAATACATATTAAAATATACACAAATAATATAAAATAATTTTATACTATTATTTAACAGTATTCCACAAAATTATTACACTTCACTTTAATTAATTATATTATATAAATTCTTACTTGATTTCTATTGAAATATTCATATAAAAACAATTTTACACTAACAAACATATTCATTAAAATTCTGAATAATAGTAGATAAAAGATGTGATTAATGCATTCAAAGAAAATATTTCCCTTTTGTTATATAAAGGAAAATTTATTTTTTTAAATACCAAACTATTTATTTTTCTGCCAAAACAGTGCCCATATCAAGAAAGTCCATATTTGTATTTTGGACTTTTCCGTAACGGTTTCGATTTTATCAATAAATTAATAAAAGAAATTGCAACACAAATATACATCACCCCCTCCATTGCATGCTCTCCTAGTGTCACCAAATAAAACTTTTAGTGAGTACCAATACAAACGTGAAGCAAAACAAAATAAAAAAAATAATACCATATTTTTGTTGCGGATAGAGTTTTTAGTTTTGGATAGAAAAAAATGGGAGCAAAGAGGGATTCCCCTGTGGAAGTTTTGACAAGATGGTTTGGGAAGAGATCAATGAAAGTGAAAATCTTTTTGGGGATATTGCTTGCTTTTTGTGCTTTGGTGGCTCTTAAGTTTACTATCAAAGAATCAGATTTTTTCTACATAGCTGCTGAATCAATCCACATTGTTGGTCTTATTGTGCTCATATACAAGCTCTTTGCTCACAAGAGTTGCTCCGGTAAGTATCTTAATTTCTCGTTATCGAGTGAAAATTGTTTTGAGTTCAACTGATTAATAAGTTTTTTCTAAAACGAATTGTTTGAATGAATTCAAATTTAATTTTTGAGAGAAAAAATCTTTTGTCAAATTAACTCGTGGTAGAATTCTGAATTATTTGGACATTTTTTTCTAAAAACCGGAGAATTAAATAATCATTTCTGTTTATTTTCCAATTTGTGTATGTATGAGTTTATGGTTTGATATTGTGTATTAGTAATTGAGTTGTTAATATTTTTTTGTTGTAAATGAGTAAGAGCATAGTACGTCTTATTTCTCATACAAATATTTATTTAGTTATCCTTAAAAAAATTAAGACTTTTATATGGATTGATCTATTTTAACTTCTTAGTGTGTTTTGTGCTACATTAATCTATCTATATATTGAACATTTTTCATATTTTAGGTTTATCCCTCAAGAGCCATGAGCTCACAGCTTTATTCCTAGTAACAAGATTGGGATGTAGCATCTATATGGAGGCTAATGTGCACACTGTGCTGGATATGATATTGCTCTTGTCAACATTATTGGTTATTTGGTTGATGAGATTCAAGTTGAAGTCATCCTATTTGATTATGAAGGAGTATGACAACATGCGGTTATCCATTTTGGTAAACATGCTTACATATTTCTCTTTGTTGTATAATTCTAGATCATAATTATAAATTATTTTCAAGTTTGCATATTGCATTTGATTGAAACATTCAAAATAGTCTTATATATACCACTAAAAAAATAAAATGCATGAACCGAGATATGGGGCTTAGGTGGGAGGAGTTTCATCAAAGGATGTATCCGTTTGAAAGAATCTGATTTCAATTTATGGGTGAAACAATTTTTTATCAAATTTTATTTATTTTGCAGCCGAATTTTAAATTACTAGGGGTTCTTCCTCTATGAATTGAAGGATTAAAAAAAATAAATTAAACCACATGAATGGATAGAATAGATAATGTGGGGGACAATTTATCAAGTATTTCAATTTGTTTTAGAAAAAAGCATCGGAAACATACATACACAAAAATACTTCGAGTTCACAAAAGATTAGTGCCTCTTTCTGGTGTTTTGAACACTTTTGTTAACATGGGTGTGGGTAGAAAAAGTAAATTAAGGTAGTTGTTAATCTGACATGCTATGCTTTCCTTCGGGGGAGACGGGTATCTTAGTGATTGAAATGACTTTTTTTGGAGGCATTGTGCCCGTTTTGTTGTTTTTGATTGGTGTAATTTTTGATGTATTGGTCTTTTCCATTTGTTTGTGTTTTTACCTTGTTTAGATGTTGAGTTTCTTGTTGTGTGTATTTGTGGTGCCCAAATACCCAATTATATTTTGAATATTTTCATTGAATGTACAAGGTGGTGCCTTGTGCAATATTGGCAATAGTAATCAACCCAATTACAAGTCATACATGGATAGCTCGAGTACTTTGGGCATTCACTGCATATTTGGAAACTATTTCAATACTTCCTCAACTTCGTTATATGCAAAATGCAAAGGTTTGAAACCTCTCTAGCTATTTTTATCTACTTTAATTTTATGCCTTGTAGAGTACATATTGTAATTCTAACAAATATTGTTTCAGATAGTGGAAACTTTCACAGGATATTATGTATTTGCTCTTGGTGTCTCAAGATTCTTTGCACTGGCTTATTGGATTATTTTTGTAAGATTATTACTCTACTTATCAATACAATCTACAAATGTTTTATTGCGCAGTTGTTGTAAGGGATCCATTTCAATTTTAGATCAATATATATATTGTAAAATGATTGTTTATCCGGTTTCTAAATCCTTATACAAAAGATTCATAAAATGGAATATGAATATTTTAATTATTTTATTTTCATGGGAAATGTGAAACATATTTAACATTATTGATTCCGATTATCTTATGCAACTATTTCACACGCGCAGTTACATGCAGTAAGCAAAACAATCAGATGATTCTAGTTGATCATTGTAATTTAAACACAATTTTAATCTCAATTATTTATAGTTGATCAGATGGTTAATAATTACTATTGCGTTAACGGAGTTACTGTGGGTAATCCTTTTCTGAACATTAATGTGTAAATTTTTTCTCACTTTTGTAGACCTATACTACACGAGGCGCATATCTATTTGTGTTTGGCCATGGCTATATGTGGACGTTGGCAGCTCTTTTATCAGAGATTACTCAGTCTTTCATCTTGGCAGATTTTTGCTACTATTACATTAAGAGGTAACCATTTTGTTTTTTTTTTTCCTATAAACATATTCTATTAAAATTTTTTTTATCTTCAAGATTTAAGCTTCAATATTTTTTCTCTTGTATAGGAAAAATAATGTACTATCAAACTTTCTTACATAGATCTAACCGTACTTATTCTAATCGAGAACCACACGAATTTTATCCACTTCAAATTTATAACTTTATTAATGATCCTTTTATCATAATATATCTTTAATTATTTTTTATTGTGTTTGCATATATTATTACTCATTTTTGTAATTTGTTTTGTTTTTTCAGCTTCATGCAAGGGCAACTTTTGAAGAAAATGCCTGTTTAATGATCTTATATATGTTGAATTTACAATGTACCGAAACAAGAGTTTGCAAATGTAACTTTTTTGTTTTAACTTATGTAGGCTTGTTGTACGTCATCATATACTGAAAAGGGGCAGATATATAAACATTTTCCATTTTCTTCGTTTAATCCATATTTATTTAATATTTTTTTTGTTAACCATCCAATTCATAGAAAAAGTAAACTCTAATAATTTGGAGTTAAGCCGCAAATTAAATAAATTTGATTTAAAAATTATTTCATCTAAGAATCGAATTTTGGTTCTCTGAAACGATGCGTTCTTTGGTGTTATCCTATTATTTGTTTCTATAAATTTTAAATATCAGCTTAACTAGTATTATGGTTTCATAGAGACATTTTATATTTACATTGGTCACTTTTAATGAATAAACGTTTTGTATTGGTCACTTGAAAATATCTTTGTATGCCTCATTGGTTTTTTTCATTAAGTTTTAACCCAAAATTATAAGGTGGACCAAATTATAGTGGTCCATCTTAATTTTTTATTTATTTTAACCATATGATATTTTTGTCTAAATGAAAACTATTGAATTTTGTAGATTTGTTATATACAATGATGAACTATCACCACTTAATTTTATTTTCCTTTTGGTCATTTTCTTCATTCATTTCTTTGATGTTCTTCATCATCTTCATCAAACAAATCCATCCAGAAAGAAAAAATTAAACAACCGAGAAAGCAATATTTTATCTGCTACAGATTTTATCTCACTCTCGACATTAGTCACTCAAATATTTCTGAAAGCAATATTTTATTTAATAAAATGAGACTATTATAAAATGTTAAAAATTGACTCAAAGCTGAAAATCTTTGAATGTATCAAAAGCTATCTGGGTTTTTTTTTTATTTTTTATTTTTATAATAAAGAGGGCGACATGCCCGGAAGAAAAAAAATTACAAGCAAATTAGTCTAAGGATAGAAATCTTCATATTGTCATAATTGAAAGCCTCACATATAATTGAGGGACAATCATCAAAGTAAACTAAATCATAAGAAAACATCCTAAATTTACCAAGACATCGACACATTTGTTTGTCTCCTTGAAAGTGTGAGAAATTTCAATAATCCAATCCATATCTAAAAGTATCCAAATTTATTTCGCCAGTGCATACCATTATGAACTATAAACACGTCTTTCCTTCAACACTTGCACCACGGCAACATAATCAACATTCAACTCCATCCTCATGAAACCGGTGAGCAGCTATCTTGGTTATTTTATTGATAGTCAAACTAACGTTATCATTTAATAAACTACTTAATGAAATTAAATAATAACTAACAATATTTGTTCAAAAAATAATAATAACAATGTTGAAAACAAAATTGGTACAAGAAAATTTATTATTATTTTACTTTTTTTTGGTACATGAAGAGGGAAGAAATTTTTCTTTTTTTGTCGGGTAGCCTAGTGAATAGAAATTTTATACATAAGGTGGATAAGTGAAATGACCAGAATTCAAACTTTGATCCCTACATATATAATGCGATGTCTAACCAAATAAACTAAGTTCACGGAGCAAAGAGGGAAGAAAATTTATTATTTATTAAATACAAACAAATACTTGAATAATCATTAAACAATGTTACAGATTAGACAGAATTTTTAATTTTATAGTACTTTTTACTCCGTAATATTTTAGTATATGTTCCACTAAAATAATATCATATAATTATTTACTCTTTATTTTTATTTGTTCGGTCAAGGCTCTTTATTAAATGTGAAATTCAAATTATATATGTATATACATTTTATTTGAATTGAATTGACTAAAGATATATATTTTGAAAGTCTCATGAAGGTGCGTTTGATCTGCTAAAAAATGGAGGACTGAATTGGACAACTTTTGTTGTATTCCGTTTGATTCAGAAACTATTTCAGGGACTGGACAAAAAAGGCAGCAAGGGATAGGACAAAAACAAGATTTTTTGTCCCCCACTAAACCACATAACAACTTTTTGTCCATAGTACAACTATAAAAAATATGAAAATATCCATTTTATGTTCGAATATAAAAAATATTATCTCTCTATTTTTCTCCAGTACAATTTTGTCTTGTCATGTATTTTCCTATTCTATGCTATACTGTTTTGTACTGTCATATCCAGTACTTACTGATTTGCAAATCAAACAGAACTTCAGTGTACATGTGCAGCAGATAGTAATTAAAAGATTGAATTAGTGTGTATCTCACCACTAAACTTTCTAAAGAAAAAAATGTATACATAGAATTATGTTATACCTTTTTATCTTTTGGAAAATGCTAAATAGTGCACCCGGTGCACTAGTTAAGCAAGTTTTTATGGAAATTTTTTTATGGAAATTGTGCATTCAATGCTTTGAAAGTATAAAAAGTTCTCTTATCTCAATTACTTTTGTCTTTTATTTCCATTTTTAGCATGCTTAACAAGTGCATCTGGTTCACTGTTTAGCATGACCCTTATCTTTTTATAGAAATTTAAAATTATTCTTTTGAGATATGGAACTCTCATTAAATAAAAAATATTTGATATAGCATAGAAGAATAAATAAAGCAAATAATTCAAGTGTGTCAAGGAAAACCTTTTCCTTTTGCTTTAAATTAAAAAAAAAAAATCAAGAATAATATTATTTTTATTTCCAAAACAATCCCACATTTGAGACTTTTCCATATTTTCCTATTAATATTGGACTTTTCTAAACAATTTCCATAGTCAATATGTGGTCTTAATATCAAATCAAAGATATATCATTCTCTAAAATTGTGTGAGAGCACAAATACAACCTCAAAAAATAAAATAAAAATCATACCCTTATTTTAGTTGCTGAATTTTATTCTCTTGGTCACAAAATGGGATCAAAGAAGGATTTGGCAGTGAATGTTTTGACTGGATGGTTGAGTAAGAGATCAATGAAAGTGAAGATCTTTTTGGGAATATTGCTTGCTTTTTGTGCTATAGTGGTTTTAAAGCACACTATCACAGATCCTCATTTTTTCTTCGTAGCCTCCGGATTAATCCATCTTGCTGGTCTTGCAATCCTTGTATACAAGCTCTTCGTTTACAAGAATTGTTCCGGTATGTTTCTTAGTTTCTCATCTTCAATTACATATTGTTCGGGTCGGATTTATATTGGAGTCGGTTTTTGCCGCATTGAATAAAATATACTATTTAGATCGGATAATTCAAATTTATAATTTATTTTATTTTTTATAAACTTGAAATTGGGATTGTTTAATACTAACAATTAAATTATCATAATGTTCTAAAACCGTGGATGCGGCAAAAAAGCTGAAAACAATATGGTCCCACATTATCTTTAATTTAATTTATTTATTTTTTCTTTTTGATTTATTGTTGAGTAAAGGGTACACTTGACTAATACATATTCGAGCAAAATCGTCAATAAAATTTAGCAAAGAATTATTTTATCATTAGGAATTGAACTTAGTATTATTTTTCCTCATTAGATGGAGTTTGTTAATCATTTCACCCGAATATCATGGTTGGACATTGTTTTAATTAGATTGGTATCATAAGAGCATCAACAATGGAAATACTCATTTTTGAGTACTTAACCGGACCCCACGTGTACACATCACTCATTTATATTTTTTTAATAATAGTACCTAATAAGTATTCAATTCCTCCAACCCAAAATCTCTTAAAAAGTTCTAAATGAGTCTCATTAATAATATATCTCACCAATAACTCTACATCATTATAAATGGGACACATAAAAACAAAATAGATACCAATGCTTATTGTAGAACCAGTACCTATTAGGTACTCATTTATATTTTGCTCCAATGGGAGTACCTAATATTAGGTACTGGTACTTAAAAAATAAATACTCACCATTGGAGATGGTCTAAGTCTTTCGATAATACTGCGGTATATTTTCTGTATTATATAATCATTCACTCTAAAGTTGTTGAAGACATTGTAGAGTGGAACACTCTTATAGTAGATGATAGATTTTTGTTCCTAACTTTATTA
This sequence comes from Trifolium fragiferum, assembly GCA_954870985.1. NCBI lineage: Eukaryota > Viridiplantae > Streptophyta > Magnoliopsida > Fabales > Fabaceae > Trifolium > Trifolium fragiferum. The sequence continues at coordinate 3,234,663 of OX940792.1, forward strand.
TTTTCCTCACTAGTCACAAGAGTGTGAGCAACCAAATAATTTGTTTAAAGTTAGTTGTATCATTATGACGTTTGTGATTCATATGTTACTGGACATCGACTCACTAGAGGATGTTGATATTTGATTTGTTACATAGAAAATAGAGTATTAGAGATAGGGCAGTCTCCGAGAATTTCGAGGTCCCGTGCTAATAATAATAATAGACCCATAATAAAAAAATATATTATTTTTTTATAAATATATATATATATATATATATATATATATATATATATATATATATATATATATTTAAATTGTAAACATATCAATAACATCAAAAGTAATTATCATCTTTGTGACTAACAAAAAAAGGTTATATTCTAATCAATATCATCAAAATCCATTAAAAAAAATTCAAATTCTAGCTACTAACAAAAATACGATAAATTTTTTTTTTAGATACATTTGCTTTTTGGACCTCCGGTTTACTACTACACCCCCTTACATACTACGAAAAAAAAAAATTTGAGGCCCCAGATTTTTAAGGTCCAGTTCTGCAACACTGGCTGCACTGGCCCAGAACCGGGCCTAATTAGAGATATAGTTAATTGCTTTAGTTATTAGTTAGTTAGTCTATAAATAAATTTTATACTAGTCATTTATACCTAACTTTCTCATTTTGTAATCTTATTTTATATCATTAATACAAGAGTTTTCTAATTTTTCTATCTATCATATTTGATCAAAGTTGGTTGTATTTTTATCATATTTATGATCATATGTTTCCGGAGAGCGACTCACTAGAGGGTGTTGTTATCTGACTTAGAAAGCAAAATATTAGCGATATAGTTAGTTGTTTTAGTTACTAGTTAGTTAGTTTAGTTAGTTAGCCTGTAAATAAGTTTTACATTAGTCATTTGCACCTAACATTCTCATTTTGTAATTCTACTTAATTATGATCATCAATACAAAACTTTTCTAGTTTTCTCTCTACTTTTCCATGGATACGATGATTCTTAATATGCCATGATTGGTACTCACCTTCTTTCTTTGCAGATTTGATGTCATTTTTTCGTTTTGGATCAATTTCATTAGTTAGTGAATATGTTATGTTTAAGTTTTTACTTCATTTTATGCTAACCTAAAGAACAATTTTTATATTTTTTAGGTTTATCCCTCAAGTTCCAAGAGCTCACAGCTGTATACCTAGCAATAAGATTAGGTCTTAGCTTCCACATGGAGGGTCAATACCGCACTGTGTTTGATTTTCTACATTTCTTGTTAACTTTAACGATTATTTGGTTGATGAGATTCAGACTCAAATCATCCTATATCAAGGAGTTTGACAACATGTGGCTATCCTTTTTGGTAAATATGGTTTCAATTTTCCTTTTAATTCTCATTATGAAAAACTAAAATTAAAATCATTCTTTAAGTTGATTAAATAATTGAAATATTTGATTCATTAAATAACTTATATATCTATATATTTGGTCTAGATCAAATATATCATATAATCAATTATTAGAGATAGTTGATTCATTTTGACCAAAAAAAAGAGATATTTGATTCATTAAATAACTATATATCTGATATAGACCAAAATATCATATATACATCGGTTATGAGATATATCAACTATTCAATGTTACGCTACATGTTGCGTTACATGTTGCATATCATAGTTTATCAATGTTACACTACATGTTGCATTTACTTGAAACATTTTTATTGATTGTGTGAGAATGTTAGAAAGTAAAGTATCACTCTCTACTATTATTCACATTGGCAAGCCTTTATATAGGCATTACAACAACTAAGTTTGCACAAGCCTAACTTAGGCGCGCGCGAGGCCTTGCCAGGCTCAGGCTAGCTTGCCAGGCTCAGGCTTGCTTGCTAGGCGCGCGCTCTGCCTGACACAAACACACACACAAGCTTGCTAGCACATAACATTGCATAGCTAAGCAATACACAACAAACCCTCCCTTAAATTGTATCTACAACCAGATAACAATTTAATCATTAGATCCACTAACATCAATTATTCCTAAGCCCTCCCTTAATTTGCAGAAGGAGTCAAGCTTCAAAGGTTTTGTCAAAATATCTGCAAGCTGGTCTTCTGTTTTGCAATATACCAATTCAACAATTCCATCCTTAGTGAGATCTCTAAGAAAATGAAATCTAACATCTATATGCTTACACCTCCCATGCATAACTGGATTCTTAGAAAGCTTTATAGATGAACTGTTGTCACAATAAATCTTGGTGCAGTCTTCTTTCTTCTGCCTCAAGTAACACAGAACATTCCTTAGCCATAGTGCTTGGCAAGCACATGAAGCAGCAGACACATACTCAGCTTCAGTGGTGGAGAGAGTCACAATAGGCTGCTTCTTAGAAGACCATGAAACAGCTTAATCACCAATTTTGAATACAAATCCTGTTGTGCTTTTCCTATCATCAAGATCACCAGCATAATCTGAGTCACACCATCCATTAAGACTCAAAGCACTATCTGATTTCTTCTTGTACAAGATTCCATGACATAGAGTTCCTTTCAAGTACCTCATAATTCTCTTTACTGCAGCAAAATGAACCTCAGTGGGTCTATCCATAAATCTAGCAACTAGGCACACTGAGTAGGCAAGGTCAGACCTAGTAGCTAGTAAGTACATTAGACTACCTACCATTTGTTTATACAAGGTTGAATCAGAGGCCATGCCATTCTCATTTTTAACCAATTTGCACCCAGGCACTATAGGGTTGCAGACCTTGTTACAATTATCCATCCCAAATCTGACAAGTATCTCAGTAGCATACTTTTGCTGAGAAATGAAAATCCCTCTTTGATCTTGATTTATCTCCACCCCTAAGAAATATCTCATCCTTCCCAGATCAGTCATAGCAAACTTTTTCTTCATAGAGATCTTGAATTCTTCAATCAGATTCAAGTTATTACCAGTGAACATATAGACTTACTATCAAGATATCATTCTTTTCTCCATTCTTCACAAACAAAGTGTGCTCATGAGGACACTTTACAAATTTCTCTGAATTGAAGTAAGCTTCAATTTTACTGTACCAAGCTCTGGGAGCTTGTTTTAGGCCATAGAGAGCCTTCTTCAATTTATACACCTGAGTCTTATCACCATTGTCATATCACCATTGTCATATCCCAAAGGTTGAGCTACATAGATATCTTCTGTCAGTTCTCCATGTAGGAAAGCACTTTTAACATCTAACTGAAACACTTGCCAATTGTTGTTGGCTGCTAAGGCAAGTACACATCTAATAGTTTCCCACCTAGCAACTGGAGCAAATACTTCATTGAAATCAATACCATGTTTCTGAGTGTATCCCTTAGCTACAAGCCTGGCCTTATGCTTGTCTATCTCACCTTTCTCATTATACTTTGTCTTATAAACCCACTTCACTCCAATAGATTTGAATCCTTTTGGCAATGTTGTAAGCTCCCATGTGTTATTTCTCTTAATGGATTCTATTTCAATATCCATTGCTTTTCTCCAAACATCCAGTTTAGCTGCTTCATCATATGAGGTAGGGTCTTCATGATCATTAAAGACTGCAAGATTGTGAATAGCTTCATCTTCATCTAAATCACTGCCGGACACAAAATCTTGAAGCCTAACTGAGGGTTTTCTAATTCTAGCTGCAGACTGATGTGGTGATTGGGATGCTTCACTGTCACTTTTACTGGTTGTATTCTAAACTATCTCATTGCCTTCATCCTGTAAATTGTCATCTATTTCTTCATTCACATCATTATTGACAATTTCTGTATTGTTTTCTGGCCAGTCATCAGAGTCTTCAGCTTGTTCAACAATTTTTGTAGAGGTGTTCCAATTCCACCCTTTTGATTCTTCAAATACAACATCTCTACTTACTATTATCTTTTTAGAGATAGGATCAAAGAGCTTGTATGCTTTAGATTCTTCACTAACACCAAGGAGAACACAGGTCTTACTCTTAGTATCAAGTTTTTTTCTTTGAGCATCATTGATATGCACATGAGCCAAGCAACCAAATACTCTAAAGTGCTGCACACTAGGTTTTACATTACTCCAAGCCTCTTCAGGAGTCATATCTTTCACATTAAGAGTAGGACTCCTATTCATTACATAGGTTGCCCAAATTACTGCTTCAGGCCAAAATTCTTTTGGAACTTGTCTAGCATTAATGATACTCCTTACCATATTGAGAAGAGTTATATTCTTTCTCTCTGACACACCATTTTGTTGAGGTGTGTAAGCAGCTGTCAATTGCTTCTTGATACCTTCAGCTATACAATATTCAGTGAAGCTATTAGAAGTGTATTCTCCTCCCATATCACTTCTAAGACACTGAATAGAACATCCTGATTCCTTTTCAACTAATGCTTTAAAAATTTAAAAATTTTCAAATGCAGAAGATTTCTCCTTCAACAGATATAACCATGTCTTTCTACTAAAATCATCAGTGAAAGTCATGAAATACCTGTTCCCACCATTAGATTGAGGTGTAATGGGACCACATATATCTGAGTGAACAAGTTCAAGTTTTGAGCTAGCTCTCCAATTGGCCTGTTTTGGTATAGAAATTCTGTGTTGCTTCCCTGCCAAGCAATCCACACACTTGTCTTCTGAATCTTCAAACTCTGGCAATCCTTTAACCATTTGCCTTTTTGAAAGAGTATTCAACCCTTTGAAGTTTAAATGAGCATATCTGTTGTGCCATAGAACTGTTGAATCTTGACTAGTGGTTTGTAAACACTTAGGATTCACAACTGGTGCAGTAATCATGTACAGCTTGTTATTAAACATAGTAGTACTGAATAAAAGACCTTTCTCATCATGATACACCTTACATTGATTATCCTTAAAGAGAAATGAAATTTGCTTCTGTTGTAATTGACCTATGCTTAATAGGTTAGTCTTCAATCCAGGTACATAATACACATTGCTTATAACATGAACAATGTGATTAATAATGATCTTGACATTACCTTTTCCTTTGACAGCCATTCTTGAATCATCTCCTAACTTCACAGAATCTCTATATGAGCTATCAAAACTAAAGAACCAGTTCTGATGCCCTATCATATGATTGCTACAGCCTGAGTCTAAATACCAAGTTTCACTTTTCATATGTGTTTCTTGTTCAGTTTTTGCCATTAACAAAACTTCTTCATACTCATTATTCTCAACATAATTGGCATTACCTCCTGATTCTTGGCATTCATATTGATAGTGCCCCAGCTTGTGACATCTATAGCATTCAATGGCTTCCTTGCCTTGCCTTCCTCTACCTCTTCCTCTAGCAGCATAGCTATTACCTCTACCCCTACCTCTACCACCACCTCTGCCAGGATTAGAAATTGTGAGTGCTTGCTCTTCACTAGCCTCTTGTTGCCCCTTCATTCTTTGCTCATGAACTTGTAAACTACTTTGCAATTCATCAATAGACAAGGTAGTCACATCATTGGATTCTTCAATGGAACACACCACATAGTTGAACTTGCTTGGCATAGATCTCAGTATCTTTTCAACAATTGTAACTTGATCCAATCTTTGACCTTGTGTTGACATACGATTTGCAATGGCAAGGGTTCTTGAGAAGTAATCTGCAATGGATTCAGATTCTTTCATGGCTAATACTTCAAACTCGCGCCTAAGAGCTTGAAGATTGGCTCTTTTAACTTTGGTGGAGCCTTGATATTTTCTCTTCATAGCATCCCAAATATCCTTGGAAGTTTCACGAACAAGAATGGTTTCAAGAATGGATCTTTCTATGGATTGAAACAGGTAATTCTTTACCTTCAAATCCCTCAGTTTGCTTGCTGCAGCAGCTTCCCTTTGAGCTGCAGTGGCTTCTGCAGGTGCCACTGTAACTCTAATCTCGATTAAATCCCACATTTCCTTCGAACGAATCAAGTTTTCCATCAACATCTCCCAATGCTCGTAGTGCCCATCAAACTTAGGTATCTGAAGCCTTTGATCACTATTCTCTGACATGATTGTGCAGAGAAGGTGATCGGAAAGAAACAAAAACGATCGGAGAAGAAGAGAAACAAGAAAAGGCGTGAAGAACAGAAAAAATGGTTAAAACGGTTATGAGTAAATCAAGTGCACTTGATTCACTCTCTCTCTCTTTTCTCAGGTCCCTAGAACTTGAGAACCTGATACCACTTGTTAGAAAGTAAAGTATCACTCTCTACTATTATTCACGTTGGCAAGCCTTTATATAGGCATTACAACAACTAAGTTTGCACAAGCCTAACTTAGGCGCGCGCGAGGCCTTGCCAGGCACAGGCTTGCTTGCCAGGCTCAGGCTAGCTTGCCAGGCTCAGGCTTGCTTGCTAGGCGCGCGCTCTGCCTGACACAAACACACACACACAAGCTTGCTAGCACGTAACATTGCATAGCTAAGCAATACACAACAGAGAAACACTTGCTTAGGCACAAACCTAAATATTAGGTGTTAGGCACACACACAAAAGTTTGAATAAAATAATTGAAAAGATGATGAAGTGATGTTAAATGATGTGACTAAATTTTTTTATATTTAAATTTTCTCAATTATGTAAGTGTGCCTAAAGAAATATTATTTAGGGTTGTGCCTATATAAGAATTACTCGATTGTGTACTAGGTGGTGCCTGCTGCAATTCTGGCAGTATTAATCCAACCAAGGACACCTCATTACTTGATAGCTCGAGTCATTTTTGCATTCGCTTTCTATCTGGAAACTGTTGCAATACTTCCTCAAATTCGTTATATGCAAAATGCAAAGGTTTCAAACCTCTGAACTCTGTTCTAAACTATTTTTTTTTTTTTTCACTTATAGAGTATGTCTTAATTGCGGCATATGTTTTCATTTTTCAGATGATTGAAACATTTACAGGATATTATGTATTTGCTCTTGGTGTCTCAAGATTCTTCGCATTGGCTTATTGGATTATTCATGTAAGATTAATCATTAATTTATTTTTCTTACTTTTTACTTGATACCTATTACAGGATTAAAACAAATCTCGCATATTTTGTAGGTAGGTAAAAGTCTATAATTATACCCTTTTTTAAAATGGAAAAATAAACTTGTTGATAGTACTTTTTTCTCATGGGATTAATATGAATACATCGCATAATGTGTATTAATGTTATCTAATTAACCTTTTGTAGATTTATGAAACTCAAGGGAGATATCTATTTTTCTTCGGTTATGGTCATTATTGGATGGTAGTTATTCAAGTAACAGAGTTGGTTCAGTCTTTCATCTTGGCAGATTTTTGTTACTATTACATCAAGAGGTAAATCATTTTGTTTTCTTTTCTAATCATATTTATTTTCTTGTACATTAAAATTTATATATAGTTTTTCAAAGAAATGTTAGGAGCATTCATTTTTCAACACTTTCTAACATTCATATTCTAATTATATGAAATTTATGAATCTCACATCTTTATATTTCTCATAATTCTGTCGTATACTGTCAAACTTTTTCGGTTAAGTGGTAAAATTTATGTAAAGATGGCCATTTCAAATAAGTTGAGAATCATATGAAAATTACTACAATTTGATCTCTAAATATAAAACACTTTGGAGAATTTCATTGACCCTATTATAGGACTCATTCAAATTTCCAACTTGATTAATTAGTATTTTGTTAAAATAATCTTCATTATTGTACATATATTTTTCTAACAAAGAAAAATATACTACGAGAAATTCTCCAAAATAATACAAATTGTTAATACTACTATTAATTTTTTTTTTTAATTTGTATTATTTAGTTAGCATAGTCCTATATTTAGAGAGTATGTCTAGAGTCGACCCAACACAAATATTGATGTATAAAATAAATTTAGTAAAATTAGTATAATTTTGTTAAATGTCTAAAACTAACAGGAGAATAATGAGTGTCATAAAGAATATTAGAGTGTTAATAGTTAAATAAAATTTTGTATAAGAAACATTTTTTTGCATGTATTAATACTCATTTTTATTGTTTTGATTTTTTCAGCTTTATGGAAGGGCAACTTTTGAAGAAGATGCCAGTTTAATGATCTTTGATTTGGGTATACAATATAGTGTAGTAAACATGGGTTTGTCGCTTGTAACTAAAGCTTCTTATCTACCTATATTTATATTCAACATTATTTACAATATAGGACATTACATGATTGAGGTGTATTTTTCCAACCAGTGAAAATTAACATTGAAATTTTCAAACAATTTAAAAAATTCAAATATTGTTTCAAATTCCAATCTTTTATTTGCATTGGAAAATTATTTTAAAAATATAGAATTTAAACCTACGACTAATCAGTTAACAGTCGACTGCTATACTACTACCGAGGAACAACAAATTTAAGTTAAAGAAGCCGATTCTCGTTCTTTGGACACCAACCTATGACTGAACAAAAAAAGGTTCATCACCTTTTTTGACATAGACAGGGAGAAAAGGTTACGATAGCAAGCCCCTCCTCGGCCGGAGAGCCTCCAGGACAAGGGGGCAGCGGTCAACCATCCACTATCAAGATTCATATATTGATCAATCGATCTCTGCATCCTGCCAATTCGCTAAGTATATAATTCTAAAGTAGAGGTAAACTAGTAGAGAATAATGTCCTCTCTTGAGTTAATTACCGGACAACCTACATGAGTGTCTTTTCTAAATCACAGTGATCTCGCCACTAATCTTATATATTTTGAGAGTCTCAGTTTGCAGTATACATTAAAAAAGTTGAAGTTTTTATGTTATATCTTTGTATAGAAATTTAAAATATTCTTTTGAGAAATGGAACTCTCACTAAATAAAAAATATTTGATATAGCATAAAAGAATAAATAAAGTAAATAATTCAAGTGGGTCAAAGAAAACCTTTTCCTTTTGCTTTAAATTAAAAAAAACAAGAATAATATTATTTTTATTTCCAAAACATTCCCACATTCAATACTTTCCATATTTTCCTAATGGACTTTTCTAAAACGATTTCCATAGTCAATATGTGGTCTTAATATCAAATCAAAGATATATCATTCTCTAAAATTGTGTGAGAGCACAAATACAACCTCAAAAAATAAAATAAAAATCATACCCTTATTTTAGTTGCTGAATTTTATTCTCTTGGTCACAAAATGGGATCAAAGAAGGATTTGGCAGTGAATGTTTTGACTGGATGGTTGAGTAAGAGATCAATGAAAGTGAAGATCTTTTTGGGAATATTGCTTGCTTTTTGTGCTATAGTGGTTTTAAAGCACACTATCACAGATCCTCATTTTTTCTTCGTAGCCTCCGGATTAATCCATCTCACTGGTCTTGCAATCCTTGTATACAAGCTCTTCGTTTACAAGACTTGTTCCGGTATGTTTCTTAGTCTCTCATCTTCAATTACACATTGTTCGGGTCGGATTTACTGCAGTCAGTTTTTGCCGCATTGAATAAAATATACTATTTAAATTGGATGATTCAAATTTAAAATTTATTTTTTATAAACTTGAAATTGGGATTGTTTGATATCAATTAAATAATCAAAATGTTCTAAAATCGTCATGCAGTCAAAAGCTGACAACAATATGGTACCACATTGTCTTTGATTTGATTTATTTTTTCTTTTTGATTTCTTGTTGAGTAAAGGGGACACTAGATTAATACATATTCGAGCAAAATCGTTAAATAAAATTTAGCAAAGAATTATTTTATCTTCATGAATTAAATTGAGTATCATTTTGTCTCTTTAGATGGAGTTCGTTAATCATTTAACCTAATTGTTTTGACTAGATTGAGGTATATTTTTTGTACTAGATAATCATTCACTCTAAAATTGTAGACTGAAACGGTCTTACAGTAGATGGTAGATTTTTGTTCGTGACTTTATTATTTTCTTCACTTTGTCACCAAAGTATGAGCGACCAAATAATTTGATCAAAGTTAGTTGTATCATTATCACGTTTATGATTTTTGGTTACCAGAGAGTGGCTCGTTAGAGGATGTTGATATCTGACTTGTTACGTGGAAACCAAAGTATTAGAGATAAGTTAGTTGATCTAGTTACTAGTTAGTTTAGTTAGTTAGTTAGCCTATAAATAAGTTTTACATTAGTCATTTGTACCTAACATTCTCATTTTGTAATTCTACTTATTATCATCAGTACAAGAGTTTTCTAATTTTTTCTATTCTTTTTCATAGATGTCATGATTCTTAACATGGTATCAGAGTAGATATGGTATTCATCTTGAAAATCATTTTTGTTGTACGTTCTTCAGAAAATCCAATTTTCTCATTTCTCGTTTTCTTTTCTCATTCATCTTCGTTTTCTTGTTTTTTCACAAGAAAATATTGTTTTCTCAATTTACCTTCGGTTTCATATTTCAGTATTGATTCAGTTTTAATTCTTTTGATTCATTTTCGATTGGTGCTCATCTTCTTTCTTTGAAAATTTGATGTCAATTTTTCATTTTGAAACTTATTTTCAAAACCCAAATTTATTCCTCTGTGTTTCTGTTCCGATCAATTTCATTAGTTAGTGATTTGTTATCTTTCAAGTTTTTACTTCATTTTATGCTAAAGAACAATTTTTATATTTTTTTAGGTTTATCCCTCAAGTTCCAAGAGCTGACAGCTGTATTCCTAGCAATAAGATTAGGTCTTAGCTTCCACATGGAGGGTGACTACCGAACTGTGTTTGATGTTCTTTATTTCTTGTTAACTTTAATAATTATTTGGTTGATGAGATTCAGACTCAAATCATCCTATATCAAGGAGTTTGACAACATGTGGTTATCCTTTTTGGTAAATTTGGTTTCAGCTTTCCCTCTAGTACTTATTATAAGAAAATAAAAAATATTTTTTAGATTGATTGAATAATTGAAATATTTGATTCATTAAATAACTTAAATCAAATATATCATATAATTAGTTATTAGAAATATTTGATTCATTAAATAATTATATATCTGGTCTAAACCAAAATATCATATACATCAGTTATCAGATATATCAATTATTCAATATTACGCTACATGTTGCATATCATAGTTTATCAATGTTACTTACACTACATGTTGTATTTATTTGAAACATTTTTATTGATTGTGTACAAGGTGGTGCCTGCTGCAATTCTGGCATTATTAATCCAACCAAGGACACCTCATTATTGGATAGCAAGAGTCATTTTAGCATTCACTTTGTATTTGGAAACTGTTGCAATACTTCCTCAAATTCGTTATATGCAAAATGCAAAGGTTTGAAACCTCTATAGACTTTGTTCTAAACTATATAGTTTTTTATTTTATTTTTTCCACTTATAGAGTATGTCTTAATTATGGCATATGTTTTCAATTTTCAGATGATTGAAACATTTACGGGGTATTATGTATTTGCTCTTGGTGTCTCAAGATTCTTCGCATTGGCTTATTGGCTTATTCATGTGAGATTTAATCATTAATTTATTTTTCTAATTTTTTACTTGATTGTTGATAATACGGTACCTATATACTAGAATAGAAACAAAATTTGACATAAGAAAATAGTTATTTGTATTTCACAACATTAATTATGTTAACAATACCGTACATGTCACATGAATTGCATTGCAACGATAATTCTTAATTGGACTCTGTTCGGCAATAATAAATTTTGAACTTATATTTTATAGATTTTAGCTTATATGTTCCTTTTGAAAGAAAAAAAAAAAAAATACTTCTTTAATAATACTTTTTTCTCTTGGAGTTATAGCTTATTTTTATATATATAATATACTATCATTGCGTTTGTAAATGTAAAACTGCAAAGATCGTGGGGGAATGTGAAATATATTAGGATGTGAATATGCATAAAATGTATTAATGTTGTCTAACCTTTTGTAGATTTATGAAACTCGAGGGAGATATCTCTTTTTCTTCGGTTATGGCTATTATTGGATGGTGGTTCTTCAAGTAATAGAGTTGGTTCAGTCTTTCATTTTAGCAGATTTTTGTTACTATTATATCAAGAGGTAAATCATTTTGGTTTCTTTTTTAATCATATTTATTTTCTTTGTATATTAAAAATTCATATATAGTTTCAAAAAATTGTTAGGAGCACTCTATTTTCAACACTTTCTAACATATTTTTATTTTAATTTGGTGAAATTTTTGTATATATATATATATATATATATATATATATATATATATATATATATTTTCAAATTAATTAAGAGACTCTTCATTACTATAGTTTTAATTTTTAAAGATTTTTTCTCTTTGTCGAAAGATTTGAATTTTTTAAGAATATTCTCAAAATGGAGAACTTAATTAAAAAAAGAGTGTCATAAAGAATATTAGTGTGTTAATTTTTTAGAATATTCCCAAAATGGAGAACTTAATTAAAAAAAGAGTGTCATAAAGAATATTAGTGTGTTAATAGTAAAAGAAAATTTTGTATAAGAAACTTTATTTTGCTTGTATTAATACTCATTTTCATTGTTTTAATTTTTTCAGCTTCATGAAAGGGCAACTTTTGAAGAAGATGCCCGTCTAGTAATCTTTGATTGGGTTATACAATATATCGTAGTAAACAAGGGTTTGTCACTTGTAACTAAAGCTTCTTATCTATCTATATCTATACTCTGCATTATATACAAGCAAATAATTTTTCTATAAATTCACAAATAGTGCATTTCATGATTGAGGTGTATTTATATTCCAACTTGTGCGAATTAACATTGAAATTTTGAAACAATTTAAATACTGTGTCAAATTCCAATTACAATCTTTTATTAGTAATATGAGAGTGCATGAATTTGGTAAAATATATGTACTTTCACTACTTTGAAAGTGATTGCATATATCATATATGGGCTAATGCTACAGTCCACCGTGGACAAGTGATCTATCGAATACAAATTTTACAAAATTTATTGGTAGATTGAAAGTTTATATTATATAGAGCATCCATAAAAAATTTTAAAAAAATTGAAAATCATTTGATATTTTATTGGGATTTATCAAGATTTACAGTATTTAATAAACCGTTAATCTTGATGGATCTCAATAACATATCAAATGATTTTCAATTTTTCTAAAATTTTCTATAGATGATCTATGTGATATAAACTTTCAATCCAACGGTGAATTTTGTAAAATTTGTATTCGTTATAGGGTTTTTCATGAATGGTCCAACTTGAAGAAGTGATCCATGTTAGAATTTTCCATCATATATGTATTTGTAGGATTGAATGTGCATTAAGATATGCATAACTATTTTGTAGGTCTCATTATGTGAGTGAAATTGAGGTATACACATTTCATATAGTGGTCATTTATACGTCATGGACAGTGTAGCATAGGGGAGGAAGGATCCTCTCCATTTTTTACGATTTTTATTTTTTATTACCAAAGTTTTTTAATATTTTGAGGGGTATAAAAGAGATTTTGACTTGCTTAATGTCACATTTTTAGATTTATATTTTCAAAACTATATAATAATGAAGGAAGAATAAGAATGAAGGGAAAGAAACCATAATGTTGAAACCATAATAATAAGAATGAAGGGAAAGAAACTTACCAAAGCAATATGAGCTTAGTCGCTCTACGAATGCAGAGCTTAGTACACTATGACTAAGTTAAATAAGTGAAACAATGTTTCTTTGATGAAACACATTAGTCCCATCATAGATAGTAGTAAGTAGAAGTCTGTTATTGGTCAATGTGTATAATTACATGTAAAAAATCGGCAAAATGTATCCATAAGTCATTTAAGTTTTATGTATGTAACAGATTGATCCTTTAAGTTTTTTAAGTAACAAATAAGTCCTTTAAGTTTTTAAAGTAACAAATAGGTCCTTTAAGTTTGTAATATGTAACATCTAAGTCCCTCAATTACTTAAAAAATAGGACTTAAATGCTACAAATTACAAACTTAAAGGACCTATTTGTTACTTCAAAAACTTAAAGGACCTATCTGTTACTTAAAAAACTTAAAGGACCTATCTGTTACAAACGTTAAACTTAAAGGTCCTATAGATGCATTTAGCCTAAAAAATCAATAATATCCTTGAAGTCAATGAAGTGTACTTAGAGATAGTTAGTGTATATATTTTTCTCAGTTAAACGGGTGGAGGGCAAAATTGACCGGCGGTGTGAAATTGTGTGAGGATGAATTTGGGACATTTGGTTAAAATATGACAAATTTGTCCCTAATTTGATTCAGAGAAAAAAAATGAGCAAAAATTTATTATGAGGGCAATAAGATAAATTATGTAGGATATTATTTTCTTAGATTAATAGTTTATAAGCAAAAATGTATTTTTTAAATCCATTAAAAAAATTATGTATTGCGTTCATATTTTAGGCCAAATACATTAATCGTTCAATAATCTAAAAAAGAATACTTGTATATTTATGATACATTATTATTTTTTAGATTTATTAAATAATTAATGTATCTAAATAATAATATATTCTCTTCGGTATTTTGGTACATTGAAAAATGAATTTATGTGGCCTATATTATTAACCACGTACATACATTTTTTATTGTATAAAAAAAATGCAAATTTACTTATAAATGTGACAAAAGGGAGTAGTTTAAATATATCAATTCTATGATAAATTTAAAAAGTAAAATATTTCTTACATTTAGAATTAGAAAATAGTACTCCCAATGTGTTTGGTAAGTCCAATAAGCTAGTTTATAGCTTATTGAACTAGTTTATAAACTTGTTTGTAAAAAAAAAAAGTGTTTCGTAACGAGCTTATTCAATTAGCTTATAGCGTTTTTTGAAATTCTAATAAAAATAGCGTTTGAACTTATAATATTTTACATTTTATTTTATTTTTACTTTTATTTTTTTTATTTTTTAAAAAATATAATAACTACTCATTAACCATGTATTTTTATCTCACTTTTCATTTATAACAGTTAAATTTGTCAAACATTTAAATTTTAATCTACTAACTTTTCAGCTACGAACTATAAACTTATACTTTATGAAGTCCCGATACGCGACACGATACTGATACGATACGGCGATACGCCGATACGGAATTTTTTAAAAAAAATTCTATCCGATACTGCCGTGATACATTATTTAAAAATTAAATATATAAATGCACAATATATAAAAATCAATAATATTAATAGTGATAATTTTTTTTGAAAGACAAATTATTATTATTATTATTATTTTTATAAACATCAATAGTTCATTGTACAAAAAGTACAAACAAAGTAATAAGCTTGCACAAGAACAAAACAGTTTAAGGATCAACATACAAGAATCAAAATAAAGATTTAATCGATATTTTTCCGATACGAGTATCGGGACGTATCAGACGCGTATCATATATTATTTTTTATTTAAAAATAAAGATTTAACCGATACTTTTCCGATACGAGTACTGAGACGTATCGAACGAGTATCGATATCAAGTACGTATCAGACACAAACTTCACCATTTTTAAAGTATCGTGACTTCATAACTTATATTTCTTTCAGTCATTTATTATAACGAAAATGTCATTTTTCAGATTGATTAAAAAGTTGATGTACTTAAATTATTATTATAAATCAAATACATCAATTTTTCGATAAACCTTAAAATGTAGGATTGTTTTGCTTATACTAATAATAGTAATAGAAGGGAGTAGCTTATTTTTATCCGTCTTTGTGACTATTTTTTCACCAAAACTTTAATCAAAATGTCATGCTAAATAGTGCTTCGAACATTTATTAAGCATATTTAAAAAGGAAAATAAAATAAAAATTAATGTTCAAAAGTTTTTTTTTTTTTTGAAAAAATTGTTCAAAAATTGATTTTCTATATTTTTAAAACATTAAATGCATAGATTATAAAAAAAAAAAATTATTAGTAAGTTTAACTACCATCCGGAGGCATTGTTTAAGATTTTTTTAATTAAATTGCGTAACTAAAAGTTTTAATCAAATGAAACACGTGGACGAGTTCCTTTCTCCAACAAGTCCCACCGCAAGTACAGACCAATGAGGTACACAAACTCAATGTCATGTCACAATCACAACCTCGTAAAAAGCTCATTAACCTTCCACGTTTCACTGTCTGCTAAATACTTGGACCCCATTCAAACCCCTTCAGTTCACCATCTGACATCACTTTCCTTTATCAAGCGGCTTCGAGATTCTAGCAGTGATAAGTTAGAGATTCGCGCGTGTCATATTAAAAGCTACATTTTCCAATGATTTTTTTTACGGTATTTTATAATAGAAAATACTTGTTTGTAAGAAATTAACAAGTAAAAAAAAGAATAAATCAATCTTTCATGATTTTCTTTAAACTTTTTAATTTATAGTAATTTTAATTTTTTTAAAACAATATAATATAGTACAATTCTTCTATTTCTCAGTAACATATAGTACTACTCTTTTACGATATCATTTTTGCAAGAAAAATACAAAAAATACACTACTTTAAATTATTACATCAGATAAAAAATTATTTTTTAAATCACAAGCAAGTGATTGCATCAAACATTTTAGAAATTTTAAAAAATCAATTTCTTCTAATAATAACGACAAGAGATATTTTTTTTCTAATAAATAAGAAACTATGAAATTTTGAAATATTAAAAATTGTGAAGTATCGTGTCTGATACGTACTCGATACTGATATTCTTCCTATACGTTCTGATACTCGTATCAGAGAAATATTGATTAAATATTTATTTTTAGATAAAAAAATAATATCCGATACGCGTCTGATACGTCCCGATACTTGTAATGGAAAAATATCGGTTAAATTTTTATTTAATTGTTTTGATCTTGTGCAAATTTATTGGCTTGATTGTAGTTCTTGTACAATGAACTATTGACATTTAATTAAAAAAAGTGGTAAAAATGATTTATAATAATAATAATAATAATTTTTTGTTTTTTAAAAAAATTTATCATTATTAATATTATTGATTTTAATCATATTTATATACTATGCATTTATATATTTAATTTTAAATTTAATTTTTAAATAACGTATTGCGGCAGTATCATATAGAGATTTTTTAAAAAAAATCTGTATTGGCGTATCTGTATCGGATTGTATCAGTATCGTGTCGCGTATCAGAGCTTCATAAGTGGCTAAGGTGACAAAAGGATTTGAATTAGATGCAGTCGACTTCACAGTGCAGTCATTTTATAACCGTTCGATTTTGATCAGATGGTTTAAATAAATACAATCAATAAATACAGATGTTAAATCGTAACCGTCCGATCTTGATCGAATGGTTATAAATGAATCGATTGCATGAAAAAGTGAATGCACAGAAACCGGATCCGTGACAAAGCTAAAGAATTGAGTGATAAAATTTGATATGCTTATTTATTATTCTGTTCGATCTTTATTACTTCCTCTAATCCTATATATAAAAAAAAATATTATTTTTTAGATTCATTGTAAGATGAATGTACTCCCTCCGGCCTTTTTTATAAGCAAAAGTCAACAAAATTTTTTGGCCCTAAATATAAGCAAAAGTCTTAAATTCAACTCTAATTAATATTTTTTTCCAACAATACCCCTACACATACATTTATTCTTTTTTACAAGTAATCTATACTCATTCTTACTCATTCATTTCTACAAGCTAACCTACTGTACGAGTACTAGTAACATTGCTTGACGGAACACGTAAACTCCCTTCTTTGGTATGAACTTTTACAACTTCCCATATTATTACTATCAATTTGATTGGTTAAATTTATGATTATTTTGTTTGTCTCTCCTAGCACAATGAATCTTCTTGTATAAAAACATAACACTACCTATTCTCTTCATGAAAATTATTCAACTCTTCTACTACCACTTAACAATGGCAGCACCATATGAATCCTTTAGCATCCCCTCATTTGATTTGGGCATTAGTGATGATGAGGATTTATCACAACTGATTGTTGAAGACTCATTGGATAGGTATGAAGAGATGGAAACAAATGACAATGAGGTTCTCTCACAACTCATTGTTGAAGATTCATTTGATAGGTATGAAGAGATGGAAACAAATGATGACAATGAGGTTCTCTCACAACTCATTGTTGAAGATTCATTGGATAGAGATGGAGAAATTGGCAGAGATGATGACAATGATGATGAAAATGTGCAATCTATTGGCAACTTGAAGCATACTTTTGATCTCAACACAGTCCCTGATGAAAAGGTGTTTGGTGGTAAACCAGAATTTTAATCAATCAATTAAATATAGAGGCAAAGTTCAATTTCAATTTTAATTTCAATCAAAAAATCTGGCGGGAAATGTAAATTTTTTAGCATAGAGGCAAAGTTGATTTTGAATTTGGGTAGATATGAGAATATGAGAAGGTGCAAAAATGGTTACGTGTAGTGTAACATCAGAAAGTGCAGGAGTACAATGAAGTAGTTATTGGAAACAGTACTAATTATCACATGTTGTACTAATGATTACTGTACATCTAAGTAGATTTGATAAGTAAAAGGGTATTTTAGAAATTGTAGTAAAAATTACACATAAAACTAAAATAAAAAACTACTTCCTTAATAAGTGTGCATATAGGAATATTTGCTTATAAAAATGTCCGGAGGGAGTACATAGATTATATTATTGTATGGGTCTTGCTAACCAGTGTCCTCAGGGCACTAGTTAAGGAACTAAAAAAAGAAAAAAAATAATTTTTTTTACATGAAAACACCAAAATTTAAACTTTTGTTGCATTGACTATACCATTTCCAAAAAAAAAAACTTACTATATTTGAATCCTTAACAAATACCCCAGGAGCACTATTTAGCATTTACCTTATTGTATAAATTTGTTTATTTTATAATGAATCTAAAATCTAAATTTTTTTTTTATATATAAAGTCGAGAGTATATCATTAGTCTTAAGAAAATTAATCTCAGTTGCATGCGGAGATTGATTTAAAAAACAATAATGATATTTTGACATACAAAATATTGACAACTCTAAACAACCACAATAAAATACTATAAAAATAACTTTATAGTACAACTTTCATCAAGACAATTGGTAGCTAATTTATAGCAAATAATCCAAGTCCAATGAATAATATGATAGTAAAACGACACGGGAATGAATTCCTAAGAAGTCCATGTGGAAGATTAATCTATCCAATAATCAACTTTAAACCTAACATAGCTGATCTTGCTCTATACAAAATCCAAATTAGATGGTTTAAGAGACTACACTATTGGTTTAGAAACTCAGGAAACCTCTATTTAGCTAAAGAATATAAGAAACTAGCTGAAATTCTTCAGAAAAAACTTCAGAATATTGCAAGATGACTGAAGAAAGTCTAACAAGTAAATTACTGAAAGTTTTAGATAACTTCTCTGATTTACAAGATAGGATAGAAAAACAAACATCCTATTTAGAAACCTTACAGTCTGAAGAAGAAAGATATAAACCATATGAAACATGGAAATTTCATAATGGAATA
Source organism: Trifolium fragiferum (assembly GCA_954870985.1). Classification (NCBI taxonomy): domain Eukaryota; kingdom Viridiplantae; phylum Streptophyta; class Magnoliopsida; order Fabales; family Fabaceae; genus Trifolium; species Trifolium fragiferum. The sequence continues at coordinate 3,254,078 of OX940792.1, forward strand.
AACTTTGATTGCTATGAAGAAGATGAAACTCATAGATTTCCTCACCTTTTTCATACGGCAAATCCACAGCTAAATAATATATCTTGTATGATAGCATACATGATAAAACTCTTAGAAGACAAAACTCTTCAATTCTCTCCAGGGGGAAGAGAAAGGAAAGGAACTAGAAATAGAAAATATTCCTAGGCTTCTAGAAAACCTCGAAGAAACTTCTGTTTCTACACAATTAAAAATTAAACCACCATCTAAATTCTTTTAAGAATGGACGATACAAAAGAAGCCCTCAATAGGCAATTAGAAAATTTAGAAAGACTTATGGTCTCTTTAGATATATCAGGAAAAAGTCAAGTAGTTGACGAAGAACTGAAAGAGAAAAACCAAATCATTTATGATTTCAGCTCTGAAGAAGAAGTAGAGGAAGAAAAGGAAAATCCTCACTTCGTAAAATTCGAACCAGCAGAGACATCTGGTACGAAAAGAACTGCAGAATTCGAAAGAGAATTTACCAAACAAAAATTCCAAAAGGTACATCATTATTATGTACCTACACAAAACCCATTCCAAGGGCAAGGAATTTTAGACATAGATTGTAGTTTCGATACAACCAAGGATCTAAGAGATTGGTACAATACAAATAGTGTATTAGTCCAGTTAAATGAAGACCTTAAAAATTTAGGACCAATTGAAATTTTCAATTTCCTACAATATAAAACTAGAGGAAATGCTTACAAATACATTTCTACCTTACCACCAGAAGTTATGGGAACAATACCCCTAACAGGAGCTTTAGTAGTAGACTGGATTCATATGTTACTCGTAACAGAATTTAAAGGATGGAAGGACTCCATTCAATCTAAGATAGCATTTTCCGACCAAAATCTTTGGAAAATAACTAACCTAAAAATCTGCAACACGTGCTATGTAGATAATTTCATTTGTGAATTTCAGGACTATTATTACAACATAGATAATAGTACTAGAATCTCTAGAAACTTGATAGAACTATTCTATGACAAGTTACCAGAAAGAGTATCAGCTCAAGTTAAAACATTCTTTACTTCAGCATTAGCAAAAGGAAAAGTGGATGATACTCTAGGAGGAAGAATAACCACCTTAAAAATTTGGCTCCAAGAAATGTGCAGTCAAAAAATAGCCAAAAGAGAAGCTCAAGTATCCCTCTGTTGTAATAAACTACAAGACAAAGTAGGAAACTATGGTTGCAACTCTAGAAAGAAACCCAGAAAAACAAGGTTACAAAAACCCTATAAGAAAAAGAAATTTAAGAAAGTTCCTTTTAGAAAATTCAATAAGGGAAGCAAAAAATTCTTTAGGAAAAAACAACCTTACCCTAGGAAGAAAATATGCCCACAAGGCAAAAAATCATGTACATGTTGGTTGTGTCATGAAGAAGGTCACTATGCAAATGAGTGTCCTAAAAAGGAAAATCCAAAGAAAAATATCGTACATGCAATATATGCAATGGGATATGAACCTATAGAATCAGATATAGAATCCAATGAAGACATTTATGAATACTGCATAGAGACAGATTCAGATGTCGAAGAAGATACTTGGTAAAGGAAATCCAAGTGCTACATTTATCAAAATAGTGCTAAAAAATAGAAACCTTTTAGCCTATATAGATACAGGTGCAACTCTTTGTTTTGGGAAAAAATCTATCTCTAGAAACTGGGAAAGATTAACCAAGCCAAAAGAAATAATAGTTGCAGATAAATCAAAGTATCAAATATGGTTTAATCTTAGAGATGTATCTATAGAAATTGAAGGATATAAGATTTTTATTCCAACAATCTACCTCCATGATTCAGGATTAGACCTAATCATAGGAAATAACTTTTTAAAGTTATACGAACCATTTACTCAAAGAAAGGATACTATATCACTTCAATGGAAGGATTTGGGAAATCCTAAAAATAGAAAAATAGTAACCACCAAAATAGTTACTAGAAATGAAATCTTAAACCTTATTAAGGGAAACCTTAGGGAATTAAGAACTGTATGGGAAGAAAGAAGTTTCCATATTAATATAGAAGAAAGATTAGATGAAGTCTGTTCAGATAACCCTCTAGACAATCTTAAAAACACTAATCATGAACTTATAGTCATTAAGTTAAAAAATCCTAATGACGAGATAAATGTTCCAAATAGAATTCCATATTCTATTAGGGATGTTGAAGAATTTCAACAAGAATGTAAAGATCTACTTGATAAAGACCTTATTAGACCTTCATCAAGTCCACATTCTGCACCAGTTTTTTATGTCGAAAACCATAACGAAATAAAAAGAGGTAAGAGAAGAATGGTAATTAATTATAAGAAACTTAATCTGGCAACAATCGGAGATTCTTATAAATTACCAAGAAAATATTTTATTTTAGAAAAAATAAAAGGATGTAATTGGTTTTCTTCCTTGGATGCAAAGTCTGATTATTATCAACTAAGACTAGCAGAAGAAACAAAACCATTAACAGCTTTTTCATGTCCACCTCAAAAACATTACGAATGGAATGTTTTGCCTTTTGGACTAAAACAAGCACCATCAATATATCAAAGATTTATGGACAAATCTCTCGCAGGTTTGGATCATATATGTTTAGCATATATAGATGACATACTCATTTTTACCAAAGGAGATGAAAAACAGCATCTTCGAGATTTAGAAATTGTTCTTTTAAGAATTAAAGAAAAGGGTATTATAATTTCAAAAAAGAAATAAAAAAATCTTACAAAAGGAAATAGAATACCTCGGTCTAATTTTAAAAGAAAATGGGGAACTGAGTTTGGCACCTCATACCCAAGAAAAAAATACAAGCTTTTCCGAATGAACTTTCTGATAGAAAACAAATTCAAAGATTTCTTGGATGTTTAAATTATATTGCTAATGAAGGATTTTTAAAAGATTTAGCAAAAGAAAGGAAGCATTTGCAAAAGAAAATTTCAGAAAAAGTTCCATGGTCTTGGACTAAAGTTGATTCTGATAATGTTAAAACCATTAAAGAAAAAATACAAATTTTGCCCGAACTTTACAATCCAACAATAAAAGATTTTTTGATTGTAGAAACGGATGCATCACAAACAACCTGGGCAGGTTGTATGAGAGCCTTACCAGATGGTAAAGCAAAACTTTCTCTTAATGAGAAAGGATGTAAAATTGAAGAATCTAAGAATCTTCAATCAAAAAGCATTGATTATAGTGCTTCTAAAATCCTGATAAAGGATACTGAAAATTTACAGTTATGTAAATATATTTCTGGTACATTTACAGGTACAGAATCTAGATATCATATTCAAGAACTAGAAACTCTGGCATGTGTAAAAATATTAAAAAAATGGAAAATTGACTTACTACCGTCAAGATTCCTTCTTCGAACAGACTATAAATATCTTACAGGATTTTGGAGATATAAAATTAGTGCTGACCATAAACAAGGCAGACTAATAAGATGGCAAATGGAATTACAACGATACGAGCCATATCTTCAATACATAAAATCTGAACAAAACAGTTTTGCAGATACACTGACAAGAGAATGGAGCAGGCCATAAAGCTACTTCAGAACAACATCAAGCAAAAGGATGAGCAACTTGTCGCCCTAGAAATCAAAAGAGCAAAAATCTCTGCCGAGAGGGGGGAGATGATTACAACACTCAAAGGTTTACAAAAAATGACAACAGAAGACCCAAATGAAATTCTAAAGAACGAAGAAAATTGGGACTTACTAGGACAACCTTCTGGAAAGTATGACTACTATGTAAAGTATACTGCCCCAGAAAGTTCAAAAATTCCTACCGAAACAATAACTCCCAGTGGTTGGAATATAGAACAAGAAGCAGAATCCTCAGACGGCAAGAAGTCTTGGGCTGACCAAGTCGAAGAAGAAGAAGAAACCAGAAAAAATGGTTCATTAACGACCATTCAAACAAGCGATCCCGTAGACAATGAGATGGGAAAGTTTGAAGCTTATGTCATTTTTGATGGTCCAATGAAAGGGATCTATAGAAAATGGGCAATAGCTAAGCAGCACATCTTAGGCAAGAATGTGCGTCACAAAGGATACAAGCATACAAGGAGGTTACAACAGCAAAAAACCTTCAAAAATCTCCAACAATGGAGACGAAGAGGAAGCTGTCAATTGACAAAATTCGCCAGCTCGAATACCAAAAGAATTTCCAGATAACTGATCCAACCTATATGGAATTCAGTCTTAGATGGAAATGGTTAAACCATTATGTGGAAGAATTCACCACTGAATGCTTCTACCCGGTTAACAAATTTAGCTGTCCCAAAACAGTTACATTACCAGGAATAGATAGTACTACATGTCTATCTTTCTTTCAAAATGGTTTAATCCACACCATATATTTGGAAGAACAACCAAAGAAAACTTTTGGAGAGCTCAAGTTTCTTCCAAAGAATCTACAAAATTTGGCAGAAAAATTCAATAATTTATATGCCAAAGGAAAAGAGATCTTCCTAGAGGTCGATTCAACATATCCTTGGTATGATGAAAATACCTTGGAACTGGTCATAAAACCAATATACTTAATCAAGATTGGGATATCCAACAAAGAATATCCGGTCATGAATAAAGAAAGCACATAATGGCATCCAGCTATGTACGTAAATCAAATGAAGAATTTTCGTCGGAAAATTTCAAGATTGTCATCCCAGACAAACTACAGAACAATCTACGAAGACTCATCAATGATCGTGTATAGCGATTCCAGAAAACCAGCAAAAGAAAAAGATATCAAGGCAATCAAAAAACTTGAAGAAAAAATTGACCAACTGAAGGATGATCATGAAAAATTACCAAGGGTAATTCAAGAAGAATGCTGCAGATATTTTTTACAGTATTACAAAAATCATAACTGTAAAAACTATCAAAAATCGTCGGCACAAGAGGACAAGGAGACTAACAGCACGTATCAACTGGCCACAATGTAGGACAGAATTGTGCAGTGGTACCTTATCACATCTGAGTCAGATGGGGACCACTTAGTGCTAAATAATGTAAAATACTATTTGTCGTATTTCTTAGTGCGTTTTTCTTTTTTGTGCGCATCACTTTTTCTGAGTGCATGTCACTGTTGTGTAAGTGCGTGTCACTTTTCTAAGTGCATGTACAATGTCATGGAAAGGGACGTTTACCTAATGTGAGCCCTTCTCCACTATAAATAAGAGCATTCAGCTCAATGTAAATCACAGTTGAATGAAATTTGAAACTATTAACTAGTTTTCTGAAGAATTATTTCTTCTGTCCTTAGAAATTTATTTCTAAGAAGTAGCTCTTGAGGTAATACTCTGGAGGAGCTAGATCCTTGAGGTAATACTCTGGAGGGATCAACCACATAAAACAATATAATCAAAACAGATTATATCCCAAACAACACAAACATCTTCGGATCGAAGAATTCATCAAAACCAAAAACAAAGAAAATCATATCATGTATGATTGTTATTATTACATCACTTATTTATTATATTATGTTATTTGCATGATAAATGGAAAGTTCAAATTTTAGAACTCAAAGATTATTTTCAAACTTTTTTGAAATTGAATACACAGAACCTAGTTCTGATCACACATACTTAGAATTAGTCTTAATGGAAGACTATGATAAAAAGGTAACTTATTTACTAAAAAGAATTCCTGAACCAAATTTGGCTAAGATAATTTTAGACAAATTCAATTTTAATCATTATCAAGAAAAGGTTTTTCTTAAAAAAATCCAAGAAACTATCGAAGGAGACTTCGAAGAACATGAATTAAAATGTTTAGTTCGTGAGTTAAACAATTTTACTAAAAATTCTAAATACATAGAATGTTTTCAAGGACAGTTCTATGGAGACTTCGCAAGTGTACATTATAGACTAAAAAACTCGCGATTTTATAGTTTAATAAAAACTTTAAATACTTTGCCCGGTAATATTAGTGAAAATTCAAAAGAATTTTGAAAATTATGTCTGAAATCTCACTTTTTGAAGAAACATCTAGTTATTTTGCTGATATCATACAAGATCACAAAATAGAAGAAGCAGATTTATCTCTAACTGCTGAAGAAAACTTTAAAAGAAAGTCTATAAAATTCAAAGAACTTCTCTTTAGAAAAAATATTTTGAAACTTGGAATAATGGTACGAGAAGAAGCAATTCCAATTGACTCTACTTCTGGAAATATATTCATATCTACCATAGATAGAACACAAATTCAAAAAAGAATTTCAAATCTTACTGAAAAAGAAAGAAATAAAATTGGTTATATTCACATATCAACCATTCAAGTTTTAATCAAAAGTACTTTCATGAAAGGTATTGATACACCTTTAAATATAATTCTAAGAGACTCTAGAATTACAAATGATAGACAATCCATAATTGCACAAGGAAGATGCAATTTAAAATATGAAAAAATTAAGTTTGACATAAACTTACAAATAGGATTATCCTTAAGGGATAAAGATCTAGACAGATCTATAATCTTTAATTATAAATTAGAAGATTCAAAATTTATGAAAAAAGGAAATCATCCTTTTACGATATGCTATAGAATTAATTATGCTTTAAGTAATTCACATCATAGCATAGAATTTACAGGAAAAGATATAATTCATATTGATGAATTATTCACCCCCATAGTGACGTTAGAGTCACCTATATTCAAAACATTGGCAAGGAAGAGTTGTTCATTAATAGAAGATGACAAAAATCTGTTTGAAGAAACAGAAGAAAAACCATTAATTAGAAGCAAAAGCCTTAGGGTAGCACCCCCAAAAAGAGATTTTGAAATATCAGAACTAAAAGAATTAAATAAGCTACAAAGCTCAGTAGAAGAGTTGTCCTTACAACTCGAAAAATTAGATAAAAGAATCTAATTAAACTTCCGCAACCTGTTACATTTACTACCTGCGCTAGTAATGAACTTAGCTGAAGAAAGAAAAAAATCTAAAAGTCTATATGAAAAGAATTCAAAAATTAGAATTCGAATATAGATGCTTAAAAAACCTGCTATATATGGATAGACCTTATGTTAATCCAAGAATAAAGGCAAGACTCATAGAAAGAAAAGATCTATTGTCTAATTATAGACTTTTAGTGCAATACACGAAAAATAAACTCCAACGTTTATCTTACAGCTAACGCGCGAAAACTTTGGCTCGAACACAGCCCAAAACCCCCGAAAACTCTGGTATCAGAGCTAAAAAACGACATTCAGATAATACCCCACCTTAATGGACTATAATAATATATTATATTATGGTTGTCCCTTTTAGTTGTCTAAAATAAATTGTTCAAATATCATTACTCATTAAAAAAACAACAACTAGTAATTGGCGCTGGCGCACACATATAGGACATCTTTTAGTAATGGACGTACAGTAGTCATTTATTTACTCAATTTCTTTTCGACACGTGTCCCTTAGAGCATCTACATCCATGCTACTCAATTTAATGTCTTAAATAGACCCTACATAATTTTTAATATTATTTTATATTTTTTAATTATTTAAGCAACTCAACTATTTTTTCCAAATATCAGTACCACCCATCAAAAATTTAAACTGGTCCCACTAACTACACAAAAAGTGAGTTAGAAATTATAAAGTTAAATGAATATTTGGTAAAAGGACTATGAGGCAGCAGACAAAATGTTGGAAAACAATAAACAGTAGTAAAAAGCACCGGTGCCTAGTTTGGCAACGTGGTTGAAAAATACCACTCAATCAATCTCAAATAGTGGTGGTATTACTGACAAGATATCCAAACTTTTCTATTACCACCACCGATATTGGTGCTCTTAATACCCTCCCACACTATCCCCTCATATTCCACCACGTGTCCCTTTTCCACCTTCCAAAGCAAAACTCCCACGTGTCTTTCTCAGAATCTTCTCACACCAGAACAGATTCTCCGTTTCTCGATTATTTAGCGGTGCTTCCTTTATTAACGCTCATTACGTGTCAATAACCGCTTTTCTCAACTTCTCACATCTCGCCACGTGTCCTTCCTTTCTCTTTTTCCAACCCCACTTTATAAACTCTAAAATCAACACATTTTCTCATTTACAATTTCAATTTTCATTCTCAAAATTTTGCATATGAAGTTATAGTAATCATAATCATAATTTTCAACAATGGTGGAATTTGAAGAGGTTGAGCTTGATTTAGGATTATCCATTGGTGGAGCTTTCAAAAAACCGGTTCAAAAATTAAAACCCAAATTAGAATCCGGGTTAACCGGTTTAAATTCGGGTCAGAATCAAAGCAATGAAATGCAGAAAATTGATCAAAAGCGTGAGATACAGGCTTTGAGAAGAATGGAGGCGAAGAGAAAACGAGAACAAAAAAAAGGAACAGAAACTGAACCGGAATGTGAACCGGTTTATAAGAAGGAGAAGATGGAGTTTGTTAACGGTGCGGTTTCATGGATGGCTCCGTTTCAGGTTGTGCAAGGGCAACAGTATGGAGCTTTGCAGTTTGTGTCGTTAAATAACGGAATGGCGTTACCGTTTTGGTTAGGTAGTGAGAAGAATGTGGGTGGAATTGACGGTGTTAGTTTTAACGGTGGAGATGGAAAAGTGAAATCTAACGGTGATTCTTCTAGGTGTAGTTCTTCTGCTGTTTCTGATTATCAAAGCTCTTCTCGTGAAGGTAATTTTTTTTAATGTTTTAGTTCTTTTAATATTAAAAATATATTTATTTATGATATCTAAATAATTTTGTCAACATAAAAAATTATAGTTCAAATCATCAAATTGATTTTTTATTTCTTGCCATAGTTTCATTATTTTGTGTGTATGATATACATGCATGTGAGTATTTGAAAAAATATTGAACTCAGCTTATACAAATTGTTGGATTATCGAAAATATGGTTTAATTTTGTTGCCAATTTGGATTTTGGTGCTAGATCAAGTACAATCTAGCAAAAAATTGTCCAACCTAATAATTGAATCTGATACAACATTGCTTCCTAAGGAGCTAATTAAGTATTCGAGTACTATGTGTTGTTCAACCTATCATTTGTTTTACCAATTTTTTAGTTTATAGCAAAGTTGAAGATCGAACTCAGAACCTCATGCACTAGCCGTGCTAGTCTAGCACACTATTAGCACACTATCCAAATTGCTCGCTACTAGACCATACTTATTGTGGCTTCATTTGTTTTACATTTTTAATCTTAAAAGAGAAAATTCAATTAATTTTTCACTTGTGACTTTAACATATGTGTTGAGGGAAATACCAACACAACACAAATTAGAAATAGAAATTATATTTCTCTTATTTTATTTTATTTTTTGTTGAGAGAAATGCTAACACAACACACATTAGAAATATAAATTCGAGAGAAATTTTCTTCCCCGAGCCTAGCTCAATTAGATATTGCATTTTATATGCAGAGTCAGGGTTCAAACCTTTTTTTCGTTGTCAAATAGAAATTACCTTCCTACAATTCAATTTTTTTTGTACAAATTGTTTTTTAATTATCAATGTATTTTGTTTAAGCACTAATTACTAATGTATTAAATCATGTATTTTTCAAACAATGTTCTTTCATTTTTATTTCTCATTCAATACTTTATGTCTAAAATATTTTTGCCATTTATTTCTTCTCAGATGGAGGAAGCACAGACAGCCATTCAGATAATTCATTATCAGAACCAACACAGTTGAAAAATTCCAAAGAAACCAACATCAGAAAAAACCAACCTACAGAAATTACATCATCACATCCTATAAGAAATCACAACAATGTGAAAGAATCTCAAACTCATCCAAACAACATGCAACTGCAACAAAATCCAATGAACCACAATGCACAAGCTGCTACAATACCAATTAAGAAGCCTTTACCTCAAATGCCATATGTATCAACAAAAGGAAATGGACCAAATGGGAAAACAGTGAATGGTTTTTTATATACATATTCAAAATGTGATGAAGTTAGCATTGTTTGTGTCTGTCATGGAAGCACATTTTCACCTGCTGAGTTTGTGCAGCATGCTGGAGGCACCGATATTACACATCCTCTTAGACATATTACAGTAAATTCCTCTGCCTTTGGATGATGATGATGCATGATGGTCTTTTTTGTCTTTTAATTAATTACTATTATTATCAGTTTTCTTTTAAGTAGCAGAAGAAATTATTCAATTAAGTGTTAGTAATGCAATGATTATGTGGATGTTTAGGCAGAGTATATATTTTTGTTGCTGGAGCTTTGGAGATTTTTCTATCAACTATTATTTTTAACAGTATTTATTAACAATTAACTTGATTATTTCCTTGTCTAAGATTTTACTGGTACTACTGCTATTGTACCTTTGTTTGTGTTTACTTTTTCTAGGAAAAAACTAGAAAGGAAATTCTATTTTTTACTAATACAACCCAATGGTCCACAATAATAGTTACAATTGCCAAAAAATAATAATTGTTCTTACTTTCAATTCGTTTTTATATCGTTTGCATTTGATACTTTTGGTTTTTTAACATTTGACGTTGTAAATCTTTTGAAAAGAGTTAAAAGATCATACATTATAATATTGTGTCACTTAAGTTTATGGATTTAGTTTTCTAAAGATTAAATTTTGCTATAAAAAAGGTTTAGTAATGTAGTTTTATTCATGTGTAATTATTTTATTATATACATATAATTATAAAAGTTTATTTTCAATGTAGTTTTATTTTTTCCTCCTTCCAATTGTTCTATAAGGAAAGAAAGAAAAGAAAGAAGGAGAATAGAAAATTATGCAACCGAAAGAAGGAGAATAGAAAATTACACATGGGTTGCATAATTTTCTTTTATTCATTTTTTTTAACCAAACACACTCTAAATTATTTCCTTCCAATTGTGAGGGTTTTTAACTTACAACAATAAATAAATTGGTTTTGAACATTATCATTAAAATGGTTGTGTGAGTTTAAGATGAATACGTCATAATAATGTTAATATAATTTTAACGATTAAAATTTTTAATTGTATAATTGTTAAAATTATAAAAGTTCATATTTTAAAAAATACTTTTTGAGATGAATTCAATGATACTTTTCTGCTTTTTATTTATTATGAATCGGTACGAAATAGTCAAATTGTAATTTATTTATTTTTTCACCAGCTGTTTAATTTAATTTGGAAGTCAATTTTGAAATTAAGTGGTTATAATCCTCTTTTGATATCAAAGTGTTAAAAATAAATAACATAAATGATTTTTATGAAGAAAAAAAAAGCTTACTCCCTCTGTCTCAAAAAGATTGAGTCAATTTGATCAAGTGTACTATTCATATATTTTATTTTGACCTTATTTTTCTACTGATAAATAAAAATAAATATTAGCATATAAGATCTTGTTGAATTTATCTTAATGAGTATTTTTAAAATATCAAATTTTTATAATTTTTACTATTATACAATTAAAAATATTAATCGTCAAAGTTATGTATTGATATACGTGCAACAGTCAACTAGCTCAATCTTTTTGGAGGGGTGTTATATGAACACCATAAAAAGTTGTCCAATTGGGACAATTAAATTTTTTCTATCTATACACGCAAATCGAAACGATATGAAAATAATAAAAAACATAAAAGGTGGTGGGTCCCACACCAAAATAGTTGTCCTACAACCATTTTGGTGTCAAAATAACATTTGTGATCTTTTTGGGACGTAGAGTATATAATATTACAAATAACAGTCATGCTAAACAATACTCCTAGAAGGGCACTTGTTAAGCATAATATAAATAAAAATGAAAAATAAAATTAATATTAATAAAACAACTTTTTATATTTTTGATACATTAAATATATAAATATCGAGACAAAATTATCATATTTATATGTTTAACTAATGTCTCGCAATGTTCAGCATTTTCCTACAAATGAGTCTAATAAAATATCATAACCTGCAAAACGTGTACTGGAGAGTGGAGATAAAATGTACTAAAATCAAGTTCACATTAAATAAAGGGATGGGAGCCCTTGAGTACTCATTAATATATTCTCACGTGGAAATTAAAATAAATTCAAATCTCAAACTTAGATTTCATAAGTAAGATACTATATAAAATCCTATATATATTACCAAACCATAAGCCATAACTAATCAATTGCAATTCCATGGCTAAAACTATTCATATAGCAATAGTTTCAATCCCTTCATTTAGTCATCAATCATCCATCATCGAGTTTTGCAAGAAACTCAATCATCTTCATCACAACATTCATGTCACTTGCATCTTCCCCATTATTGATGCACCTATCCCAGCCACCCTCAAATTACTTGAAACTCTTCCTTCATCCTACACTTTCCTCCCACCTATAAACCAACAAGAATTACCACAAATCCAACTTGCGGTGGCTCAATCGATGCCATCTTTTCGCAACTCGTTGCAATCACTATGTTCAACCAATCCGGTGGTAGCATTAATTGATGATCCTTTGGCAAGTCAATCATTAGAAGTAGCCAAAGAGTTCAACCTATTATGCTTTGTGTACTACCCACTTTCTGCTATGACAACTTCACTACACTTACATTTGTCAACACTACATGAACAAATTTCATGTGATTACATAGATCACACTGATCCTATTCGAATTCCGGGTTGCATACCTATTCATGGTCAAGATCTTCCTAGAGATTTCTTTCATGATCGATCTAGTATTGCTTATGGGTTATTTCTTCAACATTCGAAGAATTTTTCTCTTGCGGATGGTTTATTGGTTAACACCTTCTCAGAAATGGAGGAAAGTACAATCAAAGCCTTGCAAGAGAAGTATAGCACAGTCGAAAATAACACCAAAGTGTATCTGGTCGGGCCAATTATACAAAGTGGCTCAAAAAGTACCAAGTCAAAAGGGTTTGATTGCGAGAAGTGGTTGGACAAACAAAAACCGAACTCGGTTTTGTTTGTGTGCTTTGGAAGTGGAGGAACTTTATCTCAAGAACAACTCAATGAACTAGCTTTCGGGTTGGAGTTGAGTAGTGTGAAATTTTTGTGGGTTTTGAGAGAACCTAGTATTTCATCCTATGTAGGTCCCTATAGTGTTGCGAGTGATGATGATGATGTCATTTTAAAGTTTTTACCACATGGATTCTTAGAGAGAACAAAAGAACAAGGTTTAGTTGTTCCTCTTTGGGCACCGCAAACTCAAATACTAAGTCACACATCAACTGGTGGGTTTTTAACGCATTGTGGTTGGAATTCAACACTTGAGAGTATCGAGTTTGGAGTGCCAATGATAACTTGGCCACTGTTTGGCGAGCAAAGAATGAATTCGATTTTGCTAACAGAGGGACTCAAAGTGGGTTTAAAGGTAAAATTTAATGATAATGGCATTGCGGATAGAAAGGAAATTGCTAAGGTGATTAGAGCTCTAATGTTGAGTGAAGAAAGAAGTAAGATTCAACAAAGAATTGAAAAGCTTAAAGATGCAGCTACAAGCGCATTAGCAAAAGGTGGATCTTCATCAAGGGCACTTTCTCAATTTGGCATTCGAATGTTATAAAAAGAAATTTAATTTATTGCATTTTAAGATGAAAGTTATGCAGAATAAGAAGGGCCGAGGCCTGAGGGGGAAAATGTATTAGTTGAATGGAAATTGCCAGTTTATTTCCTCAAATTTAGAGTTAAAATTAGTAAATTAGATCATTTGCGGGTATTCAATTACAAACTCAACTATCTCTTTTGTGTATGTATTTTTAAGTTGGAGTAGTAATACTAATAATAGTAATAATCGAGTAAATCATTTAAATGAGTCGATGTATTTGTAACTGGCTCTTAAATAGGTTCATGACTATTTTAATATATCAAATTACTCTCTCTCTCTCTCTCTCTCTCTCTCTCTCTCTCTCTCTCTCTCTTAATATGGTTTCTTTGTAAATACTTTGATATAGAGTGTTAAGTATCACGTGAACAATGACATCACACAATTTAAGTGTCACATAATCAGTTTAAAACAATGATTATTTGATAAAATATAATTGATTAAGTTATAGATTAATTTGACGATAAATTAGAAATGTCAGATAATCTATTTTGATATAAAATAGATAAATGTATGAACTTATTTGAAGTGTAGTTGTAATTAGATTGCTTGACAAAAAAAAAATCAAATGTTCAAAAAGGAACCAAATTATTTTTCTTGAGGATAAAGCTTGGACGAGTATTCTCATCTATAAGTTCCACATCGCTTGGAACTCAAGGCTAATGATAGTTTATATACAACACGCCACACTCCTTTAATCAACCGAGACACCTTTTCTACAAAGGACAAAACCGTGACGGGTTAACCATAAAGCGGACTATACAACACGCGGACTTGAGGTCGGATCGGTACGTATTTATCCTCCGCAGATAAATCTAAGTTCCGTTCAGAACCCTATCTAATAGAAAAAAATTTACTCCACAAGTATCACTTACTCTTAAATGGAAAATGCTCACGAGGATTGCCTAACACACAACACACTCAAAATCGAATTCCTAATTTTTAGTAAGATTTTATTTTAGAAAACCCAAAAAAATATCAACCAACCATACAAAATCAAATACTAATGTTTTAGAAGCTTCTTAAACAACATAATCTCAACAAACAAGGATAATACAGTAAAGTTCCCCCTATCTCACAAATCACCTAACCCTTTTCTTTTAAGAAAAAGGGTATCATTGACATTGAACTTTTCAACCAAACCAAACCACCGTCACAAATTCATAGCACACAACACCAACGTTGTAACTCACACACACATACACACACTATTGTCACACCATCACACACCACACCACGTACTCTTCCACATTACAGTACACAAAAACTCGAGAAAAACCACAAAGGGTAATTGGTAGATACATAAAAATACAACCTTTTGAACCTCACATGTCACACCACCATCACCAACACCATCTTAAAAGTACAAAACAACAATAATGGCTTATCTGGGATTTTGTTTTCAGGTACAAACAGTGTTTTTCTTTTATCAATGACTTTGTTTTTGTTTGGTTCACTGTGCATTTTGCGTTGACGCCTTAAAAACTTAGTCTTTTTCTTGTTTTGTTTTGTGGGTTTGTATTAAATTGTTGACTTTGTGACTTTTAGGTTTTTGTTTTTGATCATGTGGTCAATTGGGTATGTTTTGGTCTTTTCTGTTACCACTTTCCAAGAAAAAAAGGTTGTGGGGTTTATAGTGTTGACTTGCCAAAGTTGACATATTTCTGAGTTGATACCAAGAAGGTGCTTTGGAGGGTGAATTGTTTTCTTTTTCTGTTTTTCTCTATAATTTTGATTTCTTTTTTTAGGAATATTCATATGCAAATTATAGTAAGAACTTTATTTTAAATTGAGTCTGTTTTTGGTAGGTAAGGGTTTATGTGTTGATATGAGATTATGAGTTAATTGTACTTTCTGATGTGATCAAATTGGAATTCTGTTTTGAATTATTGTTTGTTGATAAAGGTTTTTTTTTTTGGATAACAATAGTTGAAAGTCTATGATGATATGATCAAGGTTTATCTGCATTTGTTTTGATGGTCTAAGCATGAAGCCTTTAATCAATTTGATTGCATTTTATCAGGGTCGTCTGTCCAAGCGGCCCAAATTAGGGCTTTTAGGCCTCAAAATTTTGGACAAAAAAAAAAGTTCGCATTTTTCTGAATTTAGTGATAAATATATGATATGACAAATTTGAATTTAGCTATCCTAGTTTATTTTTAGGTCTATGCAACTGTGTTTTCTCTTTGATTTTTGTTGTCTGTATCATGTATGTGTTCATTCTTAGCTTGCTAAGTTAGCCACAAGTTGGTAGATCTACCGTAGATGTATAAGTGAGGCGCGAGTCTGATGCTTATAGTTGCATCTTTTTGATTCTGTATTTATTCCGATAGTGGATAGTGATCTACGCATGATGTGATGTTTGACTTTTTAGCTGATTGAATAAATGGACTATATTATCGTTGACCAAAAAAACATGTCTTCACTCTAGAAGTAAACGTCATTCTTATCGTATTAGTAGATCTTTCTAAGATTTCCTTAGCCATTACTCTCTGGTAGAAGGTTTGTTATTACTTATTTTTGATTGAGTTATAGCATTATTACCATTTATTTTTTTTAACAATGTTTTACTGGTTTTGTAATGTTTTCCTTCCTTTATGGTTCCAACGTTTTCGTTTCACTTCGCTGAAATTCTGAAAATCTTCTATTAGTGTTAGGTTCTCTACCTTTTGTATTGAAGGGAAGTTGGTATTATAAGTAAACCACCGTGCACTTATAATCGATCAGAAGTAAGAATGGTAAGCTTGAGAAGGCGCAGACTTTTGGGATTATGCTCAGGTAACTGTTTGATATAACATGTTTATAGTCGTCTATATTTAATTTTGACTGTTTTTGTGGGAATAAGATAAAGTAATGCCTTTGGACCTTCTCAGGAAATAATTCATTTGTCACTCCACTTCCTCTATACTGTGAAAATCTAGCTCGTTTTGAAAATTCAAGTCAGAATGCTAATCCTAAAAGTGAACAATCTGTGGTTTCGGATATCGTGAGCGTACTGGACAGTATAGGGACACAGGTACTACGAGTAAATTATTGAATATTTCTGGTGATTTGCTGCTTTGTTTCTTATCTATAATGATAATATCTGAGGTTGTTCTGTCGGTGTCGTGTTGGACACTGATGCATGTCCGACACACCGGGATACGTCTAATCTGAGGAGTGTTGGTGCTTCATAGGTTCTACTCCTAACCTGATATTAGTATTGACAATCGTGGAAATTAGTGGTTTGTTCAAATTCTGTAATGCTACATACAATGATTTGTTTTGAACAAGAATCATATCTCGAGTCCTGATTCATTACAATGTGTTCTTGTTCACTCTTATGTATCCTGATTCATTTTAATGAATCACTACCTAAACTCAGTGTAGCCAACCACATTTTTTTGTCAATTTTGTATAGTGAGAAGCTTTTACTTTGTTATTTGATTTATGACTTGAATCTTATGATGAGGTTAGTAGATGATATATTATATTATAATTGTACTATGCTACTTGCTTTTCTTAAAAATGTCTTAATTTTATTGATATTGTATCTTTCAATTCATAATAAGATTTGACTCACAACTCGGAAAGTAAGTTTTCTGATTCACAATTTGAATTTCGATTTGATAACCTTTGCTAGAATCAAGATTAACTTTTAGATTGATTTCCAACAAGTATCAACTAGTAAATCAATTAGCATTTATGAAACACGGGTTCAAAAGTCAGAACAGTATGTTCAAAAATCAGGATCTTGTACTAAACTACGTCGCCTGTGTTTCTCCAGAATTCCCAAAACACCGTTGTGAAAGATGAACCAGGATCATCAGATGTATCTGGTTCTAGTCCGTCTAAAGAGCAGCCTAGTCAACAAAGCATAGGTTTGTTATTTATTTTGAACATACTCATACCTGGACTCGGCAACCATGCATATAATACTTATCTACGTCGCAATTTTGAAGCATCATTGATTTTTCTGTTAGTCTGTATAGCTCTATCTATTCGTTACTTATTTCCAATTGCATTTTTCAGGGCCTCCTGTTAAACGTAGAAAGCGACATTCAAGAAAACATAGAGAGAATCAAGAACCATGCTTAATGAGAGGGGTGTATTTCAAAAATATGAAGTGGCAGGCAGCAATAAAAGTGGACAAGAAACAGATCCACCTAGGGACATTTGCGTCGCAGGAAGAAGCTGCTCGCTTGTATGACAGGTAGTACTTTGAATTCTAACATTTTCATGCCAACAACGAGTCTCTTCGGACATGTGTACGATAAGTTCACTCTTTTTATTTTGACTATAACGTATGTAGCCACTCAACTTTACTCATCCCGGAAAAATACTTTATGAAATGGTCGCAGAAAACATAGCTTATATTAATATGACCTACTTGCTATCGGTGTTCTGCTTATTTTCAGGGCTGCTTTCATGTGTGGAAGGGAACCAAATTTTGAGCTTTCTGAAGAAGAAAAGCGTGAATTGAGCAAGTTCAAATGGGACGAATTCTTGACTGTGACACGACAGACAATAACCTGCAAAAGTAATTATTCTTTTCTCCTTTAACTGTTTCATATCTTTTCCTTTACTTGAATTTTAAACGTTATTCCATACAAAATATATTCTAGAACACAAGAAAAGTCGCAGTCCAGGACTGGTAGATGCCGAACCTTCTTCGAATACAGGTGACTGTACTGGTAAGCAAGTAGTGACTGACTTCTCCGTCAAGAGTGAAGCGGAGCAAGAAATAGACATCTCTAGAAATTTATGATTCAAAAGTGGAGCTTGAGGAGGAAACTTCGAGTTCTAACAGTTAATTCTTTGCTATCAGATCCATTTTCAGTTATATTATTCTTAACATATCAAAATGCTACAGCTTAAACAAATAAGTAGCATATAGAATATAACCAGTTCATGATGCTATTGCATAGCTATTTTCTTCTGTAGGATACACTTATTTCTTTTATATCTGGTTATATTATTTTTTTTGTTGATAAGCTTATATATGGTTTTTCTAAATTAAAACTTTTTTTCCAAGTAGTTAATCACTTTGTTGCATTGATTTTCAATTCCCTTACATTGTATACATTCTCAATATGGATACATCTTTAGGAATGTTGTGATTTTTAGTCGTTGCGAAGATAATCAATGGGGCGACGAATGTGTTGCATTGGAACCGATATTTTTTTATACTATTGCAAGTCGTATAATATTTCATTATTTGTAATTTGATCCTTTTTGGCTAGGAGAGTAAATGTTAAAAGTTGTTTTGCATGTCTAGAAACAATGAAAATGTCAACAATTATTTTCAATATTTTTTGAAATGCATCATCATCATCATCCATAGTTTGTATTTTCTCTTCGCTATTGCAATGGTTCACTTTAGAAGTCTTTTTTTCTTGTAACAAATAAAACTTACATATTTAAGTTCTTCTCCATGGCAATGGTTCACTTTAAAAGTCTATTTATCTTGTAACAAATAAAATACGGCGTCATGGTGGTCGATTGATTGTATTTCCAAATACTTGAAACTTTCCTATACGCGAGAGAAGATAGGTTGTTGGATGTATCTACGAGCAACCGCACAAGTGATTTTCACCAACTCACTTAAGAGCTATTTTAACATCTTTCCGAAGAATGGTACTTATATTCAAATCAATTTTAACATATCTATACTTAGGTTAGTAATACAATAATCTCATATTAAATACGAGATAAATACGTTAAGATTTCATGAGTGTGTAAACTAGCGATCTAATGATTTGAAATGTGTCTAGCTAGTGATAAAACAATCTTTTATCATATGTAAACTCGTCGATTGATTTATGCAACAATTTTTGAATTCCAATTAATAATAAGAATTTGTTAGACCCTTTGAATACACTACACCGTTTTAAAACTTATAATCAGATCTCAATAATTAAAAAATTGCAACAAATTCGACCCAAACCAACTCGTGAGCTTAATGATGACATAAATAACATACTTGAGTATACAATAAAAAATTTCATGTATAAGTTGAAACAACAAGCATTATAAGTGTAAATTAAATTTACATTAATCCTTATAAGTGCTTTTTTAGCCCTATGGATTTTCTTGACTTGGAATGGGGCATTTATAGTAGCAATAGCAAAATGTCAATATTATGGCAACAGGGAGACAAACACCATAAGATGCACACTCCTTTTCAATGCAGTCCACATTACACATATCCTTATTACAACCATATATCTTTAATCTTGTATTATGTTCAATTTTACAAATTTTTTCTTTCACCTCTACACATAAAAAAAAAAAGAAGAAAGCAAATTATGAATGTAAATAAGGTTTAAAATTGAAGAAGTATGAGAAAATAAATATATAAGTTGCATAGTTAGTTTGTACCTTTTGTTGAAACATGGAGAATAGAAAGACATAGAAACATGAAGATGATGTAGAATTTACTACCAGAGAAAGTCATGATTTCTAAATGTAAATGACGTTTTCTATACAAAAGGTATCAACAAAATGTTTTTGTCTATGTATATATATTAAGCAGTATAGATAAAAATGACAAATTATTTGATTTTGATTTTTGAAATGATCTAGCTAGAAAATATTGCAAGGGTTGAGTTTTGATTGATTTATTTTTTTATATAATTTATTATTTATCAATTTATTTGTATATGCCTATATAGTATGTCTAGGAGCCAAGATATGACAAAGTTTATTGGGCCAAAAATCCAATTTTTAATTTATTTTTATCTATAAAGTTTCAATTCCTATATTTTTTTTTCTTAATTAACCTATTAACCAATTGTTTTTTCCTTAAAGTAAATAAGCAGAGATTCCAAAATTCAAATTTCATTTAAGTACTATATTTCATAATATGATCTCAATCAATTTATGGAGATATCTTCTAATACTATGCATTACAAAGTTCATTGGACCAAAAATCAAGTTTTCAATTTATTATTGATCTATTTTAGATTTTGCCCATATAGTCTGCGAGCTAAGGCATGACAAAGTTTATTGGGTTGAAAATCAAAATTAAGTTTTAATAAATGTTAAAGAGTGTACTCAAGACATTTGCCGTTCAAAAAAAAAAAAAAAAAAAGACATTTGTTAAGAAAATAAATATAAAAATGTTACATTTTTTTACTTAAAAAATTGTTATATATGTTGAAAAGTGGTATATTAAACTTTTCATTTTCTTACCTTTTTTTACAATAATTTTGTTTTTTTATAACATTTGTTATTCTAATTTTTGCTATTTTTAATTGATGTCTTTAATGATCTTTTACTTCATTCTATACGCCCATATAGCGTGTCTAGGAGCCAAAACTTTATTTTGAATAAATAAAATAAATAAAAACTAGGAGCCAAGACTTGATGGAAAAGTTTATTGGGTCGAAAATCAAATTTCTAATTTATTATTATCAATTTGTTTTAACCTGTCCAATATAGCTTGTTTAGGGGGCAAGATATCGTAATTTTTTTTAAAGACATGGCAAAGCCCATTGGGCAGAAAATCGGAGAATCTTAATCTTAATAAAAGTAAAATTTTGCACATTTTAAAATTCTAATTAAACAATCACTTAACTTAATTTTTCCCTCATAATCTCTTTATTAATGATCACCCAATCACATATTAATCACTATGGCCCACCACTTATTAATTCTTTCCGTAAATTGAATTTTTTTTATAATTAATTTCTCAATTTGAATTTTGAATTGACCTTCATTATGCATTGAAAATAACACATCCTTAAATGCTCACCTAAAAAATAGCACAATAGAATATTATGTCTAAAAATATTGCATCTCTCTATTGTCTCTCTATCATTATACGCAGTTTCTAATTCTTTCATCGACTTTTCTCTTCTCGCTCTCACTCACTCACTAACATTTTTAAATTTTTCTCTATGTTGTTGTATATAAAATTTCCTCTCTTTGCTATGCTATTTTATTGTGATTTTAAAGTTTATAAATGATTTACTTTGAAATTTTTAAATCGTTTATCTATCACTCTGCAACATCCGTGCAACGCACGGGTTAGAGTCTAGTTTAAAGTAAAAAGTAAGGCAAGTACAACTACAACTACAAGTTCAAGTACAATTTTTACTAAAAATCCTTTTAGCTAAAAATGTCAGGCTATATCAAACAACACAAAAAATCTTTTTGGTATAGCAAACCGACCTACATAAATAAATATAAATAATGGCCAAAAAGTTTTCGCTGATTTGATATACCATGATTTGGAGGTTGAGGAACGAAAGTCCGTTTGCAAATGGAGAGATATATTTGGCTAAAGTTGTTGATGATATTAAACTTCTATCTTGATGGTGGGGTATGAGTTCGCGGAAGATTCCGTTTTTCTTGTTTTATAATGGTGACAAACAAACTCGATTGCTTACAAAAGAATTTTGGATTTGGCAACGAGTTTCGTCAAATCCAATTTAAATTGACATATGAAAATGAATATTGACATTTTACTATATTATTTTATGTTATAGGAGAATTTTGAGTATATTTAGCCTGACATTTTGTGTTTAAACTTACTTTAAATAATAATTTAGTAATACAATTATAATTATTATTTGACTACAATTCTATATAGTTTTTTTTTCTAAATTGATAACTATTTTAAACAATAAGTAGTTTGCTATTATAGAACCAAACACTCTTGATTTTAACACAAACTTTTTTTTTTTACAGAATTAACACAAACCTATTAGTAAGCGTTAATAATATTCCAATAATTTATTTGGTTACAAATATGAATGTTAAAAATGTTCCAATAATTTACTACGCACGAGAATTGAATTTATAAATTTAGCATTATTGTTATATTAAAGTGAAAAGCAAACATAAATAAAATATATTTAGTCATTTACAACTAAAATATACTCCGTATATTGGTTTCTTCTTTTTTTTTTTTTTTTGCTTAAAAAAAATTAGATGACGTCAAAGAGAATTAAAATGAAGACTACATATAGATTAAATGAAGAGTAGAAATTCTCAACAAATCAATATGCACCAATTGCTTTACACAAGTCCGAGGTTGATCATGCACTTGAATCTCATTTACTATCTTACAATCAAGATTAGCTAAACCATCAACCATATTATTAATCCAGGCTTTTATCGAAGTGTAGTACATGTTTAGAATAATGTGGGTATGAAGATTCACTGCGATTGAAGTAGCAATAACAATACAAAATTTGACAAACACCAAAAGGTCCGGGACAAATAGGAAATTGACAAGAACCAAACCTTGCATTCTCCAACTTTACGCACCCTGAATTACATTCCGAGTCGTTACAAGGCCCTGTTTTTGATGTTTGACTTCTCTCTCTATAATGACGTTTAAACATTCCATGTGACTCTAAACATAAAAAGAAAATAAAAAAGCTAATCAAGAGCTTAAATAAGATTTAGAATTTAAGAAGCTTGTGAGAATATAGATTATAAGGAAAATGTTAACTAGTGTCATTGAGACATTAGTTAGAAAAACTTTTTTACTAAAAAAAAATTAATCTCTTCAATATAAATTTTTCTTATTTTATTTCCTTAACCAGTGTCACAAAAATATTATAAATTAATTGCAATAGTTAGTCCGTACCACTTGTGGAAATAAGGATAATGATCACAAGCGATAGTAACATAAAGATGGTGTAGAATTTATTAGCAGAGGAAGTCATGATTCTATTTCTATGTGAATATTTGTATTGATCTATAATTATATATATAGAAAGTAATATAGTTATGTTACAAAACTAGTTTAATTTTTTTTTTAAATGAAATTTTTCAAAAAAAAAAGTTATGAGCAAGGTTGATATTTTTAATTTACTATAGGCTTAAATATGTTTTTGGTCCCTGCAATATACACTTGTTTTGAAAAGAGCTCCTGTAAAAAAAAATTTTGATTTTAGTCCCTGCAATTTCTAAACACTTTGAAAAGAGCCCCTGAAATGAAATTTTGGATGCCATGTCACTTAAATTTGCACGTGGCACACGCTGACAACGACAATTAACTGACGTGGCACTATTTTTAACACAATGTTCAAATTTTTAAAAAACAATTCAATGAAAACAAAAATCTAAAAAACAAGTTTTATAATTGGAAAAAAGGTAAAAAAATAATTTTAAAAATGATATGTAATATCCACGTGTCAAAAATAGTGTCACATCAATTAATTGTCCTTGTCAGCTTGTGCCACGTGCAAATTTAAGTGAAATGACATCCAAAATTTCATTTCAGGGGCTCTTTTCAAAGTGTTTAGAAATTGCAGGGACTAAAATCAAATTTTTTTTTAACAGGGACTCTTTTCAAAACAAGTGTATATTGCAGGGACCAAAAACATATTTAAGCCTTTACTATATTATCATCAATATGTTTTAATCCACACTTTATTAATTATTATAATGCCTATAGTCTTTGTATAGGAGCCAAGGGATGGCAAGTTGATTGAGGGTAAAAAATAAATCAAATTTTCAATTTATTATTGTTAACGAGTTTTAACCTGCCCAAACAACATGTTTAGGAGTCAAGGCATGCCAAAATTTACTGTGTACAAATTTTAAATAATTTTGAGGTGATATATAAGGCTCTATTATGTCTTTGAATTTAATTTTTTTTTAGCTAAAAATCAGACTACAAACCACAAAATAAAATTATTGATATATCAATTTAGTTTTTGATATTATTATACTATATTATATTTTGTGTTTTTGTTTTTATGTTAATTTATAAGGTTGCTAGCTAACCATTTTAAGAATTTAAGCATATAAGCTAACATTATTTTTTAAGAATTTAGAGCTGTATAGAACGTTATATGTTAGAAATAATATAATAATATAAAATTATTGATGTAGCTCTATTTTAAAAGTTTAAACCGATAGAATAGAATCACATCAATGTTTAGAAGTCCTAGCTCAACTGGTAAAAATGCCGAAATTGTTAGGCCGGACGTCATGACCCGGGTTCGAACACGGGATCTCACAGTTGTGTGAGTTTAATTTCAGTGGATTTACCACTTCATCTAAGACAAAAGAAAAAGAATCACATCAATAATTTTATATTATTATATTATGGCAAATGTTAAAGATTGTCCCCGGTGCACCCTTTAAGCCTCATAAATAGTAAGTTTGCATAGAATTTTGATAAAAATTTATAAAGTCAACGCATTGAAAATTGTGCTGTTTAACTTTTTGATTAAAAAATTTCTTTAAATTGTATGCTTAAAGAGTGCACCGAGTACACTTGTTAGCAAGACCCATATATTATTTCTAACATTATATAAAGTTAAATTCTCTAAAAATGTCATTTTAAATCAAATATAAAGGGGAAGAAAAGTCTATTCACAAAGGTTGAACATAGATAGATTGAGTGAAAAGGGAAAAAAGAAAAAGAAAAATGAGGTTTCTAATCCTATCAGATTATTTCTATCCCAACCAATATTGAGAATAGAAAATACAAAGTGCGGCTAGGAAATGATTAATAATAGGGTTGGAAAATGCTGCATCAAGCGAAAATATTTCACGACATCATCACGAATAATATTACACACAGCATATTTGTTTTGGTTGAAAGACACGCGGCATATTGTAGTATTATCACTATTATGCTATGCACCAATGTGAATCTAATAGCCTAACTACATAAAAAAAATCTAATATCTTAAGAATGAATGCAATAAAATTAAAAATAGTTAAATGGTAATTCAAATCTATGTGTGTGTAGTGTTTTGTCATTATAATTTTTAATTGTATTTGAAATTAATTCTAAATATATCTTTTTAATTAATTATTTTAGTCCTCAAATACTATGAAGCGTGGATACAGATACAGACATCGTATACCACACAGATACTAACACGTCGACACCGATAATAATTTAAGAAAATGACATATTCAATATAATTATAAGTATTAATGTCCGACACAGACACATGTGTTCAACACAGACACGCATAGTTCGAGAAGTATTTGTGCTTCGTAGCTCAAATGTGTATCTTTTTAAGGATCATGTTAAATAGTATCTCTGGGACGTTTGTTAAACATACTAAGAAAGAAAAGAAAACAAGTTATAAAATTAATGTTAAAAATATAATTTTTTTACACTTTTAAAATATTAAATGCACATAAAATTCTAGCCACTAAAATTATTTGATAAAAAATAAAAGTGTCTAGCAGGAATAATATGTTAAAAAAAATGAAAAATATTAAAATGTAATATAATGATATGTTGTTACTTGTTGACATGAAGTTTATAGAAAAAAGAAGCGGATGTGATGTGGCTAATTAAACCAATAAGAGTAACATGATTGTTTATTAATTAATTATTATTTAAGAGAAACTCTGGAGAGGCAAACAGTGCAATCAGTCATCAGCAGCGGTGACGGCGGAGGAGCGGCGAGAATTGAAGAATAAGAATAAGTGAATTGGAAGAATAAGTGAATCGATTATTGAAGGAAGTTTGATCTTCGGCGAGATTCGGTTGATGTGAGGTGATGATTCGATCGTTGTTGTTGGTGTTGGAGCGGCCGTGAGATGGCGGAGAAGAGCGACGGTGAGATAGCGGAGAAATAGTGGCAGTTGATCCCTCATTATTCACTAGATCTTAATTTTTCCAAACTTGTTCAAATTTTAGTTGATTTCTTTGAAATTTTGGTTTTTTCTAGTGAGATGGGAGTGATTGGAGATAACTCTAGAGAAAATTGATTAAAAGGAGATCTATGTATTTTGCGGAGAAAGAAGACGGATGAGTGAAGAAAGAGAACAAAAAACCCTTTTTATTTTTTTTTAAAGTAAATAATTATTTAAGTGCTGTCAACATTTTACTGGCTGTGCCCAAATATTACGTGTTAGGTCCATGCCCAAGGAAGACTTTTTCATTATTTAAAAGACAACCGTGAACTTCTCGAGAATTATCTCTCGATGTATATAGCATTACTGTAATAGGGTTATTGTATATATCTCTCAAAACTACCACTTAAATCTATTTAATTTACACTTCAACATATATTGAGTATATTGTATCTTGTCCAATCAAGTATATCAAAATAAAGATATAGATAAAATATGATAAATTTATCATATTTTGGTCATCAAACGAACCACTCTTTCTTTTGATGAGAATACCTTCATTTTTAGTTATAATATTTTTTTTTGTTTAGTTTTAGTGATCTTTAAACTAAACTAGAAATCCTTGTTCTTTAATTCTAAAAGAGAAATTAGGTTGATATGTTATGGGGGTTTTTTTTTTTGAGGTCAATGTTATGGTTTTTTCTTTAACTAGACAATTCTTGGAGAGTTTTGTACTATTTATGTGTTTCAACAATGAAATTTGTTATTGAGGCCCCCCTACTTGCTTTCAGGTCCTCCAAAAATCTCAAAATACTCCTGAGTTGGTGTTCAAAAAATTTATCGTTTACATAACAAATTTAAAAACAATCGTTACCTAAATGACGAAACGATTCATCTGAACAAAATAATCGAAATTTTAGTTGACTACGCAATGAAAATTGTGTCTTCGTGAGTTAAAATACGAAACACATGAGTTCGGTAGTTACGTGACGAACGCACGTGTTTTCGTTGACTACGCAACGAAAACCAGTGATATGAGAAGATATCAGAAGGTTACAAACTCACGTAGTTCCGTCAGACTGTCAACGAAATGAGTTTTTAATCGTCGTCTACTTAACAAAACTTTTGATGAGGGGCATTTTTATCAGTTTGTGGGGGCGTGAGAGCAAATATAGAGGGCCTATATAGTAATTTTCTTCAACAATTTACTTCTTTCAAGAGATAGGCCCGGCCCGGTAGTACATTGTTTACCATTTAAATATAATACTATAGTGAGTTGACATAACTACTCTATAGTTTTTGTTCAAATTTCACAAAATGAGCTTAAAGTCATAAATATATTAGCTTCATGAGGGTTTCTACAAGTTTCTTTGTATCAAATGCATCTTATTAACAAAAACCAAATTATATTCAAATAATGCTTCAAATGCTTTTTTTTTCCTTCGTTCTTCTCCATGATCAAGTGAGGAGTACACACTCCCATAAATCAACTTCCACCAAATGCTTAGTAGAAGCCGAAAGTTGGTCGTCAAAAATCTCATTACTCTCCGATGGCCTTTATTGAAGTCTAAAACTTGTTTAAACTAACCACGGTTATATTCACTGCAATTGAAGTAGCAATGACAATACGGAACTTGACAAACACCATACATCGCATGTTCGAAGTTGACGCACACTGAATTGCATTCCGAGTTATAAAAAACACAAGCCCCAACTTTCCCTGATTGACTTCTCTTGCTACAACGTCGTCTAAACATTCCGAGTGGCTCTAAACATAAAAAGAAAAAAAAAGTAATAAATATAATTATGAGATTAATTAAATAAGGCTTTGAATTGAAGAAGTGCATAAGAATAAATATTATAAATATTAATTGCATAGTTAGTTTGTACCACATGTGTACATAAGTAGAATGATGACAAGATGGAAGAAGATGAAGATAGTGTAGAATTTACTAGCAGAGCAAGTCATGATTTCTAAATGTAAATTATGTTCTGTACATAAGGTACCAACAAAATATTTGTATCTATGAATTTATTATATACACAAAGTAACATAAGAATAGATGACAAAACTAGTTTAAACCTTTTTAAATTATATTTTCCGAAAAATTTGTTTTGGACTGGATTAAAGCCAAAATATTTTTTTGGTACAATTAAAGCCTAAATATGCTAAACATAAAAAGTATAATTTGACGG
The DNA here is from genome assembly GCA_954870985.1 of Trifolium fragiferum. NCBI lineage: Eukaryota > Viridiplantae > Streptophyta > Magnoliopsida > Fabales > Fabaceae > Trifolium > Trifolium fragiferum. The sequence continues at coordinate 3,282,385 of OX940792.1, forward strand.
AAAAATCCAATTTTCAATTTATTATTATCGGAAAATTCTTTTTTCTACCCCAACAATTGTCTTTATACCCCAACAATTTTTTCAATATTCCTATTTTACCCTTAAGTCACTATAACTATTTTTAATATTTTATTTTTTATTATTTTGTGACTTTTTGCGGTGCCGCTCAAAAATGATCAAGTAAGTGTATAACTGCACCGGTATGCTAACTTTACCGGTACACTTTAAAAAGTGTATCGGTATTTTTAAATTTTCAGTCTATACCGGTACACTTCGAAAAAGAGCATCGGTATAGTAAGTGTTATGTAAAATAATTGTACACCGGAATGAGTAAAGTGTTCCGGTAATGAGTCATGCATATGCTTGAAGTTTTCCAGTAATGATAAAGTGTTCCGGTAGTGAGTAATTGTAATAATTGTACACCGGAATGAATTAAGTGTTCCGGTAAAATATTTTGGTTTGACTTGATATTTTTCATCTGTTGTGACTGCCTTCCAACTAGAACATGATTGCGACACCACTTTGTACCATTCCCGACGACGACGATATGTCAACTCTGTCAAGAGGAGGAAGAGGACGTGTGGCACATTTTATTTGACTGTAGAGAAAGCGAGTATTGTTGGACTGCAGCGGGTTTGAATGAGTTCATAGAGTCAAGGGTCCAGAATTATAATAGATAAAAGACCAAAGTATTACAAATATATAAGATAAATTGTTACACATATTAGATAAAGGATTAAAATGATAAAAAAAATAAAATAAAGGTCCAAACATATAATTTTGCGTCAAAGCTTATTGTGCATAAAATCAAATAATTTTGATATTTTTAAGGTGACTTGTATACTCTATCATGCTTATACAGATGCTTATTAATCAATTTGAGAGGAAGTACATTTTCTATTTTTATATTCCACCTTAACAAAAGGAAAATTTTGGATTTATGATGAAACCTTTATAAAAACCAAATGAAATCTTCTACAAATTCTCTTGCTTTTCTAACTAAACAACCTATATAGATAGTTTTGTTTTTCGTTTAAAAAAAAAAAAGATAGTCTTTACCAAAACACACCGAGTGAAAACGAGAAAACGAACAAGATAATTATTTTTTTTACCAAAACACACCGAGTGAAACCCCTTATTTAAAATAGTGAAGTGTGAATTAAAAAATGAAATAAATTTTACATTGAAAAGGACACACTCATGCATTATTAGTGTTTATATAGTGAAAGGAAAATACTCTATTCTGGATGTGAATGTACCTCAAAGGATGCTCAATATATTTTGTAATAACGTAAGACCTTATACACACTATTCAACATGACACTTGTTTTCCCAAATTTGCCGCAGATATAGTGTGGCAATCGACCAATTGTAGAAACAAATTTTCAAAATTCTAACAAAACAATGTGCGAAGGTTAAAAATTCCCGCAAAACAATCGTAGATATACTACATGATTTTTATTTACTCAAGCATTTATAGATTTAATAGTAGATTTGTTTATTTAACATGACAAGGAGACTAGAAAAGAAGATTACAAATAAGATCAAAGAGAGAGTACAAACTCTCCACAAATCAATATCAACAAATGCATAACAAATCAATATCAATAAGTTGTTTGATCAACATTCAACTTCTTTTTTTAAATGACAAATATATATATATAAATAAATAAAAAGATCCGAATATGAAGTCGGAATACAAATCAGGAATACCAGAAATACAACATTCAGCTTCTATTAGTTTAAACCCACCGCGGTATATATTCGTTACACTTGTAGTTGCAATAACAAAGTCTTGGAAATGACCAAGAACGAGGACTATATTGACAAGCACCAAACATTGCATGTTCCAAGTTGACGCATGTTGAATTACATTCCGAATTATCCAAGATATTATAATGACAATACTTTCTTTCCCATGTTTGACTTATCTCTCTACAACCTGCACCACTTTGAAATATTCCCAATGGCTCTAAACATAAAAAGAAAAATTATGATTATAATTAAAATAATTATAATTAAAATAATAATAATGGTAATTAAGAGCTTAAATAAGTGTTAGAATTGAAGAAGCAGACAATATTAATTGCACTGTTATCTTATACCGCATGTAGAAATAAGGAGAAAGATGACAAAACACAAAATCATAAAAACCGTGTAGAATTTCTTAGCAGATGAATTCATAATTTCTAAATGTAAATGAGTTCCCTACAAATATACCAACAAAATATTTTGTATCTATGTGTATATATAGTATTAGAATTTTTAATGTCTATACTCAACTATAAAAATTAACTTGAAAGTTGAAATTTGCACTACATTTATAAAGGCTATTTATGTTATATATCTAGCCAATGTGAGACTTCTAACACATCCCTCACGTCCAAAACTGAACAAGCTAGAACATGAAATCAACAACAGCCAATGGGTGCCCAAATATGGAAGTCTCCATAACAAACGGATCTAGAATAGACTCTGATACCATGTTAGAATTTGAGAAGCCTATATATAAAAAGTAATATTTTATATCATATTTTCAATTATTATTATTATTATGAGCCAGGGGTACAAGTTTACGGCGGAAAATCCAATTTTCAATTTATTATTATCAGTATGTTTTAATCTGCCCATATAGTATGTTGAGGAGTCAAGGCACATGTCAAAGTTTATTGTGCAGAAAATCTAATAATTTTAATATAGGTGACATATTTGTTAATTAATTTGAAAGGGACCGTACAGTAAGATTTAGATTTAAACATTTAAAAGTCCTACAATTACTTTTGTATCCCACCTTAATTTTGATTAAAAAAGTGGTTTTTAAAAACAAAAGGAAAAAAATTGGATTTATGAAATTTTTTGTGATGAAATTTTTATACAAACAAAACCAAGTAAAATCTCTTGCAAATTCTCTAACTTTTCTTCTAACTAAACCCATAAATATAAATGTTGGAAATGATGATGCAGTGGCATTAATATGTAGAAGTTGAATAAACTTGGTTGAAAATGAAAGGATGAAATACATGACTCTTAAACTTAGAAATATTGATGTGTGAATTGAAAAAAATGGGAGAAATTCCAAATAGAAGAAATCACACACTTTATTATAGTGCAGGGACGGATCCAGGAATTTCAACATGTGGGGTCAAGATTAAAAAACAAATTAATCGTATTTTTTAATATGCTCGAAAAATAATTTATTAAAATATAAAATCCAAGCACAAGACGTTCTCGGATGAGACGAAAAAATTATAAATCTTATACTAACGGATAAAAAGATTATATATCTTTTTTCTTATTTGTTTTTGCTGACACAATTGGAACTTTGAGGGCCCGTTTGATGCGTAGGAGAGTGAGATAGGATAGTATAAAATTATTCTATCCTACTTCGATTCATTGTTTGGTGCACTAATAGGAAAGGATAAATTAAACCTACTCCTATCATATCCTATTGCTCCTTTGTTATTTTAATCTTTAATTTTGGTGGGTTAGCAATAGGATAGTGAGACACCTTTTTCGATAATTTCATTACATATTTTATTTAATGCTAATTAAAAAAATTAAAACTATTTTTATTATAAAACATTGTATTTATTTTACAAGAATAATTTTTGTATTTAAATATAACATATGTCTTATTATCATGTCAATATAAAAATGTATTTATTTCTTCATGGTGATAAATTAATGCTATCATGTGTCTCATCATATGTGCACCAAACACAAACACATGACATGATATGTGTTTATGTCTGTCACTATATATCATATCCTATCATTATCCAGCTTTTTATCATATCATACTCCTATCATATCCTGCGCATCAAAAGAGCCCTGAAAGATAAAGAGATACAACCACTCACGTAAGTTTCTTTCTCTGTCTTTCCATTTTCTTTTCTTTTTTTTTTTAAAAATAAAATTAAAAGGTAGATTTACGTTCCCAATAGACTTACTCCCTCCGTAACACTTTATAAGCAAAAATGTATTTTTTAGGTTATTGTATGTGTAATGTATCAGTGTATAATATGATCAGATATATTAAATATACAATAAATCTAAAATGTGTATTTTTGCTTATAAAATATTAGTACGGAAGAAGTATAATACTACGTTAGTACGTACATGAAATATGCTACCAATTATGTAGTGTGGGGACATTTATGTATTTTATGTGGGGGCAATATACCAAAATTACATATTCTTGGTTAAAAAAAATAAGAAACAAGTGGGGTCAGCTGCCCACATTTACTTCTTCTTGCATACGTGCCTGTTATAGTGTTTATATATCCTTGACTTTGAGTGACTACTTGGGACTTGCCCCAAGAGTACCCGTTTTGTGAACGTCAGACCTCGTATAACACCTTCCTTATGACCATCACGCGCGGCCATCGCTGTCCGGCTTGGGCCTGCGTAATTTTTTGGATCAGAGAAAATTAATTAATGCATTTAATGAGATTAAATGTGGTTTATTTCCTTTTTAAAGCACATGTGAAAGACCAAATCATGATCGAATTTTCTTGTTGAGTCGACGTCTATCCGGTTTAACTGTCGGTTATTGATCCGAAATCGATACAATTCGGCTCCCTCAACTCTCTCATTTTCTGGTTCCCAACTTTGCCTATAATAGTACAGTTTCGATCGCAAAAATTCTTTCTCTTCCCCCCTTTCTTTCTTCACTCGAAATATTTATTTTTTGCTCTTTGTTTCAGAAATTTGAAACAATATCGTCGTGCTATTATAGAAAATTGATATTGTTGTATCAATTCGAAACACTCTTTGAATTAGGTGTATTTTTGGTTATTAGACAACACATATTAGTATATGATATCGAATTACCGACACAACTAATACACATATTTGTGATGTACATTAAAATATGATATTTTTAAAAAATTATTATTAATATCGATGTGTCAATAGTACTTGTGCCATGTCTAGGTCCATTCTTTATAGCTCTATGTAGCGAACTAGCGATAGACTTTTATTGAAGTTTATAACTTGCTTAAACTAATAGCGGGTGTTTATATTCAGTGCAATTATAGACACAGAGGCAGACAGGAAATAAACAAGCACCAAACTTTGCATGCTCCGAGTTGACACAAACTGAATTACATTCCTTGTGGCTAAAAAGACAAATCCCTCCTTTCCATGTCTGACTTAGCTCTTTACAATATTGTTTAGCTTCCACCTCTAAACATAAAAAAGAAAATTAATACTAATTAAATCTAATTAAGAACATAAACAAGGCTTAGAATTGATGAAGCACAAGAGAATAAATATAAATTGCATTGTTAGTTTGTATACCATATGTGAAAATAAGGAAAATGATGATAAGACATAGAAACATGCAGACCATGTAGAATTTACTAGTAGAGGAAGTCATGATTTTTATATGTAAATTAATAACGTTCTCTAAAAAAGATACCAACAAAATATTTGTTTCTATATGTATATATACAGAAAACAATATAGGTATACGTAACAAAACTTTTTTTTAATGGCAAACATATAAACAAAAACTAGTTTAATTTTTTTAAATGATGATATAACCAAGAAATTATAAGGTTGGTTGAGATTTTCAATTTTATATATGTTTTAAGCCACCTATATAGTCTGTCTTAGAGACAAAGTTGTCTCGAAGCATGGCAAAGATTAAAGGACAAATGGACTGGTCTTACCGGGATCAGAACGATGGCGGAGCAGTGGTGTTGATTCAGCAAGCCCCCTGTTGAAGTGGAGGGGGGGTGTGTACCTGTTTATACTCCGACGCTCAAGTCAGTGATAGTATAGGAATATGGTATCTTAGGTGTGTGTGAGAAAACGTACCTGGCTCCTCAGAATGAGGAGCTTATTTATACCCCAGCGCTGGGCCAAGGCCCTTAATGGGCAATTAATGCCCATTAAGTGGCTGCCGGAATTCTGGCCGTTTGGCCATGATGAGCAGTAAATGCCATCATTTCGGTGGTCGGCCGTTACAGATGGTGTGCATCTGGCCGACGGGCAGGGTGCCCTTCAGGAGGGCAGAGCCTTTAGCTTTAAGGGACTTAGCCTCTGAAGTCCAGTCCAGAACAGAAGCCCCCCAAGTCGTTATGCTCGTTGACGAGCTTGATGACTTTAACTTAGGCAATAACCTTTGTTTGTGTATACGAGCAACGAAATTTGTGATCGTCGTTTACCATTGATGTGTAATGTCGTGTGGGAGCGACCATAGATTCGTTCGCTCGTATCAGAGAGCTTGTGCTGCGATGTTTTGCGAGGACATCGAGTCTTCTCTAGGATTCCCTTTATGCTGGTCGTTTGATTATTCTCGTCTCTTTTGGCGTCCATGTAGACTCGAGGATTTGCGGATTGATTGGCGTTTAGTGAAGATCCTGCAGTTATTGCGAGGATTTCGATTCGCTTTTATCCGTTGAGATTCTTTCCATGAACGTGCCATTAATCGCGACGAGATTCTCGTGGAGATTTCCTTGGGCTCTGCGAGATTTTCGCGTTCATTGGATGTGACCTGAAAGGACAAACCGCTTCGTCTCTTGCTGCCACGTGTAAAGGCTATTCGAGGCGTTTGAGTACCTACCAATGTAGTCTCTTTTCGCGAGGTCGCTTCTGAACCGTTGGATTCTCGCGCCTTTTCGTTTTTGTGATGATTTAATCTGAAGCGTTGGATCGTTCTAGATCACAGCCTTTGGATTAAAGCAACGTTCCAGATTTTTGAGGCGTCGCCTCGTTTTGTACAGGTGTGACTGTATGGGATTTCTTTATATATATGGAAAAGGAGGGATTTTTGAAGTTTCACTTCATTTATCATTCTCCAAACGCTTCTTTTTCAAACTTTTTTCTCTCTTCATCTTCCCGGTGTGCGATTTTGCCTCAAGGTTTCTTCAAGCTTTCTTCTTCATCACCTTCCGTTTTCAACCTTCATCCTCTCAATCAAGTAAGTTCTCTATTTTCTTTCCTTACTTTACAGCATTTTAGTATACTGTATCTAGTTTTTTAGAGTTTAGGAGTTTTGAGACTTTGAGATACGGAGGTTTGGGGTTTGTAAGTGGTGGTTAACACCCTTTACCCCCCTAAAAATGGTAGTTTTAGCGATATAAAACTAGGATTTTGTAGTTGGTTTACTTCGGCGCGGTGGTTATAGGTATCTAGCACCTTTGACACGCATTTTTGCTATTTCTGTGGCTCTGTCACTTAGGTTTCGTAACGGGCGTTCATAGCTTTTATCTCGAGCGTTCATACATAGGAACGAATGCTCGGTAAGATTTTAGCTTGGTTATTTTACCTTAAGAATTGGCGCAACCCTCGCTCTTTAAGAACTAGCGACCGTTTGGCTCTTGCCTTCGTTGCACGACCAACATTAAGGATCACCTTTTAAGCGCACATCCACGTCCTTTCACTTGAACGGCGGTGGAAGGGTGGATTTGATATTTCAAAGATGTCGAATTCACTTTTTCTCTTCCTCGTCTTTCAGGTTTAAATGGCGGAAGAGCCTTTGTCGTCGCATGCTAATGAGGATAGAGATCCCTTGCCCGAGGGAAATCAGGGTGAGGTTGACGCGCAAGAGTCATCGGGACCTATAATGGAACGAGTTCCGATAACGGCAACGACAGATCCTGAGGATTGGGTCGCCGATGAACCCCGTTTAACGCGCTCGCGTTTTTCCGGCCATCCAGCGGGGGTGGAAATCCCCGGTCTTTGCAACGATATTCAGGACCCTTCCCTCGATCACTGGCACATAATTATCCCCGGGAAGAAAAGTCACATTTTCCATAATTTTGGATTTGCGCACTTCAGCATGTATCAGATTGCTTTCTAGCTTTTCGGATTTAGACTGCCCTTCACCGATTTCGAAGTGGCGATATTTCATCATTTAAGGATTGCTCCCTCTCAGCTGCACCCAAACTCCTTGGCTTTCATGAGAGCCTTCGAGGTGGTATGCACGTATTTAGAGATTGTGCCCACCATCCCCTTGTTCTTTTATGTCTTCGGTCTACAGCGCTCGAAACCTAAAGGAGATCCGAACAGATTTGGCTGGGTGTCATTTAGGCAAAATCATCGTCTCTTTAGCATGTTCGAGGAGTCCTTGCGACCATTCAAGGATGATTGGTTCATCGTTGGTCCTAAGGACGCTCAAGGTTGGGCGGACGTGATCATTCCTGGGCCCGACCAAGATGAAAATGGGCAAACTATCCTTGGGGAGGATGGGCGACCTGTCATGATTGATTACGGGAAGTTCCATTTCCGTTGGGAGGTGGAGCATTATCTGTTGCCCGCTAAAGCATTTACTACCTCCAAGAAGAATCTGACGATCGAGGAATTGGAGGATTTTTCAAAACTTCAAAATTTTGTTAATAGTTTTGTTGGGAAACTCGTGGTTGACGAGGAGGGTAACCCTTGTTTGGACGAGGATGGCGAACCTTTGACTGTTCCTCGTTTTATTAATGTGAAGAAGTTGTTAGCCTGCTCGACTCGTGTTGAGGCCGAGGAGACCCTTAGTACGCTCGTATCTTTACTTGATTGCCTTATTTATTTAGATTATATCTATGCTCGTACTGATATTTTTGTTTGTTTCTTTTGCAGCTGAAATGGTGAGCGCCCAGGAAAAGCTTCGTCGCGCCAGCAAGGCTAAAATCGCCCGTCAAGGCGTCGAGACTTCGAATGCTGTTGCTGCTAACGTTGCTGAGAAACGCCCCATGGGGTCGAATGCCGCTGATACCCGACCTTCTAAGGTGCAGAGGGCTGTTGAAGGGGCTGGGGTTTCTGCTCGTTCAAGTCCGCACGTTTTACCGGATCCTGACCGGGCTGCTGCTCGTTTTGTCATTCCTCCTACCTTCTCAAGAAGCGCTCTACTCGATAAAGACAATGAGGTCGTCATCGATGAATCCGATCAAGTGATCATTCATGACATGGGACCAGTGGCTCTCAAGGCAGAGCTGGCTGCGGCGACCACTGCTGCGTTTAAGCTGATAGAGGTCGCTAATTTCCTGAATGGTCGGGAGAGTCGTTACTTGAGCGACAGGGACAGGTATAGGAAGAGTGCCGAGGAGCTCAACTCCAAGTTGGGGGTGGTAGAGGCAGCATTCGAGGATTACAGGAACAAGTACGCCCTTCAGACTGAGATGGCGACGACGCTGGTGCGCGTGGAGACGGACTTGGAGAGTATGACCAAAAAGTTCCAAGACTTGGAGGTCAAATGTGCAGATTTGGAAGCCCGCAACAAAGAGCTGGCACAGCGGGCAGAGGCTGCTCCGTCCTTGTGCTCTGAGGAAGAGGATGCCGTTGATCCTCAAGGGGTGTACCGAAATTCAAGCCGAGCCGACCTGATCAAGAAAATAGCTGAGTGCGAAGACTCAATGGTCGAGGTTGGGCACAGCAGTTTTGTCAATGCTGTCGCTCAACTTAAGGTCTTGAATCCCGGGGTGGAGCTCGTGGAAGAAGGTCTTGATGAACTCAAGGAAGTCATCAATGGAGTTATCGCCTCTCCTCCTCATGGCGAAGAATGATCAAGTTTGGTCGTGCAGGCGTTATGCTCGCCCTATGCACTTGGGCGCTTGTTTGCTCTTTGTTTATTTGTCTTGTTTGGGCAGTCCTTGGGGCTGCCCCTTTATGTAACCAAGTACAATTTCTTTTTCAATGCATTTTGATTTAGCGTATGCTTGCTCTTTCTTTATGCTCGTATTCCACTATTACTCTGCACGCGTTGCTTTACTATGCTCGTAACATCGGATGTATGTCGTAATATCGATACTTAGAATATTTTTGAATGTTTGAATGGCTGATGCACGAGATGGAATACATCTACGAACGCCGTGCTCGAGAAGTTTGGGGAACTAACTCGAGTGTTTGGGTTAGGTTCCCAAACGAAAGGCGAGGATAAAATCGATTGAGATTAGATCCTCGCGGCTGGATCAACCCATCGCGAGCTGGGCGTCCAAGCCTTTCGTGTACTTACGACGATGGAGCTCGTTTAGAGTGGTTCCTCGTCAAGACTTGTTTGATGCAAACTTGGCTTTTTCTTCTTTTAGATTCACTGCCCGTACCTAGGCGATCCTCCGTTGTAAAGGCCAAACCTCTCTTTGTTTTGAGTCGGTTTTTGCCCGCTAGCTAGTCATCGCATACAGGAGACCTCGCTAACTATAATATTGTTTTAACTTGTCTGCGTTCCACGTTCTAGGAATTTCTTCGCCGTATAGATTCTCGAGGAAATAGGCTCTATTGTCCGTTTTCGCACGGACTCTATAAGGACCGTCCCAGTTTGCGGCGAGTTTGCCTTCACGAGAGTCTTTTTGGTTTCGTCGCAGGACTAGACTGCCTACTTCGAATTCCCTTTTTATGACTTTCCGGTCGTGTCGAGCAGCAATTTTTTGTTTTAGCGCGGCTTCCTTTAAGGCAGCTCCATGCCGCAATTCTTCGACTAAATCGAGCTCTTCCCTTAATAGCTCGTTATTTGTTTCTTCATCTGGTGGGTTATCCGTTCGTCGCGTTGGCTGCCTTATCTCAACGGGGATTAGCGCTTCGGTTCCGTAAGTTAATCGGAATGGCGTCTCTCCCGTGGTCGAGTGTGGGGTGGTTCTGTAGGACCATAGCACGCTGTATAGTTCCTCGACTCATTTTCCCTTTGCCTCGCCTAGCCTACGCTTCAGGCCTCGCAAAATTACTCTATTGGCTGCTTCGGCTTGGCCGTTAGTTTGAGGGTGCTCGACGGATGTGAAGTGTTGTGTCACTTTTAAGTTGATGAGAAACTTTTGGAATTTTCTATCTGTGAACTGAGTTCCGTTATCCGTTACAACGGTGTGTGGGATTCCAAACCTAGCGAGGATATTCCTTTTGAAGAAACGTAGGACGTTGTGGGATGTGATCTGGGCGAGAGGTTCAGCCTCTATCCACTTCGTGAAGTAGTCGACTCCAACGATTAGGTACCTGTTTTGCCCAGGTGCTCGTGGGAACGGTCCTAGGAGATCTAATCCCCACCACGCAAACGACCATGGAGAGGATAGAGATTTCAGCTCGCTAGGTGGAGCTAAATGCATATCTCCATGTTTCTGACATTTATCACACTTTTTTACGTGTTCTTTCGCGTCCGTTTGCATGGTTGGCCAGTAATAACCTGCTCGCAATGCTTTTCGCGCAAGTGATCGTCCTCCAATATGTTGCCCATTGATTCCTTCGTGGATTTCCTGTAGGATGGGTTCCACTTTATCTTCCTCGACACATTTCAGTAATGGGGTTGCAAACCCTCTTCTGAAGAGGGTGCCGTCTATCAAAACGTATGAGCATGCTTTTCTTCTGACTTTGATAGCTTCTTTGGGGTCGTCGGGGAGCATTCCCGAGGCGAGGAATTCTCTCACGGGATTTATCCAACTATTGGCGTTAATTGGGCATACGAGATTCACCTCAAGGGTTTTCTCGATGCTCGGCCTTTGCAACGTTTCCTGAATAAGTTATTGATTTCTCCCCTTTTTCTTTTTGGTGCTCGCTAGTTTTGAGAGGACGTCTGCCCTTGAGTTGTGCTCGCGTGGAATATGTTGAATAGTTGATTCTTTAAACTTGGTTAGCTTCTCTTGGATGAGGGTTAAGTATTCTGTTAGGCGTTCGTCTTTAGCCTGATACTCTCCATTTACTTGAGAAGCGACCAATTGTGAATCTGTGAAGATTATTATTTCTTCTGCGTTCATATCCTTGGCTAATCGCAACCCCGCTAGGAAAGCCTCGTATTCTGCTAGGTTATTGGTCGTTTGGAATGACAGTTCTAAGGATACTTCAATGAGGACACCATCGTCGTTTTCTAGGATAATTCCTGCTCCGCTTCCTTTGGAGTTGGAAGATCCATCGACGTAAATGGTCCATTTATTTTTGCTCGAAGTAGCCGGTGGAGTCATTTCAGCGACGAAGTCAGCTAGTACTTGGGCTTTCAGGGCTTTTCTGCTTTCGTATGTTATGTCAAATTCTGATAGCTCTAAGGACCATTTGAGCATCCTTCCGGACATATCGGGTCTCTCGAGCAACTGCTTTATCGGTTGGTCGGTTCGTACTGCGATGGAGTGCGCTAGGAAGTAATGTCTTAGCTTTCTCGCAGCGACGACTACTGCCAACGCCGTCTTTTCGATTTGCAAGTATCGAAGCTCTGGTCCTTGTATAGCTTTGCTGATGAAATATACTGGTTTTTGTCCTTGCTCGGTTTCTCGGATCAAAACTGCGCTTATGGCTTCATGGGCCACGGCCAAATATAGGAATAAAGTCTCGCCCATGTTTGGACGTGTTAAGACCGGAGGTTCTGATAGTGCTCGCTTTAAATGTTGGAGAGCGTTTTCGCATTCTTCTGTCCACTCAAAGGAGGATTCTTTTCTAAGTAACTTGAAAAGAGGGAGTGCATGTTGAGCGGATTTTGCGACGAATCTTGCGAGGGCAGTTAACATTCCGTTCAAAGATTGTATTGACTTCTTCGAGTTCGGCGTAGGGAACTCGAAGAAGGCTTTGCATTTTTTAGGATTAGCTTCGATTCCTCGTTCCGTAAGATAGAAACCGAGGAACTTTCTTGCTTTTACCCCAAACGTGCATTTTTCAGGGTTGAATCTCATGTTATACTGTTTAGCTCTCTCGAACACTTTTCTTAAGTGGGATACATGGTCGTTTTCCTGTTCGGATTTAACAATCATATCGTCCATATAAACTTCGAGCATATCGCCTATTTCATTTCTGAATACTTTGTTCATCATTCGTTGGTAGGTGGCACCCGCGTTTTTAAGCCCGAAAGGCATGACGTTATAGTAATAATTACCCGATTCAGTCATAAACGCCGTTTTCTTTTTATCGATTTCGGCCATTTTAATTTGATTATATCCAGAATAAGCGTCCATAAACGAAAGTAGTTTAAATCCTGAAGAATTATCTACTAGTTTATCTATGCTAGGCAATGGATAAGAATCTTTAGGGCAAGCCCTATTGAGATCGGTGTAGTCAACGCACATCCTCCATTTTCCATTAGATTTTTTAACCAATACAACGTTTGACAGCCATGTTGTGTATCTGGCTTCAGAAATGAAATTTGCCTCTAAGAGGTCTTTTATAGCTTTTTCAGCAGCCTCCGCTTTTTCGGGAGACTGCTTCCTACGTCGCTGAACTACAGCTCTAGCCCTAGGATCTATTGTCAGCTGGTGACAAGCGACGTTTATGTCGATTCCGGGCATCTCAGCGGCATTCCAAGCGAACAGCTCAGCGTATTCCTTCAAGCAAGCTTCCAATTGCCTCTTCACCAGCTCGGGCATATCTGCTCCTATCTTGATTCCCTTTGAATAGTCGTCGTTCAGAGGAATGATTTCGAACTCTCCATCGGGAATTGGGCGGTGTACCTTTTTCGCGATGGGATCTTCTTCATCTTTCAGATCCTTCTCGTTGATGCGTGCGTCCAAGTTGACGATGTTGTTTGCTTGCAGGGTGTTCACAACGGGCATCTTGTGTTCAGTCTTCTTCTTTGGAGTCAGGAGGGAGCTCATATTTTTCACAGCGGCTTCAAAGCACTTCCTCGCTGCAGCTATATCCCCGTTCAGCGTAGCTATCTTGCCATCCACGGTGTAGTACTTCATCTTCAAATGAATGGTCGAAGATACAGCAAATAGGTTCGCCAAAGCTGGCCTTCCCATGATACAGTTATACAGCGAGGGGCAATCCACGACCAGAAATTGGACGTTTATGGATTTGGTCGCCTCTACTTCTCCAACAGTCACAATCAGATCCACGTACCCCCAGGGTTTCGTGGTCGCTCCATTAAACCCTTGCAAATCAGCACCTACATACGGAGCAAGGTTTTTCTCCGTCAACTGCAGAGTTTTGAATAAACCAGCGTACATCACATCACACGAGGATCCTTGATCTACCAATATCCTCCTCACATCAAAGTTGGCCATTCTGGCCCTTATCAACAGCGGAATTTGGTGGTTAGGAGAGCCACCGGGAATTTCTTCCTTGTAGAAAGCTAAAGGCATAGATTCTTCTTTAGCTTCTTCTGTCGTGAGGACAGGTTCCAGCGAGCATACACTTTCAAGCTCTTCGAACTTCCTTTTCAGCGACCCTATAGTGGAAGTTCCAAACCCTCCTCCCGAAATCACAAGCGACCCCAAGTGTGCGGTCAAGTGTTCAAGCACATCGTCTCCTTCCTGATGCTCGGGAAGTATGAAATCCTCGGGCCTTGAAATGGAATAAGCAATCTGCATGTTGCTGTTGTCCGTGGCCGCTTGTTGTGGTGCCTCTTTAGATGGTTGCCCTACTTCGGGCTCTTTCCCTTTCTTCTGACGTTCTTCCTTGACGAACTTTTGAAAGAGTCCCTTTTGCAACATGATCTCTATTGCATCTTTGAGGTGGATGCAATCTTCAGTCACGTGCTTGTAGCTTTTGTGAAAACGGCAGTATTTTGACTTGTCCATCCCCGGCCTTACGATAAGTTGTTTCGGTGCTCGGACTCCATTCTTCTTAAATTCGGCCATTGAAACTTCGGCCAAGATTCGCTCGCGGGGAGCGTTCAGCGGGGTGTAAAACTCAAACTTGCTTCTGGGAGGCTTGTTCTCCCTCCGTTCTCTTTTTTCTTTTAATCTCTCGTTTTCTGCTCGAGAGGGTCCAATTTCTTCTTGACGCTTTGGCTTTCTAGCGTCCTGAGCTACTTGCTTCTCCTCGTAGGCTATGTATTTCTGCGCCTTTTCGAGGAAAGCGTCCAGCGTTCTTACTTCTTCAATGCCAATTGCCTTGGCGAAATCACTTGATGGTCGCAATCCGCGTTCCAACAAATACAGCTTCATCCTGTTGTCGGTCCTTACTTCAATGGCAGCCTTATTGAAGCGCTCGATGTACTCTCTTAAGGATTCATTGTTTTGCTGTTGAATTGCCTCGAGAGTGGCCTCAGTCTTGGGGTGCTTCCTAGAAGCGGTGAAATGTGCGGTGAAGAGTCTGCACAGCTCGCCCCATGAATCGATGGACCTCGATGGTAAGCTCTTGTACCAAGCCATTGCTCCTTTCCTCAGCGTGGTGGAGAACAGCTTGCATTTTATGGATCATCGTACTCCTCTATAGTTGAGGACAGCTTCCATGTTTTCGATATGGTCGTCTGGATCAGTGGTCCCATCATAAATGTCCATTGCCGGTGGTTTTTCCAATCCCACGGGCAACGATACTCTCATGATCCTGTCAGAAAGTGGCCCCACGTGCCTTTCGTCGTCGCTTCTTGGAGAACGATGATGACGACGTGGAGGAGACTGATACTTTCTCCCTGTAGACCTTGCGGGGGATTTCCTCGCTCCAGCAACTCTTCTCGAAGGGCTTATGCGACCTCTAGTTTCATGTGCCCTTGGCGACCTTGACCTGGTCCTCGAGTCCCGTTGAGAGGATTCTCTTCGCCTATAGCTGCTTGTGATCGCCCTAGTAATGCGCGATTCCTCGACAGCTTCGATGCGGCGGTTCTGCTCTCTGAGCGCTTGCCCTTGGTTGTTGATGGCAGTTAGCAATGCGGTCATTATGTTTTCAAGGGTGGCTCCAGGTGGAGGAATAGGTACGACCAGGGGGTTAGTTTCATTGGTTGGCTGGTAGGTGGGGTCAGTTTCCATGTTGGATAGGACCACTCCATTGGTACCGTTGTTGTTGTCAGCATGCTCGCTTGACATATTGTTAGCAGCTGAATGCTCAGACCTACTGTTCGCTCAAGTCAGTGATGTTCTATTTTTTTGTTGTTGTCATTTTTATAAGAAACAATTCATATTTAAGATTCATTGAATATTTGATTTGGTTTAAGATACTATAAATTAATGTATCAATTATTTAATAAATCTAAAATGTCAATTTTTCACATTTAAAATGATCGGAGTTAGTAATTAATTACTAATAGCAGCATATTCTTATTTGTAAGGAAAATAGAAATTATGAGTTAGTTGGTTCATTGATGATTGACGCTGAAATTGATAGGAGAATTACGGTTCGATTCGCTGCAACCGCGATCGGGAGGGGGCTGGAACCACTTGATGTCAGAACTGAACCCCGAACTAGATTCAACTGGTGGTAAAAACCAAAAAAATAAAATAAAAAATTATGAGTTAGTTTACATAATCGTCCTTCATTAATGATATGATGAAGATAAATCGAAGAATTGAAAGAATAGAAAGTGATAATTACTTAAAAGTATAATAGAAAAAATAGTATTAAATGCTCCCCCACAACATCGATCGGAAGAAGATCGAAATCACTTGATGTTAAAACTGATCCTCGAATCAGATTGAATGGTCCAGTCGACCGGATACTAATAGTGAAAACAAAAAAAATAACATTAATTAAATGCTTCATTTTGTAAAACGAGTTATAATTTAGTACAATTTTTTCCTCAATACAACTTATAATTTGATATGGATATAATACCATCTCTTTGGTTAGTGAAGGAGCCAGAAATTTTAGGTGTGGGGGCAATAGACTAAAACACAAAATAAAATGGTTTACTATTATAATATAACATTTAGCAAAGGTCGAAAGTAGGGATGTCAATGGGGATCTGTAAATGTGGATCCTCGCGGGGATTGCCCCGTTTGGGGATCCGAATATGGGGAATTTTTCCCTGTGGGGATGGGGATGGAGGAACAAATTCCCCCGAAAGAGGTTTAGGGATGGGGATGGTAATTTACCCCCCGCCCCGCGGAGACTCCGTCCCCGAAAATTTTATTAAAATAACATTTATAAATGTATATTTAAATACTTTATAAATTATTTTTAATTATATTTTCGCACAATATGTGTGTATATATGATGTTTATTACTATTACAAAACTCACAATAATATTTTTATTTTTTATTTGTTTTATAATTAAACTTTACTATTTTTTGATAATTAGTTTGATTAAAAATAATATAAATTTGGTATTTTTTTAAGGTTGATGGATTTCCGCGGAAACTGTGGGGATCCGTGGGGATGAGGATGGAGGGAGAATACTCCCCGAAGCAGGGAATGGGGACGGGGATGGGGAATACTTTAGATGGTGGGGCAAGAAGTGGTAAATTATCCTCCGTTCAATCCCCGCCCGTTGACATCCCTAATCGAAAGATGTTTACTCCTCTTGGGGGATGAAAGCGAAAGTTATATTATGGTTTTGAATGTATATGTTGGAACAAAATTATGATTTTGTATCTCCTTAATTGATTTTGATGATAACAATGTATTTAAAGTTAAATTGGAGTACTAATAATTTAATTTAGTGTGCAGGATTAAAAGTTAAAATTTGCGTACTAAAGCACCTTAGAATTTCTGAAGGAATTACTTCTGAGCTTACCAGATCTGAAGCAAGTAATTCAGAGCCTGTCAAACTCTGAAGCTATTATCTGAAGGCTCATCAGAGATAAATGTTAAGCTACACTTGAGAATACAATTTTATTGAAGACTGTGCCTGACTAAGTCCAAACGTAGAAACCAAGAATGAAAAGGTTTGACCATGGAAAGGTCCTTTTCAAGTCAGGCTTCAGAAACGAATATTTCCTTATTTAGCTTACACCAAGGTTCAAATATCAAAAGCCAAAAGGAATCTCTCATTTTGTAGTAAACGTTAAGCTCCTAAGCATCTGCAAATCAGAACAGCTAATAAGCTCACTGATCAATACAAAGGAGCGTCTCAATTCTTCAAACGGCTATAATCTTCAACGTTCACTTTTTCACCTATAAAAGGAAGAAGATTTGTGAAGAATTTGTATCAAGACTTAAGCTTCTGAACGTGCTGAACCTCTGTCAAATTCTAAAGCTATCAAACACTTAGAAACTTTGTGATAATTTTCTAAGTTAAGTCTTGTAACTGTGTTGTATTTTGTAAACACCTCTGATTGTATATCAAGTGTTAATCTCATATCTTTATTATTATTAAACTTGTGTGAAGTCTCTTGCTTTGTGCTTGAGCATTGGAAGTCTCTTGCATTGTGCTTGAGCATTGGAAGTCTCTTGCTTTGTGCTTGAGCATTGGAAGTCTCTTGCTTTGTGCTTGAGCATTTGTAATCTGAGTGATTATAGTGAAATCTCTTGTGAAGGACAAGAGGACTGGACTACTCCTGTTAGTGGGAGGAACCAGTATAAAAATTCTGAGCATCTCTCTATCCCTATCCTCATATATATTGTGTGTGTTACAACTTATCCGCTGCATTTGTTTTAACTTAGAAAAAGTCTTAACACAATTCAACCCCCCCTTCTTGTGTGTTTTTCAACCTTCAATTGGCATCAGAGCTCCGGTCTGTTGCTCTTCACTTAACAGTGAAACAGTAAAAGATCTAGGGGTACTTAGTTGAAAAACATGTCTGGTGTTACCTCTCCTTCTGCTTCCTCTGGACCTGATCACTCTGCTGTTCCACCTCCTCACAACTATGATAGGGAAAGGAACAGTGATAATCACAGAGACAAACCACCTTACTTCAACAGTGATCCTACTACTTTTCCTTTCTGGAAAACCAAGATGTATAGTTACATCATTGAGACTGATGATGAGTTATGGGATATCATTGAATATGGTATACATTTTGAACACATGGATGATGAAGGTATTGTAAGAAATACCTACAGAAAGTTCTTTGATGCTGAAAAGAATAAACGGTATAAGAAGCATCATACTGTTAAGAATATGCTTATTGGTGTAATATCTCATGCTGAGTATTTAAAAATATCCAACAAGTCATGTGCCAAAACTATCTGGGACTCTCTATGTTCCACCTATGAAGGAAATAAGCAAGTCAAAGAAGCTAAGGCAAACTTATTAGTTCATCAATATGAGCTGTTCAGAATGAAGGAAGATGAAGATATTGAAACCATGTATTCAAGGTTTCAAACCCTTGTCTCTGGTCTTCAAGTTCTGAAGAAAAGCTACACTGCATCTGATCACGTGAAGAAAATTCTGAGGAGCTTACCTTCCAAATGGAGACCAAAAGTTACAGCTTTTCAGGAATCCAAGGATTTGGACAATGTGACTCTTGAAGATTTAATAAGCTCACTCAGAAGTCATGAGCTAGAACTTATGTCAGATGAACCTGTCAAGAAGATGAAGTCCTTGGCTCTAAGCTCTGTTTAGACTTCCTCAAAAGCTGCAAAGATCAAAGTGTCCGAACAAGAGGAAGAAACTTCTGATGATATGATGGATGAAAATTCTGAGAATGAAGAAATGGCACTAATGGTTAGAAGGTTTCAGAAATGGAACAAGAAATACAAAAGGTTTCCAAACAAAGGAAACAACTCAAGAAGTTCCTTTTCAAAGGATAAAAAGGAAGTACTGAACAAGTGCTATAACTGCAAGAAATCTGGACACTTCATTGCTGACTGTCCAGAAATGTCATCCAAGGACAAAGGAAAGAATAAGAGCTTTGGGAAAGAAAAGTACAAAGAAAAGGTAAGGAAGAGTTTGTTAGCCACTTGGGAGACCATTGAGAATGACTCTGAAGGAGAAGATGATGAAGAAGGCAATCTGGCTTTAATGGCAAGAACTTCTGAAGGTAACAACTCTGATAGAGATTCTGAAGATGACTCAGATGATGAAAATGAGGTATACTCTAACATGACTAAATCTGAATTAATTGATTCTCTTAAGATTGCTGTGAAACATTACACTCGTATGGTATGTCAACACAAAATTCTGAAGAATGTTCATGAATCATTGAAAAAGGATGCCAAGATTCTTTATGATGAAAATGAATCGTTAAACATTCGTATTTGTCATGTTGAATCTAACTATGTCTTGGCAGACAAGCTCAATGATGATCATGAAGATGATCTTCACGAATTTATTCGTTGTACCTTCAATAGGAGTAAAATGGCTTCCATGATTTATCATATGACTCGTAACTATGGTGAAGGCATTGGTTATTCTCGGTTTAAGAACTGGGATAAACCTCTGAAATCATATAGTGAGGATGATACTCCACCTGAATTATTCTCTACCTTTGTTAAAAGTGGTACACTCGATCTGAAGGCATCCAACTCTGAAGGAGGTTCTGAACCTGAACCCAAAGACTCAGAAGTTCCAAGTTCTTCTGAACCTAAAATTTCTGAGTCCAAAAGTTCTCAAGTTAAGGCTCAGAAGTCATCTGAACCTCTGAGAAATCAAGGCAAAGTTACTTCAGATCCTTGCTTGACCTTTGGAACTGTGATATACTCCAGATCAAAATCCAAGAATCAAATTAAGCCTAAACATTCTTGTCAAAGCTTAATTAATTCTAGATCTTGTGTTGATCATAGAAAACAAAGAAGGAATACTATTCAGAAGACTAACTCTAAAGGACCCATCAGAATATGGGTACCAAAATCTGAAATAGTGTTTGCTTCAGATGCACATGCAAGGAAAGGTAAAACAGCAGCCCTGGTACCTGGACAATGGTTGCTCACGACATATGACGGAAGAAAAGCATATGTTCCAAACCCTAACTCTGAAAGAGGGAGGCTCTGTGGGGTTTGGAGGAAAACAAAAAGGGAAGATCATTGGTACAAGTACAGTTGGTAATTCCTCCCTTTCCATTAAAGATGTTTGGTTAGTTGATGGACTTAAACATAATCTATTGAGCATTAGTCAATTTTGTGACAATGGATGTATTGTTACATTTGATAAGAAATCATGTATTGTATCAAAAGACTCTGACAAATCTGTAGTATTCAAAGGAATGAGAGTTGGCAATGTTTATAAAGTAAACTTTTCTGATTTGGTCGACCAAAAGATTATATGTCTTTTGTCTCTGAGTGATGAGAAATGGTTATGGCACAAGCGTCTTGGTCATGCTAACTGGAGGTTGATCTCTAAGCTTAGCAAACAAAAGCTTGTTAGTGGTTTGCCTGACATTGATTATCACTCAGATGCACTCTGTGGCTCATGTCAAAAAGGAAAATTTGCTAAGACTTCCTTCAAGTCTAAAAACATTGTCTCTACTTCCAGACCCTTAGAATTGCTTCACATTGATCTGTTTGGTCCTGTTTCGACAGCCTCTATCAATGGTAAGAAATATGGATTGGTCATGGTTGATGATTTCAGTAGATGGACCTGGGTGAAATTCCTACGTTCTAAGAGTGAAGCATTTGTGGTGTTCAGTGACTTCTGCATACAAATACAAAGTGAAAAAGGATCTTCGGATTCTGAAGGTTAGAAGCGACCATGGGGGAGAGTTCGAAAATGACTCTTTCGAATCTTTCTGCTCAGAGCATGGAGTAATCCATGAATTCTCTTCTCCTAGAACACCACAGCAGAATGGTGTTGTAGAAAGAAAGAATAGATCTTTGCAAGAAATGACTCGTACCATGATGCTTGAGTCTAACCTAGCTAAGTTCTTGTGGGCAGAAGCCGTGAGTACTGCTTGCTATGTTCAGAATAGAATCTACATCAGACCTATTCTGAACAAAACTGCTTATGAACTGTTCAAAGGAAGAAAACCCAATATTTCTTATTTTCATCAGTTTGGATGTACTTGTTATATTCTAGACAACAAGGTCTATCGAAAGAAATTTGATGCTAGAGCTTATAAGGGTATCTTTATAGGCTACTCTGAACGCTCAAAAGCATACAGATTGTATAATTCTGAAACTCACACAGTTGAAGAATCTATACATGTTAGATTTGATGATAAAGAGCCTGACGATAAAATGTCAGAGCAAGCTGAGACTTTTGCAGAGTTTCAAGTTTCCTCAAATTCTGAGTGTGAAGATCTCTCCATTGTTGTATATCCATCTGAGACTCAAAATGAAGATATCTCTGAAGGCCTTGAATCTGAAGACCCTTCAGAAATTGAACCCTCTCAGACACCTGCTCCACCTAAGAGTAAATTCAAGTATAGATCATCTCATCCTGAAGAGCTAATTGTTGGTAACAAGGATAGCCCAAGAAAGACCAGATCTGCTTTCAAAGAGGATGAATCCTTAGTTGGGTTAATTTCATTAATTGAACCCACAAACATAGAAGAAGCACTCTCAGATGATGGGTGGATTGTTGCAATGCAAGAAGAACTCAATCAATTTGAAAGAAATGACGTTTGGGATCTGGTACCAAAACCCAAACACAAGAACATTATTGGAACAAAATGGGTATTCAGAAACAAGTCAAATGAAAAGGGAGAAGTTGTTAGAAACAAAGCTAGACTGGTTGCACAAGGTTATAGTCAGCAAGAAGGCATAGATTTCACTGAAACCTTTGCACCAGTAGCAAGACTTGAAGCAATAAGACTTCTCTTGTCCTATGCAGTTAATCATAACATCACTCTATTTCAAATGGATGTAAAAAGTGCATTTCTGAATGGAGTAATTTCTGAAGAGGTCTATGTCAAACAACCTCCTGGCTTTGAAGATATAAAGTGTCCTGATCATGTTTACAAATTGAAGAAATCTCTGTATGGTTTGAAACAGAGGTTAAGTATATTTCTTCTAGAAAACGGTTTTGAAAAAGGACATGTTGATAACACTCTTTTTAGAAAAACCTTAAAAACTGATATCTTAATTGTTCAAATTTATGTTGATGATATTATCTTTGGTTCAACTAATGCTTCTCTTTGCAAGAGTTTCTCTAAGCTTATGCAGGATGAATTTGAAATGAGTATGATGGGAGAACTAACATTCTTTTTGGGAATTCAAATTAATCAAAGAAAAGAAGGAGTATATGTGCATCAAACCAAATACACAAAGGATTTACTGAAGAAATTTGGTCTTGAAGATTGCAAACCAATGTCAACTCCTATGCATCCCTCTAGCAGTCTTCTGAAGGAAGAATCTGAAGGCAAAGTAGATCAGAAATTATATAGAGGTATGATTGATTCCCTCCTTTATCTCACTGCTTCTAGACCAGATATCTTGTTCAGTGTATGCTTGTGTGCTAGATTTCAATCAGATCGTATAGAGTCTCATTTAACTGCTGTTAAGAGAATCTTTAGATATTTGAAAGGAACCACTAATCTTGGATTACTTTATAAGAAATCCTTAGATTATCAGCTTATTGGATTCTGTGATGCTGACTATGCTGGTGATAAAATTGAAAGGAAGTCCACTAGTGGAAACTGTCAATTTCTAGGTGAAAACCTTATATCATGGGCTAGTAAGAGACAAGCAACTATTGCTCTATCTACAGCAGAAGCAGAGTACATCTCAGCTGCTAAGTGTTGCACTCAATTGCTCTGGATGAAACATCAGCTGGAGGATTATCAGATAAGGATAAGTAGTATACCACTTCTCTGTGATAATACTGCTGCTATCTGTTTGTCTAAGAATCCTATTTTGCATTCACGAGCTAAACACATTGAGATCAAGCATCACTTCATTAGAGATTATGTTCAGAAGGGAGTAATTGAGATTCAATTCATTGATACTGAGCATCAATGGGCTGATATCTTTACCAAACCTCTTGCTATTGATCGTTTCGATTTTATCAAGAAAAATCTGAACATGGTTTTTATTTCTGAATGATGTTTCTGAATGCTGTTAACTCTGAATGAATAAATTAGTTCTGAATAGCCTCAGAAGTTTGGACGGCTCAAAAACTATTATATAGGTTCTGAAGCACTCTCTCATCTGAAGCAATCAGAATTATTTATTATTAAATATGATCTCTTGTGACTCAGATACCTACTCTAAGTGTTAGTTGACTGCTCAGTTTCTCTAACTGACAGCTGGCTTCTGAAAACACTACTTATCTGTGTAACTTCCCATCATGTCTAGTAACCGCTGGGTAATGGAGGAGAGCTAATGATGATTTTATTAAAAGTAACTGCCATGCCCCCATTACGTCACTATCTTGTTTCCCCCAATATTTTGAAACTTACACTATAATCACTTATCACACACTAGTCACTATCACTTCTCACGTTTTCAACTTCTTCTTTCAAAATTTTCATCTCTCTTTCTCTCAAAATTCTTTTCTATCTTCCTCAATCGTCAACTTCAATGGCTTCTTCATCTAAAGCTACTATCATTCTTAACCTTATTGAATCTCAAGAAGATGTCTCCAGAAATCCTGAACCTTCATCTGTTCGCTTTGAGCAATTAGAGCTAGTTGCAGAAAGTCCAATCGACTTTGAATCGTTTAGGGTAAACGATTTGGAACTAAGAAGTTACTTTGAGAATCAAGGATGGACGAACTACTTTGATATGCTGAACGGTGTCGTTTATCCAAATTTAGTCAAGGAATTTTGGGTTGGCGCGGAAGTGTTTACTAAAGAAAAGGCTAAAGCGGAATTGGAAAGGGCCATTGCCAAGAATCCAGAAGTTAACAAGAACAAGTCTTGTGAGGAATTAGGTTTGAAACCTTACATTGGTCCTGAAATTCGTTCAACAATTCTCGGTGTACCTGTGTCAATCACAAGAAAACACTTTGCTGAACTCCTTCAGATTCCTAATGAAGGATTCTTTCAAGTTGATACTGACAAACCTCCACCCCTAACCAAGCAAAGAGCTGAGATTAAAGATACTTTATATGAGGATCCCACTCATATGGGAAGAACTTCTAGGCTGTTTAAAGTTGCAAAGCTTCTGCACAAAATTCTTCTCTCTACCATCATTCCAAGGGTTGGTGGAACTGATCAGATTTCGTGGGATCAAAGACATTTGCTTCTCTTCTTAGTAAAAAGTACTAAGTTAAATTTACCAGCTTATCTCTTCCACTATCTCTGTACCTATATCAGAAACACTACAGAGAAATCTAAGCACTGGGTTGCTTATCCAAGATTGCTCTCTGAGCTCTTTTACCAATGGCATTTGGTGGATAAGTTGAGGGAAGTTGGAGCTGAGGATACCACTGTTGAGTTAAGGACTCCCTTCCTTTCTGCTGAAAATCTGTGCAATGTGCACAAGATCTCTAAGGATAATCTGAAGTATCCTCAATCTCCTACTAAGATAAGGGTAACATCCCTCAGAGATGATGTTCACCCTGTGTATAAGAATGAGCCAATGGATGTTATTGCTCATTACATTGCAACTAGAAGGGAAGAAGGTGTTTATCTTACCCTTGATGATTTACAGTCTGAACCTGAGGATGACTATGTGGTCAAGAAAAGAAAGAGGACAACAAAGAAGAAGAATTCTGAGGTTGCTGAAGCCCCAGAAAAGAAGAGGGTTAAGAAGGAAAAGAAGGTGAAGACCAAGAAGGTCTCTGAAGCTACTGCCAAATCTGAACGGGTAACTCAGCGCACTGAAGAGCCTTTTGTGGCACATGTTGACAGCGATTCAGATACAGAAGATGATGTGCCTTTGAGCCGCACTATCAGAATCAGGAAACCAGTTCAGATATCTACTTCAGGTATTCCTTCAACTTCTGTAAATACTGTTCTTAATGCTGCACAAACTGTCAACCCCTTATCTGAACAAACTCAACCTCCTCCCCAATTCACTGAAACCATATTTGAACAACCTCCACCTCAAACTTATCCCACTCAATCTCCACCTCATCTTTCCACACATCCTACCATTGATCACCCATCTGTTGATGAATCTCAACCCATCAATATGATGCTGCCTGGTAGTAGCCAAATATTTCCAGCATTTCTCATTGTTGATGAATCCCCCACAGTCTCTGAGCTTGAAAGAGCTGTGGATCATGTACAAGAATCCATCATCTCTGTTGCATCTAAGAGAAATGAAACTCTTCATGAACTTCACTCCAAAATGCAACAACTCCATGATCTTCAACAACAAGAAACTCAACAACAACAACACCAACCACAATCACCATCTCCACACTCCACAGACACTCTCCAACACCTTGAACAACATCTTCATGGTGATCTTGTATACACTGTTTCATCACCTCAGCAATCACCCATTCACACTGCTTCCACCTCTGCACCTGCCATTATTGCTGAAACCATTCTTGACAACCCTAAATCCCCTAAGAAATCTCCTATTAAAGATTCTGAGTCTGCCCCAATAGCAATGGACATAGACCAATTTGAACCCTCTAATACTCAAACTTCTGAAGTCCCTGCTGAATCACAAAC
The DNA here is from genome assembly GCA_954870985.1 of Trifolium fragiferum. Classification (NCBI taxonomy): domain Eukaryota; kingdom Viridiplantae; phylum Streptophyta; class Magnoliopsida; order Fabales; family Fabaceae; genus Trifolium; species Trifolium fragiferum. Next base: position 3,308,323 of record OX940792.1, read on the forward strand.
TGAACCTCCTCAGCCTTCATCTTCTAAGCCACTCACTTCTGAACCCAACACTTCAGAAATTCCAACCTCTCCACCATCTCCTGGAACTGATTCAGATCTTGAAGAAATTCGTCTTCATTCTGAAACATTTCCTTGTTTCACCATGGTGCTTAACACTGAACCTCCTCAATCCTTCCGACCACCTAGAAAAGTCATTACCATTCCTGACTCTGACTCAGATTCTGAAGAATCTTTTACTTCAGAATCCTCGTGTGAACATTTGCCTAGACCACCACCCCCTCCTGTTTCCAATGACATGTTTGTGCGCGTTACTAACAAAATTTACAGGAAAGCAAATGCACTTCATGATGTTAGGCGTTCACTGATGAATCCAAAAGCTTATATCATGGCTTGGGTTGAACTAAGAGAGGAAGTTCTGACTGATTTCTATCATCTGGTGGATGGGGATCTGAATGAGATGTTGGATTATCAGATTGCTCTGAAGGCTTGGTTGGATAAGCTCAAGGAAGGGTATTTGAAGATATCTGAGAAGGCGGCGCGTCATTGGCAGGAAGATTACCTCAACACTCACTTCTCACTCTCTATGCAAAGTTCCATTTCCACTGCTCTGAAGTTTTCTTTGGACCCTGGTGATTTATTTGTGAGCAAGTCAGTGATGGATGTAGTTGGCTCCTCTTCAGAACTCTCTGTACTTAAGAAAGAGCTTGAGGCTCAGAAGCAGAAGCAAGCTGCACTGAATGCTAAGATTGATCAGCTTGCCGCTCAGCAGAATGAAAAATTTGAGAGGATTGAGGCTAAACAGAATGAAATGGCAAATGATCTGAAGACCCTTATTACCCTTCTGACCCCTAAACCTTAGGATCTCTTTTAGGCACTTGTTTTAGTTTCTTTTCTGAACAATTTTATCTTGGTTATGTTTTGAATATTTTGCTTAAATTTCTTTTGATTTTATGGCTTATTTCTTATTATTAATTCTTATCACTTTCTTCAAAACTTGTGCTTTGACTGACCCGTTTTTGATAATGACAAAGGGGGAGAAAAATATTATATTATTTCATGTGGCAGTGAAACTAATTCTGAAGCTCTAAGATCTTACATTTTCTGAACTCTACTCTTGTTAAGTTATATAAGTCTTTTAAACTTTTAATGAGGGGTAGTAATAAATTTTGTCCAACATAAATTCGTATGATATAAGATACGCTTGCAAACCATGTCTTATATTTGTCAATCTGAAGAAATAGAGCTTGCAAACCTCTAATTATGAAGGTATAATATATGAAATTATATTTGACATTAAATATTACTCTTAGACTGTTTTATATTTATCATTGATAAACTTCTGAACCTTATCAGACTCAGGGGGAGCTTGCAAACCTCAGAACCTGAAGTCAAGATGTTAAATAAAAACAACAACAATTGATTTTAAATACATATAGTTGTCATCATCAAAAAGGGGGAGATTGTTGGAACAAAATTATGATTTTGTATCTCCTTAATTGATTTTGATGATAACAATGTATTTAAAGTTAAATTGGAGTACTAATAATTTAATTTAGTGTGCAGGATTAAAAATTAAAATTTGCGTACTAAAGCACCTTAGAATTTCTGAAGGAATTACTTCTGAGCTTACCAGATCTGAAGCAAGTAATTCTGAGCCTGTCAAACTCTGAAGCTATTATCTGAAGGCTCATCAGAGATAAATGTTAAGCTACACTTGAGAATACAATTTTATTGAAGACTGTGCCTGACTAAGTCCAAACGTAGAAACCAAGAATGAAAAGGTTTGACCATGGAAAGGTCCTTTTCAAGTCAGGCTTCAGAAACGAATATTTCCTTATTTAGCTTACACCAAGGTTCAAATATCAAAAGCCAAAAGGAATATCTCATTTTGTAGTAAACGTTAAGCTCCTAAGCATCTGCAAATCAGAACAGCTAATAAGCTCACTGATCAATACAAAGGAGCGTCTCAATTCTTCAAACGGCTATAATCTTCAACGTTCACTTTTTCACCTATAAAAGGAAGAAGATTTGTGAAGAATTTGTATCAAGACTTAAGCTTCTGAACGTGCTGAACCTCTGTCAAATTCTAAAGCTATCAAACACTTAGAAACTTTGTGATAATTTTCTAAGTTAAGTCTTGTAACTGTGTTGTATTTTGTAAACACCTCTGATTGTATATCAAGTGTTAATCTCATATCTTTATTATTATTAAACTTGTGTAAAGTCTCTTGCTTTGTGCTTGAGCATTGGAAGTCTCTTGCATTGTGCTTGAGCATTGGAAGTCTCTTGCTTTGTGCTTGAGCATTTGTAATCTGAGTGATTATAGTGAAATCTCTTGTGAAGGACAAGAGGACTGGACTACTCCTGTTAGTGGGAGGAACCAGTATAAAAATTCTGAGCATCTCTCTATCCCTATCCTCATATATATTGTGTGTGTTACAACTTATCCGCTGCATTTGTTTTAACTTAGAAAAAGTCTTAACACAATTCAACCCCCCCTTCTTGTGTGTTTTTCAACCTTCAGTATATACGGAAAGAAAGGTGGACTAGAACAGCTTATGGTAATAGTTTTCTTTTTTTTTTTTTTTTGAAAATTTGGTAATGGTTTCTATTGATAAAAGATTACATAGAAAAGAGATTTAAATATCATTTTTGTTCTTATATATTCATGAATTTTTTGTTATTTTTATACGTTTTTTTGTTGCAAATACATTTTTAAATGCGTAAATCTTGTTGATTTTTTTTTTGTCAGATAACCTAGCGGCTAGAAATTCACCCTGAAGACAAATCTTATTGATTTTAGTCTCTCTCGTTAAAAAACTCATTTACCTATGCATATTCATATAATTTTTATACTCAAAGATATTTTTTTGTTTGGCGAGAGTATATATATATATATATATATATATATATATATATATATATATATATATATATATATATATAGTATTATATATACGAATAAAACAAGATATAGTTCAAATACAAATGAGTAACAAAAGTACACATTGATATATACCCAACCGCAATAAAAGGAGAAAGCAAAATAAAAACAGAGGGAGGAAAAACCATCACACCAAAAGCTTCACTAGCAAAAGCAAAACGATTCCAAAATAAAAGAACACACCAACACTACATCAACAAGAAGACCCGAATCATATATAGAGACTTAATACTAAGATTATTTTGAACATGTCAAGGAGACTAAGAAGATTACACATAAGAACAAATGAGGAGTACAAACTTCCAACAAATCAACATCCACCAAATGATGCATATAATAGAAAAATAAGTAGAAGGTTGATCAATAATTAAGTTGTTTGATCAACTTTCGGTTTCCGTTAGTTTAAACTAACGGCGGTGTATATTTGTTGCAATTGAAAGTGCAGTAACAAGTTGCAGGAAAAAAAGGAGAACGAGAATCTTGTTCACATGCACCATACATTGCATGTTCCATATTGACGCATGTTGAATTACATTCCAAGCTATTCGAAATATCGAAACCACAAAGCTTTTCTTCCCATGTTTGACTTATCTTTCTACAACGTCTTTGAAATATTCCCATTGGTTCTAAACATAAAAAGAAGAAAAAAAAAAAAGAATAATAAGAGCTTAAATTATATAAGGCTTAGAATTGAATTAAGAAGCACACATGGAAATAATAAATATAAATATTATAGGTGAAATGCATCTAAGGATTCTTAATATTTGTAACATATTTTTTCAAAGTGGTAATAAAAAATCGGTCCTTTAATCTATAGTCACTTTAATATTAAATTGTACATAAACACCTCTTAGCTAAGTAGTTGGATGAGAAAAGAGAATGATGCATATATTTTATGACTTAAAAGATCAATTTATAATTATTTTTAAAAAACTAACTTATTAAAAATATATAACTTAAAAGAATGTATAAGATGCATGTGACCAATATTATAAATTGTAGTTTGTACCGCATGTTGAAATTAGGAGAATTATAACAAGACAGAAGAACGTGAAGACGGTGTTTGATTTCTTCATAATTTCTATATGTAAATAAAATTATGTTCTCAACAAATATACCAATAAAATATATAGAATGCAACATATATATGAGCCAGCAGGTTGAGATTTTCAATTATTATTATTATAAGTCGATTTTAATACCAAAAAAATATATAGAATGCAACATATAGTCTATCTTGAAGCCAAAGCATGGCAGAGTTTAATAGTAAAAAAATCAATTATCCCTTTTATTATGTCTATATAAAGTGTACAGAAGCCAAGGGAAAGGGATGGGTATGAGAGGCCTATGTATAAAAAGCAATATTTTATATCATATTTTCAATTATTATTATTATTATTATTATGAGCCAGGGGTACAAGTTTACGGCGGAAAATCCAATTTGCAATTTATTATCATCAGTATGTTTTAATCTGCCCATATAGTATGTTGAGGAGTCACGGCACCAATCCGGATCCTCAGCTGCAGCATTGATCTCTCCTGCCATCAATACTGCAACATGTGCACCCTTAGATGTGATTGCCTTGTGAGTCATTGGAAATCAAGCTTAGAGTATCTCAACTCCATTATTTTTTAACCGTCCATTTAGATTTTTTGCCACTTTAAATTATACTTTATTTATTATTCTGCATTTGTATTTTTTAGCAATTCTTTACACAAGACTTTAGATTGTGTCACAATATTTTAATTTTATACAAAATATTTAATAGTTTTACATTTTAACAACGAAAAAAAAAAGTTTAACACGAAAGTAATTTTTTTGGAGTTATTATGATATATTTACAAAATATTCACCAAAATTAGTGATAATTAATTTTGATAGGAGAGTATTCGGGGCACATAAATTAGATCCACTTCAGGTACTGGTACATCATAGCCAAAATTTATTTAAAACATACTTTTTTAAATATATTTTTATGTAAATATGACATTGAATTTTTTTTATGATATACCGATACTAATAATATAAATTGAATATCAAAGTGTTCCCTTTTAAAATATTCATGTGCACTTTCGAAAATGTTAGAGAAAATAAAATAACTATTCTATTATAAAAAAATGTCCTGTTAAAATTTTGAAAAAACTAGCCATACATATTTATAGACGAGTAAAAATAAAGTAAAAAAGTTAATTAAAATTAATTATAAATTTTTAAAATACTATAAAAACAAATATACACACAGTGCAATTTTATTTGAAGCATAAGTGAAAATATTTTACACAACCAACACATAAAAATTAATTTTTTTATGCGTTCCACCAAAATTTTTGGAGTAAGGTGTAAAACAAAAGTTGGGCCAGATTTAATCAATGGTTATTGGATTGCAGCAGGGTGGCTGCAGGTATTATTGCAGCAAAGGATCCGGATCGTTAGCTCAGTTTGGATCCTCGGCTGCAATGCTATCTACTGTCATGCCTGCTGCAATTCCTCAGCCATCCAATTTATGCATTGAATGAAAATCCACTAGATTACAAATAAATACTACAATATATCCCACATTCGTTGTAGTCCCATTATTTTTGCACTTGGCATTACTTTTTTTTTTCTTCTTTATTTCTTTTTAAAAAATATTGTCTCAAGGATACTAATTAAGAAACTAAATAAAATAAAAAGAAAAATTTAAATTTGTATAATTAATTTTTTAAGGGGATAGCTACTCTATCCCTTCATAATTTGGGGGATTTTTAAAGATAAATATTCTGGTATCCAACTTATATTATTGGAACCGATATTTCATTGGCAAAATTCAATTAATATCATATTTTAAAAAAAATTCATGTTGTGTCAAAAAAAAAATTCATGTTTTAAATAAATTCATTGGTTGATCTAAATGACAGTTTAGAAAAAACCATTTTTTAAAAGTATCAAAAAAATAATATCATTAATACAAAATTTACTATTTTTAATAACCAGGACATTAGTTAGCAAGAATATTTTTTATAAAACAAGAAAAAAAAAAGTCTATAATTTTCTCTAACATTTTTGAAATGTACATTGATATTTTTAAAGAAGAATACTCTGATATCCAACTTATATTACTGGTACCGATATTTAATCGGCAAAATTCAATATCATATTTTGAAAAAATTCATGTTTTAAATAAAATTTTCCTTGTAACTATATTATGGTAATAAAAAAATTACTTTTCATGTTAAATATTTTTTTTTAGTTCTTGTAAAAATAAAATTATTTGTTAAAATTTAAATATTATTGAATATTTTGTATAAAATTAAAAAAAATTGTAGCACAATCTAAAGTCTGAGTAAAAAATTGATAAATAAAAAAGTGCAAAAAAATAAAAATAAAAAAAGGTACAACTTCTAGTAGCAAAAAATCTAACTGGGCGGTTAAAAGAAAATGGAGTTGAGAACTTGAGATAGTCTAAAGCTTCATTTTACAATTACTACCAAGGAAATCATATCCAACGGTGCATATGTTGCAGTATGGATAGCAGCAGACACTATTGCTACGGAGGATCCGAATCCGTCAAGGCACATGTCAAAGTTTATTGTGCAGAAAATCTAATAATTTTAATATATTTGAAAGGGACCGTACATTAAGATTTAGATTCTAAACATTCAAAAGTAGGGGTGTAAGCGGATCAGAAAAATCCAATTAAACCGATGATCTAATTCAATTCAAACCGAAAAAAAACCGACTTAATTGGTTCGGATCAAAAACCGAACCAAACCAATTGAAAACCGATGTGGTTTGGTTCGGTTCTCGGTTCCGTTTTCAAATCCATTGAATTGAACCGAACCAAACCGATACCTATAATATAATCAATTTTAGCCCATATGTAATAAGCTCATGTCAACATTAAATCGGCCCAACCTTAATATTTGTTAGGATTTTGAATTCAAAAACACGCAGCAACCTTAAGTTTGGATCTTTTTAATTATGTGAATATAAGTTTATGTAAATATAAGTTTTTGAAAATTTTATGAGTTTCAAATATATGAGTTTGAATTAAGTGTCTGAATTGTATTTTGTACTATGTTTAAAAACTTTTCGAGTTTCAATATGATGTTATTGTTAGTTTAAAAAAAACGATGTTATTGTTATGAACTGCGATTCATTTTTTATTGTGTATGATGATATTTGATTACGTATCGTCGAAAAAATAATAGTAGAAAAAAAAATAATAGTAGGAAAAATATTGAAAAAAAAGCATTACAAAACCGATCAAAGTATCCGAACCAAACCGATTAGTTTGGTTCGGTTTCATTTTTAAAAAACAGGACAAACCGATCCAAACCGAACCAATTGAATACACATTGGTTCGGACCTTGGATTCATCAAAAACCGATCCAAACCGGTACAATTACACCCCTATTCAAAAGTCCTACCATTACTTTTGTATCCCACCTTAATTTTGATTAAAAAAGTGGTTTTTAAAAACAAAAGGAAAAAAATTGGATTTATGAAATTTTTTGTGATGAAATTTTTATACAAACAAAACCAAGTAAAATCTCCTGCAAATTCTCTAACTTTTCTTCTAACTAAACCCATAAATATAAATGTTGGAAATGATGACATTAATGTAGTGGCATTAATAGGTAGAAGTTGAATAAACTTGGTTGAAAATGAAAAAATGAAATACCTGAGTCTTAAACTTAGAAATATTAATGTGTGAATTGAAAAAAAAAAAATGAGAGAAATTCCATATAAAAGAAATCACACACTTTATTATAGTGTTTATATATCATTGACTTTGAGTGACTACTTGGGACTTGCCCCAAGAGTACCCGTTTTGTGAACGGCAGACCTCGTATAACACCTTCCTTATGACCATCACGCGCGGTCACCACTGTCCGGCTTGGGCCTGCGTAATTTTTTGGAGCAGGGAAAATTAATTAATGCATTTAATGAGATTAAATGTGGTTTATTTCCTTTTTAAAAAGCACATGTGAAAGACCAACTCATGATCGAATTTTCTCGCTGAGTTGACGTCTATCTAATTCGACTGTCGATTATTGATTCGAAACCGATACAATTCGGTTCCCTCAACTCTCTCGTTTTCTGGTTCCCAACTTTGCCTATAATAGTACAGTTTCGATCGCGAAAATTCTTTCTCTTCCCCCCTTTCTTTCTTCACTCGAAATATTTATTTTTTGCTCTTTGTTTCAGAAATTTGAAACAATATCGTCGTGCTATTATAGAAAATTGATATTGTTGTATCAATTCGAAACACTCTTTGAATTAGGTGTATTTTTGGTTATTAGACAACACATATTAGTATATGATATCGAATTACCGACACAACTAATACACATATTTGTGATGTACATTGAAATATGATATTTTTTAAAAATTATTATTAATATCGATGTGTCAGTAGTACTTGTGCCATGTCTAGGTCCATTCTTCATAGCTCTATGTAGCGATAGACTTTTATTGAAGTTTATAACTTGCTTAAACTAATAGCGGGTGTTTATATTCAGTGCAATTATAGACACAGAGGCAAACAGGAAATAAACAAGCACCAAACTTTGCATGCTCCGAATTGACACAAACTGAATTACATTCCTTGTGGCTAAAAAGACAAATCCCTCCTTTCCATTTTTGACTTAGCTCTTTACAATATTGTTTAGCTTCCACCTCTAAACATAAAAAAGAAAATTAATACTAATTAAATCTAATTAAGAACATAAATAAGGCTTAGAATTCATGAAGCACAAGAGAATAAATATAAATTAATTGCATTGTTAATTTGTATACCATATGTGAAAATAAGGAAAATGATGATAAGGCATAGAAACATGCAGACTATGTAGATTTTCCTAGTAGAGGAAGTCATGATATTTATATGTAAATTAATAACGTTCTCTGAAAAAGATACCAACAAAATATTTGTATCTATATGTATTTATACAGAAAGCAATATAGGTATACGTAACAAAACTTTTTTTTTTTTAATGGCAAACATATAACAAAAACTAGTTTAAATTTTTTAAATGATGATATAACCAAGAAATTATGAGGTAGGTTGAGATTTTCAATTTTATATATGTTTTAAGCCACCTATATAGTCTGTCTTAGAGACAAAGTTGTCTCGAAGCATGGCAAAGTTTAAAGGACAATAATCCAATTTTCACTTTATTATTAATATGCCTATATAGTCTGTATATATGGAGTCAAGAGATGGGTAATTTTTTTCATAAAGGATCAACGAAAAACACGATTTTGAATTTCGACTTAAATGCATTTTTAGTTTTTTCATTTTATTTTTAACTCTTTGAAATTTTGATCTTCTATTTTTTATTTTCTTTTGGTCATTTTTATCAAAAATAATTCATATTTAAGATTCATTGAATATTTTATTTGGTTTAAGATACTATAAACTAATGTATTAATTATTCAATAAATTTAAAATGATCAGAGTTAGTAATTAATAACTAATAGTACGTAGCATATACTTATTTGTAAGGAAAATAGAAATTATGAGTTAATTGGTTCAGTAGTGATTGACGCTGAACTTGATAGGGAATACTACGGTTCGATCCTTCGCAACTGCGATCGAGAAGGGACTGGAACCAATTAATGTCAGAACTGAGCCCCGAACCAGATTCAATTGGTGGTGAAAAAATGAAAAAAAAAAAGAAATTATGAATTAGTTTACAAAATCGTCCTTCATTAATGGTATGATGAAGATTAATCGAAGAATTGAAAGAATAAAATGTGATAAATAGTTAAAAGTATAATAGAAAAAATAGTATTAAATGCTCCCCCACAACATTGATCGAAAGAGGGTCGAAATTACTAGATGTTAGAACTAATCATCGAATCAGATTGAATTAGTTTTTTCTTTTTCTTTTTGAAAATATGGTAATGGTTTCTTTTGATAAAAAATATATAGAAAAGAGTTTTAAATATCATTTTTGTTCTTATATTTTCATGAATTTTAGTTTTAATTTTTGTATGTTTTTTTTATTGTAAATATATTTTTGAATATGCAAATCTTGTTGGTTTTAATCCATCTCGTTAAAAAACTTATTTACCTAATTATACACATTCATATACTTGATTTTTATACTCAAACGTATTTTTTTATATGGCGAAGAGTATATATATATATATAGTATTATATACGAATAAAACAAGATATAAGATATAGTTCAAGATATAGTATCTATATATAATATACCTACCCCCAATAAAAGGAGAAAGCAAAATAAAAACAGAGGGAGGAAAAACCATCACACCAAAAGCTTCACTAACAAAAGCAAAACGATTCCAAAATAAAAGAACACTACATCACCAAGAAGACCCGAATCATATATAGAGACTTAATACGTACTAGATTATTTTGAACATGTCAATTAAGGAGACTAAGAAGATTACACATAATTCCAAATGAGGAGTACAAACTTCCAACAAATCAACATCCACCATATTTGAAAGTGCAGTAACAATATGCAGGATAAAAAGGAGAAAGAAAATCTGGTTCACATGCACCAAACATTGCATGGTCCATATTGACGCATGTTGAATTACATCCCAAGTTATACGAAATATGGAAACCACAATTTTCTTTCCAATTTTGACTTATCTTTCTACAACGTCTTTGAAATACTCCCATTGATTCTAAACATAAAAAGAAGAATAATAACAATAAAGCTAATTAAGAGCTTAAATTATATAAGGCTTAGAATTGAGTTAAGAAGCACACATGGAAATAATAAATATAACTATTATAGGTGAAATGCATCTAAGGATTCTTAATATTTGTAACATATTGTTCATTTATATATATTTTTAAAAAACTAACTTATTAAAAATATATAACTTAAAAGAATGTATAAGATGCATTTGACCAATATTATAAATTGTAGTTTGTACCGCATGTTGAAATTAGGAGAATTATAACAAGACAGAAGAACGTGAAGACGGCGTAGGATTTCTTCATAATTTCTATATGTAAATAAAATAATGTTCTCAACAAATATACCAAAAAAATATATAGAATGCAACATATATATATATTAGCCAGCAGGTTGAGATTTTCAATTATTATTATCAGTCAATTTTAATACCAATAAAATATATAGAATGCAACATATAGTCTATCTTGGAGCCAAAGCATGGCAGAGTTTAATAGTAAAAAAATCAATTATCCCTTTTATTATGTCTATATAGAGTGTACAGAAGCCAAGGGAAAGGGATGGGTATGAGTTTATTGGGGGAAATCCAATTTTCAATTTATTACTATTTTTATTGTTTTTTAATCTGTGCCCCTATAGTTTGTTTAGGAGTCAAGGAATGTCAAAGTTTATTATGTAAAAAAATCGAGGTAACATGTAGAGGTGGATACATTGTTTTTCTTTTGGTTCTCCTGTTAAATCCAACAAAGGCATGAAGGTTATTAGTATGTAATCCATCCGTTTCAAAATATAAGTCGTTTTGACCATATTATGTAAATTAAAAAATGTAATCATTGTTGTATAGAAAAGAAAAATTATGAGTAAGTTTACAAAATTTTCCTTCATTAATTGTATGAGAAAGATAAATGAAAGAATTAAAAGATGAGAGAGAAATAAAAAGTTACTCCCTCTGTAACACTTTATAAGGATATAATAAGAAAATTAACATTAAATGCTTTATTGAAATTGTAAAGCGATTTATATTTTGGAACAGAGGCAATACTTGATTTGGACTGACTTATTTTTTAGCTTATGCAAAATAACTTATGCAAATAATTAAGTTTTTAAGTATCAATGTAGTTTATGAAAAAATAGCTTATAAAGATATAATTTTTTTCAATAAAACTTATAAATCAATATAAAAATTTATTTATTTACATAAACTATTTTCATAAGCTCAAAAATAAGTAAATCCAAATAAGGCCTTGGTCAATAATAACTTGGTGTTTATGGTGTATGAGAAATGATATTTTGTTGATTTTTTTGTTGTGCTTAATCAAATTAAATTTATCTTTTGCCTAGCGGGGCGCAAATTAGGATAATTGTTTTTTCAACGGTGTAATATTCATCTATGTTGTCAATATAAGAAAACAATGAATTATTGAAGGTCAAATTGGGATGGCAATTTACCCATATTTAGTGGGTATCCACAAAAAATACACACGATGGGTAGGGTAAAAACCCGCATTTTGGGTATGGGCATGGGTATGGGTAATTACCCACAAAATTGAGCGGGTATGAGTGCGGGTACGGGTACCTTAGGTACCCACCCCATATACCCATATAGTATATATTTATTTTTTTTAATTATATTATTATATAATAATATATATAATTATTTTTATAAAATACAACATTATTATATTATTACACATTTTGAATAATTTTTTATTTATTTATAACATAATGTAAATATGTCAATAGAGAAATGAACTTGAGAATGATTTTACTAATAATTTTGTTTATAATTTTCATGAATCAACATTAAAATCTTTGAATTTTTTTAAATTCTATTAAAATGATATGATATTTTATAATTGTAACACCCGTATTTATTTATTTTCATTTAATTAGACTTATTTTATTTGATTAGGTGTTAATTAGTCTTTTGAGTAATTTAGTGTGTTTTAGTGGTGAATCTTAGTATTTGACTAAAAAAGGAAAGAGTAGGGGATAAGGAAGGAAGAATATATGAGTAGTGTGTTTTAAGGTAATAGTTGGATTTTAGTAAATGAGGAGGGATAATTATGTCATTAACCATTTAGGTTTGAATAGAAACTTAGAATAGAGAGCAAGAGCTCTCATAACCACATTTGCTTGGAAGGAGGTAGAGAGAGAGAAGTTCAAGCTTGAAGAGAGTTGAGGGGATTCAAGTGTAGAGCTAGAAGATTAAAACTTCAAACAAGGTAAGAGAGTAGTTTCAATTCATGAGAGATGATCAAAGAGAGGGGAGAGGTCTAATCTCCACACCCAAACTCTCTCATCTCTTGGTTTGGGAGGGATTAGGGAATGTGATTTTCTTTTGAATGTGGATGAATGAATGTTGTTTTAAATCATGTGATTATGTTATGTGAACTTCTATGATTTTATTCTTTTATCAACATGTTATGATATATGAACTTGCATGATTAAGCTTTGATGCAATAAATGGGTTGTTGTTGAAATGTGGATTTTTATGATTTAAAGAGTTTTCAAAACTTTGATATATGTTGTTTATTGAGTTGTTTAAGAGTCAAAATAAGTGTTTTTGAGTAAGAACATGTTTATGTATGTTATATATGAGTTATAGGGTTAAATAAGTGCTTATAGGGTGTTAAAAAGTGATTTTTTTTTTTAGAAAAACGCGTACCAGCACAGGCACACGCGTGCCACGCCTCCCCTGGTGCGTGCCACGCGTGAAAACAGTAGCAAATAGGGTGATATTGCGTGCCACACGCCCCTGAAAAATCTGCTGCGCACTCTTGCTTGTTTTGATGATTCCGGGGTCATTTCTAATCCGTTTTTGATGCCGTTTGTTTCTATGGTTAGCTATCGAAGAGTACTTGAAGTAGGAAAGCTATTTTGCAGTGTTTGAAACTTTGATTAATTATTTGAATGTCGATGAATAGATGATGGATTAAAGTGTATGTTCGTGAGTGAATAAGAAATAATAGTTAATGATGATTTGTATGAATATGCTTGAATTATGATCTTATAACATGATGTAAGTTAGATTAATGGAATCTAGAGCTTAAATGAGGATGTTATGTTCTTGAGTTCATATGGATTGAATTGTGTGATGATGACTCATATTATGTGATGTAATTAATTAATAATAGGATATGCTTGGATGAATACCTAGTGATGATACCATGATGAGATTGATACATATTTGATGAGGAATATTAGGAGAAGTGTCCTTTTATTCATATGTAGTTGTGTAGGGTTATCATCATGATGTGGTATGTGATCATTCATGCATACATGAGTCAACTTGATGAGAAGTCTATCAGGACTTTAAACTGAACTTGATGAGAATTCTATCAGGACTTTAAACTGAACTTAATGAGAAGTCTCTCAGGACCTTAAACTGACCTTGATGAGAAGTCTCTCATGACTATAAACTGAACTTGATGAGGGTACCACATGCATTTAGATGTGTCTAGGTTGAGACATATTGATTGATGGCATTAGTTGCATTAGGAGTAAATGTGCATCTTACTTGATAATTGATAAGTGCCAATGATGTTCGTTATGATTGTGATAACGTGATCTTACTTCATATCTTGTGAGTTATTGCGATTATGCTATTGGTTTGCCATGAATGTAATATTTATGACATGAGACGATTATGCGTCAATTACGATATGATTATTATTATTATGCATGATATGAGTATATGCTATACTTATTATTGTGAACTTGAATTATAACTAACTCTTTATTGTGTGTATGTGAATGGTTTGGGTCCAGGTTACCAAGTCTGTGGTTCGGTGAAGCTTTGCTCTGATCAAGACACGGGGAAATGATTCACAAATGTATATATGCTAATAGAGTATTTATCTCTTATTAATGATGTAGCATTTTAGGACATAGTTTTTGTAATAAAAATGTATTTTTGCTAATTAAGTAATTAGTAATCATTTGATGAAGGATGTAATACTCAAATCACATTATTTTTATAATCAAATTTTAGTTTCCGTTGCGCATTATGAATCAAATTCTTTAAGAGTAATATTTTATTAAATAAAGGGTTTGGGTGTTACAAATTGGTATCAGAGCTCCGGTTGTCCTCGGACATAACGAGCTTAGTGTATGTCATGTGTCGATCAGAGCAAGTGGAGCAGTCAAACCAAGTGGATGTTGAGTCAGTTGTGTTTGTTTTATCAGTTGACCTTTGGTGTCTTTGGTATGTGGATTGTTGTAATGTAGTCACACTTGCACCTTAGTCACTATTTAACAATTTTATGAATGCGTGTGAATCTTGTTGTTCTTATCAAAAGTGAAATTTTGCTAAATTGATTAACAAGATGTGTTAGTTTACTTTTTATAAATATGCGACGTTATTTTGAAATGTATGGTAATAATGAAATGATGAGATTTATTGTTGTTGATGTTTTCATTCGATGAATTGAGTAGATATTGTTTATGTCATTAATTGTGTTCATTCTTCAAAACTTGATAATATGATTTTTGTTTTGATTTCAATATAATGACTTAAATGATGATGTTTTCTCGGTATTACTCTATTCAAGATGATTATCTTCATATATGAATATAGATTTAATTATTGGTCAAAATCTATGTTATATGAAATAAAGTGTGACTGTGTATACATATGGCATGTAATTGAATGTTACGATGATTTGTTCATGATGATTGATTGCGTAGTATGATTGGAATATCGAAATGATAATATGTATGTATTCATGGAATTAATTGAGAATTTGTGAATATGAACGAATTAGTGAGTTTAACTTCATGAATTTTGTTTCTAATTCCTTGTTAATATGTTGTCTTGCATGAATTTATAATTGATATCATTTATAATTTTGCTTCATGGTTGAATGTTATATATGATGATGATTTAAGTGCTAATTTGTTAATACTTGAGTTTCTATATATTTTATGAGAAAGATGTCTTGAATTATGTAACTTCGCATGTTCGGAATTAATTCATGTTGAATATTATGTTTGTTATAACTTAATACGCTTAAATTAGGACATGATGTGACTGCATTTTGTCGATTAATGATAAATGATGTTTTGCACTAATTGCGTGAATATGAGACGTCTTGCTTTCTTTGTATTTTATTATGAGTAGATCAAATGCTAAGATGGTAATGATTTTGATATTTGAACTTGTATAGGGTAATGAAATATATTTTTATGCAACATAGATTTAAATAGTACTTGAATGTGTTAGTGGAATTAATAGTTTAATTGAACTGATTATAATAAAGTTTATGTGTATTATTATGCATGTCCTTGTGTGTATCTTTTGTATAGTTCCTTATAACATGAGTTAATTTTTGGAACTAGTATTAATTCTAGAATATGTTAGTTGTAACATACACTAGATTGTGACCATGAAATTGTCTTGATTTGTTCTTTTCATTATATTTGAGTTATAGTAAGTGACTATGCTATTTTCTCTATGATAGATTTGATAAATATGAGGTACATGTTTGATTGTTTTAATTTACCATGTTAATTACCATGCTAAGTTGATTATTATCTTGCATGATATGTTTATACAAATATGAAATTGTTGTATTTATGGCAAATGCATACCTTCTTGCCTTAGATGTGAATCCTTAATTCTTAGAAAATATATGATATGTTAAGTGAATATAATTATTCAATTCTTAGAATTTATTGTTGTGGAATATCCATCTTTCTCATTTTAATTTGATTCTTGACTTTTGAAAATTCGGAGAAGATATATATATATATATATATATATATATATATATATATATCGATTATGTGCTTTCATGAGATATTGCAATATGCTTTTATACAATCATGAATACATGCTTTAGGTGTTTATTCATTTATGCAACTTCAATATTATGTTTATCTATTGATTTTGATAGATGCCTATGTGTTATGTTTGGTGTTTAGTAGCTTACCCTTTTGTATGCGACAAGTGTGTAAACATTGTCGAATACTAGATCCTTATTAGGAAAGTAAGTTAGAACCGTAGGAACCTACAATTGGTAATGGGAGATCGGAAGGTTTCACTAGATGATTGTAGGTGGGTTTGAGATAAGTGGGGGAGAAGGTTATAATCATCGGGTACGTTGAGTGTAGGAGAATAAGATGAATAGAGATGCTCGAAGGAGAGTGTTTATAAGTCGGTATAGTTTATTTCCGAGTCGATTGAAGAGAAGGAACAATTGGAAGAATCGCAAGAAGTGTTGATGATTGTTGAAACGCGACTTGTAGGATTTAAATTAGAGGTTTGGAAGATTAATATTTTGGATTGTATTACTAGCTAAGTAGAGTTAATGTAGTGGATGATACTTAGAGAAATGAGTTTCACGGAGGTCGGTAGTTATGACGAAGCGATTGGAGTTAAGTGAACCGTTCGGAAGTGTGAGGATGATATAGAAGTTAACATCTAGAAGTGTGAAGTTGAGTATGATGAAGTTGGCAAACCATAGCCTCGAAGAGATTTGGAAAAGTTAGAGAATGGATTTAGATGTAATGGATCGACTGGTGCGAAATCGGAGAAAGTAAAGGGGGTAAACCTCAAATAGATGAGAATGAAATTATAAGAGAGATTTTGTAAGTTGGATTTATCGGATTCAAAAAGGGAATTTTAAGATAAGATTTCCGTTGGAATCAAATGATGATATCGTAAGTAGAAGGGTATGTTAGAAGTGTTCGTGTGAGACTTTGGAAGTCGAGACAAATTTTAGTGCGAAGTGTTATTAACGAAAAGATATGGATAATCAAGTTAACCATCGGGAGAACGTATTGAGAAGTATTTAAGTGATTGGCTATCGGAAGAAGGATTGAGTGTAGAAGGATGATGAGGAAAGGATTAAAGGTTATGCTTAGTATAAGGACAATAGGCATAGAATTAGTGTGTGATTTGATGGTTGACTTAAGATATATTTGGATGAGATTATCTCAAAAGAAGAAGTGAAAGTGGATTGTTCGTGTTAAGGAATAAAAAAGTTAGGTAAGAGATAATTTGGAAATAATGTGGTTATGTTGGAGAATTGGTGCAAGGAATTTTAGTGTCAAATGATTGAGATTGAGTCATCGAGTGAGTAGTTGGAATGAAATTCATATACGAGTATGCAATTCCGCAAAGCTAAGAGGATTTAAAAGAGGACTAAGAACTTATGGAAAGCCGAGATGTTATGGAGTTTTAAAAGCGATGTAATTTTCGAAAATGAAGTTGGTTAGTTATTCTTGTATAGTAGTATTGTTGAAACTATGGGAAAGACGAGTGTGAAGCAATAATATGGAGGTTAGAGGATTTTGTTTGAATTCGGCATAAGTATGAGATCTAGTGTAAAAGAAATAGTTGTGTCATTAAGGAAGTAGTTTCATTGGTTATTAAGAGAATTTGGAGAACCTTATTGGTAAACGAATATGAAATGAGAAAAATTAAGACTGTGGTTTGGATAAGAATTGAACATGAAATATATGGATTAAGGAAAATAAAGTGATCGGAGATAAAGATACGGATTTATGGAAAATGTGAAGTTTTCGATGACCCTTTGGAGACGAGAATTATTTTGGGGTATAGAAGATTGAAGAGTACTTATGATGGAAAATTCTTGTTAAGAGAACATGTTTCAAGTTTGGTAAAGATAGTTTATACTACCATCATGGTTATCGGATACTTATTGGCAAATTAAGGAATTGATCAACCTTAATCTCTTGTTAATGGTAAACGAAAATCGTGTTGATTGAATAAATTAGTTTTATCAAAATTGATAATGTGTGGAGTTTGGAAATTTTGTTGGAAAGATTGAATGAAGTTGTCTTATTGGACTGTTTGAATGATGTAATTTTCGAGGGCGAAAATCTTTTAAGTGGGGGAGAGTTGTAACACCCGTATTTATTTATTTTCATTTAATTAGACTTATTTTATTTGATTAGGTGTTAATTAGTCTTTTGAGTAATTTAGTGTGTTTTAGTGGTGAATCTTAGTATTTGACTAAAAGAGGAAAGAGTAGGGGATAAGGAAGGAAGAATATATGAGTAGTGTGTTTTAAGGTAATAGTTGGATTTTAGTAAATGAGGAGGGATAATTATGTCATTAACCATTTAGGTTTGAATAGAAACTTAGAATAGAGAGCAAGAGCTCTCATAACCACATTTGCTTGGAAGGAGGTAGAGAGAGAGAGAAGTTCAAGCTTGAAGAGAGTAGAGGGGATTCAAGTGTAGAGCTAGAAGATTAAAGCTTCAAACAAGGTAAGAGAGTAGTTTCAATTCATGAGAGATGATCAAAGAGAGAGGAGAGGTCTAATCTCCACACCCAAACTCTCTCATCTCTTGGTTTGGGAGGGATTAGGGAATGTGATTTTCTTTTGAATGTTGATGAATGAATGTTGTTTTAAATCATGTGATTATGTTATGTGAACTTCTATGATTTTATTCTTTTATCAACATGTTATGATATATGAACTTGCATGATTAAGCTTTGATGCAATAAATGGGTTGTTGTTGAAATGTGGATTTTTATGATTTAAAGAGTTTTCAAAACTTTGATATATGTTGTTTATTGAGTTGTTTAAGAGTCAAAATAAGTGTTTTTCAGTAAGAACATGTTTATGTATGTTATATATGAGTTATAGGGTTAAATAAGTGCTTATAGGGTGTTAAAAAGTGATTTTTTTTTAGAAAAACGCGTACCAGCACAGGCACACGCGTGCCACGCCTCCCCTGGTGCGTGCCACGCGTGAAAACAGTAGCAAATAGGGTGATATTGCGTGCCACACGCCCCTGAAAAATCTGCTGCGCACTCTTGCTTGTTTTGATGATTCCGGGGTCGTTTCTAATCCGTTTTTGATGCCGTTTGTTTCTATGGTTAGCTATCGAAGAGTACTTGAAGTAGGAAAGCTATTTTGCAGTGTTTGAAACTTTGATTAATTATTTGAATGTCGATGAATAGATGATGGATTAAAGTGTATGTTCGTGAGTGAATAAGAAATAATAGTTAATGATGATTTGTATGAATATGCTTGAATTATGATCTTATAACATGATGTAAGTTAGATTAATGGAATCTAGAGCTTAAATGAGGATGTTATGTTCTTGAGTTCATATGAATTGAATTGTGTGATGATGACTCATATTATGTGATGTAATTAATTAATAATAGGATATGCTTGGATGAATACCTAGTGATGATACCATGATGAGATTGATACATATTTGATGAGGAATATTAGGAGAAGTGTCCTTTTATTCATATGTAGTTGTGTAGGGTTATCATCATGATGTGGTATGTGATCATTCATGCATACACGAGTCAACTTGATGAGAAGTCTATCAGGACTTTAAACTGAACTTGATGAGAATTCTATCAGGACTTTAAACTGAACTTGATGAGAAGTCTCTCAGGACCTTAAACTGACCTTGATGAGAAGTCTCTCATGACTATAAACTGAACTTGATGAGGGTACCACATGCATTTAGATGTGTCTAGGTTGAGACATATTGATTGATGGCATTAGTTGCATTAGGAGTAAATGTGCATCTTACTTGATAATTGATAAGTGCCAATGATGTTCGTTATGATTGTGATAACGTGATCTTACTTCATATCTTGTGAGTTATTGCGATTATGCTACTGGTTTGCCATGAATGTAATATTTATGACATGAGACGAGTATATGCTATACTTATTATTGTGAACTTGAATTATAACTAACTCTCTATTGTGTGTATGTGAATGGTTTGGGTCCAGGTTACCAAGTCTGTGGTTCGGTGAAGCTTTGCTCTGATCAAGACACGGGGAAATGGTTTACAAATGTATATATGCTAATAGAGTATTTATCTCTTATTAATGATGTAGCATTTTAGGACATAGTTTTTGTAATAAAAATGTATTTTTGCTAATTAAGTAATTAGTAATCATTTGATGAAGGATGTAATACTCAAATCACATTATTTTTATAATCAAATTTTAGTTTCCGTTGCGCATTATGAATCAAATTCTTTAAGAGTAATATTTTATTAAATAAAGGGTTTGGGTGTTACAATAATTGATCAATTTATTTTTAATAAAAATGCGGGTAACGGGTACGGGTATGGGTACTTAGGTACCCATAGGGCATGGGTACGGGGGCAAAAATTGTCACCCACGCGGATATGGGGATGAGTACATGTATTTTTTCAAATTGCGGGTATGGTGATTAGGGACTATAGAACCCTACCCATAACCTACCTATTGCCATCCCTAGGTCAAAAGTAGAGATGACAATAAGTAGGGTATGGGTAGGGTATTATAATCCTCATTTCCATACTAGCAGTTTGAAAAAATACTTATATCCATCCTCATACCCGTGTGGGTGATAATTTTTGAGGATATAAATAGGGAGTTTGTAATCCTATTGGGTTATTTTTTTTCCCAACTTATATTGAGGATATAAATACAAAAAATGGTAAGGATATGATCAAACCATAAATTTGTACATGTGAAGATACGCTTAATATCATATTTTGTCTCTTTATTTTGGGAATTAAATTGAAGAGCGGAGGACGTTATAAAAATAAGGGTTAATAGATTGTTACATCTCTGCTAAGTGGACGTGTTTTGCGTTACTCTACTAAAAATTCCCTTAAGTTTTCCCTTTGCAAAGTAAATTTTTTTGTCCCCTATTAGATGCTCTTCTTAAATCAGTTATTTTGTTCACCAGATTTAAAAAGTTATATTTTTTAAATCAGTTATTCTGTTCAACTGATTTAAAACGTTCAAATTACTTGCACCCAAGGGGGAATCTTCAAGAAATTTTTATCAGGTAACCCAAAATAAGTCCACTTAACAGAGGTAACAACTTATTAACCCTAAAAATAAAATCTTATAAATTGTTTTTGGATATATCTACTACATATCTATGTAGTGAAGATGAGTATTATAATAAATTCGTAAACACACGAAAAAAAGAAGTAGATGTTAAAAGAAACTCTCTTGTGCTATCTCTTGGCATCTCAACAATTTAGATACTCTCGAGCATATTGGCTGCACACTCTTAATAACAAACGCACATTTATTATTAAGTGTTAATGTTCTAATAATTATTTATTACAAGATTTGAATTTTTATATTAAGCATTACATTTATTGAAGTGTAAGACTTTGTTTAACTCCTATTTAATTTTGCATTTCGAGTTGATGCACATGGTTGTCCACATTTTACTTTGCTCTTTACAATTATAGAGTTCTGCTTCAATCTCTAAACAAAAATCATAATAAAACTGATTAAGAACATAAATGAGGCTTAATATTATTTGGAGAAAGCACGAGAAAATAAATATAAATATATTGCGCAGTTTTTTTTTTTTTTGACAAAAATATAAATTACATTGTTAGTTTGTGTATACTATATGTGAAAATAAAGAGGACAAAAAGGAGGAACATGGAGATGATGTAGGATTTACTAGCAAAATTTTCCTAGACAAGTCTAAAAACAAGTGTAGATATGCATTGCAAGGTCAAACTCGATTCAACCTATTGGTTTCATGGATTTAATAGTAGTTTTTCAACATGTCAAGGAAACTCAAAAACAAAATTTTAACAAATCAACATCCACCAAATGTATAACAAAAGCTGAAACTTTTTTTATGAATCAACATTCGGCTATTATTAGTTTAAGGTTGGTGGGTTATGCTAAACAGTGCACCTGGTGTACTTGTTAAGTTTGGTAAAATTGGAAATAAAAAACAAAAATAATATAGATAAGACAACTTTTTATGCTTTTAAAGCATTGAATTCACAATTTTTAAATTTTTTTTTTCATAAAAACTTGCTTAACTAGTGCACCGGGTGCACTGTTTAGCATTTTCATTAGTTTAAACTAACCGTGGTATATATTCGTTGCATTTGATGCTGCAGTAACAAGTCGTAACAAAATCTCCAGGATTTTGACCATATTGACATAATCCAGATATTGCATGCTCTAGGTTGACACATGTTGAATTACATTTCGAGGAATCCGAAAAATCATAAATACTACAACGTTTTTCTTTCCATGTTTGACTTCTCTCTCTACAAGAACGTTGAAATATTCCCATCGGCTCTGAACATAATAATAATAATAATAATAATAATAATAATAATAAAATATATATAAAGCTATAATTAAGAGTTTAAATAAGGCTTAGAATTAAAGAAGCACACAATATTATAAATTGCATTAGTTTGTACCACATTTGGAAATAAGGAGAATGATGACAAAACAGAAGAACATCAAGATGGTGTAGAATTTCCAAGCAGATGAATTCATAATTTCTAAATGTAAATGATGTTTGTTCTCTACAAATATACCAAAATAAATAAATTGTATCTATAAGTATAGAAAGCAATATATATAATATGTATATGGATGACAAAACAAGTTTAATTTTTTAATATCATATATATAACACAAAAACTTTTTATACGAGCCAGGACTGAACCAAAGCATGGAAAAGTTTAATGGACAAAATAACCAATTTTTCACTTTATTATTAGTTAATATGTCTATATATTCTGTATAGGAGCCAATGGGGGTAGGTAAAAGTTTATAAGGGGAAAATCCAATTTTCAATTTATTATTTTTTATCAATGTGTACGTTTTAATTTGCCCATATAGTATGTTTAGGAGTCAAGGGGAATGTCAAATTTTGTTGTGTAAAAAAAATCATCAATGTCTAGGTGACGTATGGGGTTGATGACTGACCAACAATATATAATCTACTCAGGTTAGACTTTATGTTTTTAAACTATATAAAGGCTAATTTTGTTAAAAGTATTTTTTTTTTTAAAAAGTCAGATTATAAGTCACAAATAATATTTTAAGTTTATAAGAAGGTTTTAATTAAGTAAATATGAATATATTTATAATTAACTATTATTACATCATGTTATATTAAATTTTGTAATTTGTGTTAAATTATAAGTTTTATAACCTTTTCTAAAATTTAACCATATAAGTCTACATTATTTTGTTACATACTGAAATGCAATATTATAAAATAAAGATGAGGTAAGATATCATATAAAGTAAGATTTTCTAAAATTCCATTTTATTAGATCGGACGGATCAATATGGATCAATATTGTCGAACATATTTAGAAATTAGATGTTCTTTATGTTTTTTCATGTAGTAACCGTAAACAAAAATGTTATTCAAACAACATTTTTTTAACAATTATATATAATAACCATAAAAAGTTTTTTTAATATTTTTTTCTCAAATTCTGTGTTGTGAGTAGTATAATGAATCGGTTTTCTTGATTCACAATTTGTGCAGTAACAATCACAAAAATTAACATGATAAATTTTTGTAAGGGTCATGTTAAACAGTGCCCCGGGGCACTTGTTAAACATATTCAAAAAGGAAAATAAAATAAAAGTTAATGTTCAAAAATTGACTTTTTATAATTTCGAAACATTAAATGCACAAATTATAATAAAAAATTTCTTTATTAGTAAGTTTAGCTAGTATCCCGATGACACTGTTTAGCCTTTTCCTTTTTATAATTAAATTATAAGTTGATTGATTATCTCAGAACCAAACACTCTCTTAATAACAACACGCAAATATTTTTTTTTTTGGGTACATCAAAACTCAAATTTATTTGTAAGTGTTAATAATGTTCCTATAATTATTCACTACAAGGATTTTTATTTTTTTAACGATACAAGAATTAAATATGTAAATTAAGCATTACATTTATTGAAGTGTAAAACTTTGTATATCTCCTATTTGATTTAGGTCACACTGATAATAGCAGACGCATGCAAAAGGAAATTCACAAGCACCAAAAAGT
This sequence comes from Trifolium fragiferum, assembly GCA_954870985.1. Lineage (NCBI taxonomy): Eukaryota > Viridiplantae > Streptophyta > Magnoliopsida > Fabales > Fabaceae > Trifolium > Trifolium fragiferum. The sequence goes on from OX940792.1 coordinate 3,332,735, forward strand.
GCAACCTCGGATTCGATGCACCATGTATTACATTCCGAGCTACTTAAAAAGCAAAGTCCTCTCCACATTTTACTTTGCTCTCTACAAAGTCCAGCTTCCACCTCTAAACATAAAAAAAAAAAAAAAAATCATAAAAAAAAAACTAATAGTATTATTGGAAGACGCAAGAGAAAATAATTAAATATAAATTGCATAGTTTTCTTTTGAACGGCTAAATTTTATTAATAACGTAATTAAGCTTAAGACGAACATAATCCGTAAAATCAGGTCATATAAAATCACTTCATGCAAGGAATATAAATTGCATAGTTAATTTAATTTGTACCACATAAAGAAATTATAAGGAGAAGGACAAGACAGAGGAACATCATGGAGATGATATAGAATTTACTAGGAAATGAATTCATGATTTCTAAAAAATATACCAACAAAATATTTGTATCAATGTATATAAAGAAATTAGAAAGCAATATATAGATGACAAAAGTAATTTAATTTTTTTAAATAATCAATTTTATTTATTTATTATTATTTATATGTCCATATAGTCTGTATAGGAGTTAAGTCATGTGTAAGTTTATCGGGGCGAAAACTCATTTTTCAATTTAATTATTTTATTACAATATATGGTTTAATATGCCTATAGAGTATGTTGTATAGGAGCTAAAAATACGATTTCAAATAAAATTAAAGTCGTTAAAACATATATGATTTTAAATATCAAACTAAAACTTAATATTATTCTATTGTCCCATTACTTATTTAAAAATATGCCAAATTTCTTATACTAAAACATCAATATAGAACTAATAGGGTTTTGGGTCGAGTTTAACTTTGCAATGCCTATAAACTTAATTAGGTTGACAATGTAATAACGAATATGTTTCAAATTGTATAACCCAAAAATTTTATGAGCCAGCAGGTTGAGGTTTTAAATTTATTATTATCAATATGTTTTAATCCGATTTGCCACTACAAAAATTCGTGTTTACCCGCAGTCAAATAGCCACGGTTTTTTTTTTTTTTTTGAACGACTAAATTTTATTAGAAGACAACTCCTCCACAAGAAGTGAAAGGAGTTGTCGAGAAAACATACAAACAAAGGTAACGTGATATAACACAATTATCAACACCAAACCAAACACCCAAACCACCTGTTCTGGTAAAATAGTATGGGGGTGGTTCAAGTATATTGATGAATAACAATGATACTTGAAATCTTTATTTACCAAAAGTGTGAACACTTTACAATGAGTTTTACTTCTCTATTTATAGAGGAAAATATGATCAGAAAATATCTAAAACCACCCCACTCCTCTCTTAGGGAGGTCGTGGGTGGTTTTCCACCGTGTCCACCGTGTCTCTAGGGTGGTTATGGGTGGTTACTTCCTTCTTCCGCGTCCTTGTGGCAATGATCGGCGGTTATCTTCAGTTGGGCGACGTGTTTACACAACGAGGGCGTCACCCCTGTTCTGATGGTCTCGCCGCGCCTTGTCTTTCCCGCCGAGTTTTTATTTGAATTGTTTGGGCCAACTATTGGATCATCATGTTATTGGGCCCACTATATTTTGTCCGGTACATAGCCCCCCAAGCGCGAGGCTCAAAGAGGCAAAGTGCTGATAAAGCTAGGTCGTGGTGTGATAACTACCCACTCCTTGTGATCACGTTCTCTGCCTTTTGACTATAAATATGAGTCCGCAGTACTTCTTTTAATTCATCTTTTCTTCTTTACATACTTTGCTTTTTATCACAATGCCTTCTCCCGTTACAGTTGTTCCTGAATCCCCTGCCATGCCGGTGTTGTTCCAATTGAGGAATTTGCAGGATTATTCATGGAGACTGACGGATAGTCAGAAAGAATTCTTGGCCGTGGTGCAGGAATTGAACAAACGCTTTCTGGATGACGGCGACTTTATCGAGACTACTGAGACAGTTGATCATTGTCAAAAAGAACTTTCTGATGCTTTGGAGCGGAGGATAGAGATGGTGAAAGAGCACATAACCTCCCAAGAGAAAGTGATGGCGCTTTCCTTGTCAGCCGAGGAGGCTATTTGACAACCGCATTGACGAATTGGAGAGTCAACTTAAACCTCTCGTGAAGAGGAAAAGGAATTTGCAGATGGATATTCAGTATGATGTCGCCAAGTTGATTCGGACTCGCTCGCACCTGTCTCGCCTTCAAGAGAAGGATGACGCCCTCAACGATGATATAAGGAAAACCGGCCAAGATTTTGATGCGGCTAAGAAGTTGAGGAGTTTGATGGAAGATTGTCATGCTCGCGCTGTGGAGGCTGCTTACAAAGCCTTTAAGTAGTTTTCCATATTTTCCTTTGTTGTTTGTTATTTTTGTAATTCCTCCAAATGGCGTTGAATGTTATCCGCTTCTCCTTGTAATTGTTGAATTCTCCTTAATTAAAATGATGTACCTTTCCTTTAATTTACGAATTTTCTTTTCGGCCATGTATCTCTGGTTATTTTGATTATGCGTTTGTTCTCGCCCTTTGGCGAGGTCGCCGAATCTTGAACGTTTGACCTTCTCGCCTGCCTCGGAACACGTGTCCATGGCATACGCATAGTGCTGACACGCGTAGTAATACCTTCTTTTACCCGTTGGATATTGGGACGTTTCATTTACCCTCCAAATTTCCTATAAAACAGGGACTTCGAATTGTTTTCACCAATTTCTCTTTCGTTCATTTTGATCTTCCGCATTTTTCCAAATTTCCAAACCCGTTTTTCGCGGTATTAGTTATCAGCAACTTCTTCTTGCACGATCCTCACCACGATTCTTCTTCAGTTATTTAAGGTAACTTCCCTTCCCTTTCCATAACTGTCTTTTCCCTTTTCGCATTCCATTTTGAATTCTAGGGTTAGGAAGAATGGTTATTCTGCGTAGTTTGAGTGATGACGAGGAGGGGGGTTTTACCAAAATTCCTACTCGTGGTTCCGCTTTAGAAACTCAAATTCGTAATCATCATACAAGGGCCGATAGTTCCCTTGATTATGATGGTTACTTCAAATATTTAATGAACGCTGAGAGCAGTGATAGTGATTGTGTGATAATCTCGCCTTCGTCTTTCACAGGAAAACGAAGGGATACTACTCTTGCAATCTTCATCGCCCCAATACTTCCTGAGACTATGGATATGGCTTCAAAATACACGGATTGGGAATCTGTAGTGGCGTATAGGGAGAAGACTATTTTGTCCAATTCTGGTAATGAGAATGACATTATGCTCGAGCCTGTGGATGAGGATGAAGTCGTTACCAACGTTAATACCCAAACACCTCACTACTTTTATATGTACACCTCTGTTATTGACTCTTTCCATATTTGGTTTCCTTTCACTTCTTTTGAAATTCAAATGCTCAGAGCCTTAAATGTTGCCCCCTGTCAGTTGAGTCCTAACAGCTGGGGCTTTATGAAAGCCTTTCAATTAGCCTGCTTAGGTCTCGAGATCGAGAAACCCTCCGTTGCTGTTTTCTTTTCCTTTTACACCATTAAGAACATCTCGCCTGATTCCCAGGTCGTCCTTTCCAATCAACCAAATAGAAAACGATTTGAGTTATACGCCTCCAATTTTAAGAACTTCAAAAATATCTTTCTTCGGGTCCGTAGTAGGGAATCTTTCCCCGACGTGATGTTTGACAAGGATCAGGAGCCTTTGTTTCCTTTTTATTGGACCCAGAACCCTCGTGTCATCAAGGGAACTCGTTACGAGTCTTTGACCGAGTTTGAGAGAGATACCGTCACCTATATTGAGAGGCTGTGTATAATGAATGTGAGTGACCTCCTTGAGGCTGATGGTAATGTAAAGAAGTTGAAGGATTACATGGGTGAGTTTCTGTAACATCCCGGATTTTTATCCAAGATATTATCTAAAAATAATTGATTATCTTAAAAACGCGACAATATTTTTCCTTTTTAAATATAAAAATAGTATGATGAACTTAATGGTTGAACTGATATTGAAAATAAATACAAACTAATTAAATAAAAAGTGTGCCGAAGCAGAATAGTTATTACATAGAGTTCTCAATTTTACAAAAACCCATTTGCCCCCGTCCGTACGCGCTTCAAGCATCACATTCAATCATAGCTTCTTTCTTGAGTACCTAAAATGTTAATTGAAAGGGTCAATTTCCTTATCCATATTGAATCATACTCACCATAAGAATATGCCACAAAACAATAACAAAACACTTCGCCTTATGAAAAATATAATTATTAGTTTTCTTAAAAATAACTTTGGTGAGTAGAGTGCAAATATAAGAAGCATGTATACACAGGCAATTCAGCACGATGACACATTTCAAAACACATCCCAAACTAAATAGCAAGCCAAATAAAATGAAAGTAACCCTCGCTCTTATTTATTTATTTATTTACTTTTTCATATGAAGTACAATGCGACTAAGACAACTCTATATGAGACACAAATGATCCGGATAATAAATCTCATACCAATGAGAAAACCAGCCACACAGGCTACAAACATTAATCCAGCCACACAGGCTCCAGCCACACAGGCTAAAAATATTAATCCAGCCACACAGGCTCCTATACACATCCTATATGATGCATGTCTCATTAATACAAGAAAAACCATTTTCTTAAAAGGCCAACATAACCAGCCGACACTACTAGCCCTCTCTACACTTTTATTTAGGTTCCTTGATTTATGCTGATAAAAGGTACTAGTCAAATTCACATAATCATCCTCACGGCTTAGAACAACCGAACATCATATGTATATGGAAAATAAATAGAACCAACATACACCAAAGACACCATGAAGTATTTAGCATATACCTTCTTATGAATAAAATGAAAACAAGCTATATGAGAGCAGATAAAGAAAACGTGTAGCAGTACATATAAGAATTAGAACATATGCCTGAACTACTTCACAGAACAAATACTTGTAGTAGCTATAATAACAATATATAGCAGCCCTTATGAGATAAATACACAGATCAAACAAAACACACTTAATAATAAAATGTCCATATTTGTAAGACGGGTCAAATTAATTCATTACCTCTTCGATACATCAAATAATGCTATTTATTTATTTTATATTTGGTTCCTTTGGTTTGTTTTAAATGACAAAAGGCTCTACTATCATTTCATAACATAGTCCTATGTAATATAAATGTATGGGAAAAAAACCCTTACCTGAGGAACGATGCTTAATGTTTATCTGAGACTGGGAATGCACTAAGAGTTGATGTTGATACGAGAGTAGAATAATTTTACGTGAGAGAGATTTTTCCGAGTTAGTGGGTATTTAAGAGGCTGGCAGTTGAGAGGAAATAGGAAGTAATATACGTTGGCTTGAAGGAAATTCTGATATATATCTGTTTAGAGGATTAACCGAACCTATAGGAAAAAGGGGGGAGTGGCTTTATACTTGGTCAAGAATCAGCTCCACGTTTTTATTATGTTGGTAGCCTAATCCATAGCTATGATTCTTTCATTAATTTATTCTAAGTTTCCCTTAGCCTAGTTTTATTAGTCAACTAGATCAATTAATTAAAATAATTAAGTTAAATAAATAAATAACTAGAATTAATAAATATCATAGTCTCTAATTAAAAAAATATAGGGTCTTACAGTTTCTTTATTGTTTTTGTTTTGCTTTTGTTTCTTTTTTCGTTTCTATATGCTGATCTTTTCTTTTCTGATCTTTGCAGGAAGGATGAGGTCTGTGTCGCAAGAACAGAGGATGGCGTTCATTTTGAAAGCCAGGGCTAAAAAGGAGAGGGATGCCGCCCTTGTTGCTGCTGGGGAGACCATTGCTGAGGTCGATCCATTGACCCAATTGATGGTGGCGGATACTAATGCCGCCAAAGGGAAAAATAAAAGGAAAAATGAAGGGAGGATTTCGATTCCGATTCCCCCCAAGAGTCTTGAGCTAGGTGGGAGTTCAAAAGATGAGGAGTCTGGCTCCAAAAAGATGAAGCCATCTGGTTCTGGGGTTGCTTCAAATACTGAGGGCGTTTTCCATCAAGGAAATGATCCTGAGAGGACTCCCTCGCCATGCCCCAATGCTGCTGTTGATCTTACTTCCCCTGCTTCTCCCGTTCCTTCAAACAATACTGCGCCACCATCTTGGAATCCTCTTCTAAATCCCGAGATTTTTATTGAAAAAGCTGTGGATTTATCTGGTGGGGGAGTTTGCTTTGATTCTATTTCGACTGAAGAATTGGCCCGACTTTCCTTGGGCCATGAGTTAAAGGGAATTTTGTTTAATCATGCCTTGGCGTCCCGCCAAAAACTTGTTGTTTCCTCTTCTGAGGAAAAAGTGAAGATTGCCCGTAAGGAGTTGGATGATATGGAAGGGAAACTTAAAGCCGCTCAGGTCAAGTATGCTGCTGACAAGGAGACTGCCGAGGCAAAGAATAGGAAGGCTTTGGAGGACTTGAAGAAAGATCATGAAGCCGCCTTGAAGAAGTTGAAGGATGAACAGGCTGCCGAGATCAAAACGTTGAAGGACTCGTCTTCTGACAGAGATGAGCAAATCAAGTGGCTATCTGAAGATAGGGATGCTCTGCTTAAGGAGAAGGCGAGCTGGACCGAGGAGAAGGCGGGCTTGGAGGAAAGTATTGGGGTCCAATTTGAAGATGGTTTTAACTTTGCTGTGGAGCAAGTTAAAGTTTTATTTCCAGATATTGATGCTGATCGTTTGGGCGAGGCCAGTGTGTTAATGGTCATTAAGGACGGACAACTGGTCCCTTATACTCCTCCCACCGATCCTCTTTCTCGAATTCTTTATGATTTTTCTGTTTTAGTCTTGAACGCCCTCTGTGGCTTTGATCATTTTGTATGCCCTTGTGGCCTTTTCGTGATATCTTTTGTACGCCCTTCTGTGGCAATGTTTACAATACTTCTCGCCCTTGTGGCCTTTAATATAATATCCTTTTTATTAATATGCTTGCAACTTCTTTTTCATTGCCTTGCCTTGTCTTGAAAATATTTGTTTGTATGTGGCTCCGTGGTCTTTGAATGACTAGTATAACCTTCTCGCGGGTGTATCCGAGGCGAGATGGTAATTATGGCACCATCTGGTAATTGGGCGTGATTGATGCCAAACTATGGTGCCATCTGGTAACCATTTCCCGAGAATTTTTCGCGGATATCAATGTGGTCAGCGTAACTGTTTTATTCCTTCACCGCTTTTTATGCAGTCAAACGTGGGAAGTTGTAACCGTTTGACCGTACTTAATGCTTCACCGTCCATAACTTCTTATAAATACCCTCTTTTATCTTCACTTTTCTGTACTTCATCCTTCTCTAGTTCTCCATTTCACTGAATCTCCTTTTCTCTTATCTTTCGTTTTTGCGTTCAGCATTTTTTGCTTCATTGATCCTTCCATGGATCACAAAAATAAACCCAAAAAGAAACGTTTGGCGTCTAAACCAAAATCCCAGAAAAAGAAACGCAGGATAGTAATTTCAGTTTCTGATTTTAGGCGAAATAAGCCATCTTCTAATGTCAAAATGAGAAATCTTGTCATTTCGTCAGATTCTTTCTGTTCTGCTGGTAAAGGTTTAATTGAGTACCTTTGGACCTCCATGCCGCGGGAATTTTCCCCTAATATTGATTCTTCTGGTATAGAAGAAGGATCCCGGATCATCATGGGGGCTGAGGAAGAGCCACGGAGCATATTATATACGGCCTCAGGGAAAACTTCGGGGTAGCTCTGCTTTCATGAATTGTTCCTTCTTTTGATGTCGGCCTCTTGGCAAAGGACTGGGGTTAAACCTACAGGTTTTCCTTCTACCATTAAAGACTCGGGAGATTTCTCATTGATATCTTCCTTGTTTGACGGGGAGCCGATATCTTGTGTCTGGGGGGACTATGGAGACTGCCTCCAGTTTTTCTTTCTCTTCCTTGAAGGAGCTGGATCCTTTGTTAGATTTATGATCCTTCATGGATCACTTGCATCTTGTTTTCATTGTAATTTTCTTTATTCATGTATCTTGATTTCATTGTAATATTCTTTTCCTTCGTATCTTGATTTCATTGTAATCTTTCATATCAATGGAAAATGAATATTTCTCGTATTATCTCTTTTTCTGCACTGTCAAGTTACATAATATTATAAGGAATAAAATAACAATATGCATTATACCTCTGTGATTTCTTTTGGCGTTCTCGGATTTCGCCTTTATTACTGTTGATAACGCCTTGATCCTTTTATTCCATTGTCGCATCCAACTCGTAAGTTTTACGGATTACGCCTTTGTATTTTTGATATGTCTTTCTCGTAAGATTTACGGCTCATGATATTTCAGCGCTTTTCCGTCATACCTGGCACTTAGGGCCGTGGTAGATAACGCCGTTTCTTTTTTAGACATGTTAAACTCGTAAGATTTACAAATCATGCCATGGTGTTTCAACGCTTTTCCGTCGTACCTGGCACTTAGGGCCGTGGTAGGTAACGCCGTTCCTATTTTAGACATGTTCAACTCGTAAGATTTACAAATCATGCCATGGTGTTTCAACGCCTTTCCGTCGTACCTGGCACTTAGGGCCGTGGTAGGTAACGCCGTTTCTATTTTAGACATGTTCAACTCGTAAGATTTACAAATCATGCCATGGTGTTTCAATGCCTTTCCGTCGTACCTGGCACTTAGGGCCGTGGTAGGTAACGCCGTTTCTATTTTAGACATGTTCAACTCGTAAGATTTACAAATCATGTCATGGTGTTTCAACGCCTTTCCGTCGTACCTGGCACTTAGGGCCTGGCACTTAGGGCCGTGGTAGGTAACGCCGTTTCTATTTTAGACATGTTCAACTCGTAAGATTTACAAATCATGTCATGGTGTTTCAACGCCTTTATCTTTTGTTGTCTTCTTGTGCAAAATTTGTATAATTTAAAACATCTGCAGATATTAGGACAGAGGTTTTTTTTTTTTTTTTGACTACAGAAATATTTTTGATTCTTGCTGATGAGACTCATTAAAAACTCCTGCTTTCGCGGGAGAAAAGAGTTTCTCATCATTCTTCTTGATACACCCATATGCATTTTCTTTTGATAAGATAAAATAAAACAAAAACAAAGACGAAAGTAGAAACAAGAAATATCTTTGAGTTGGCGAGGCTTCAGTGATGTTCTCTGGCGTGCTTCTCGCCCTTAGGCGTTGTTGGTCTAACTGTAGTAAAATCTGAGGTTTGAAATGTTCCATGTTCTATGTAGAACTTCGCCATCCATGGTTTCCAATCTGTAGGCTCCTCCTTCAAAGGCTTCATTGATTCTGAAAGGTCCTTCCCAATTTGCTGCTAGCTTTCCGCCTTTATCTTTTCCCATTGGTCTTTTTAGGACTAGGTCGCCTTCTTTGAATCTCCTTGGGATTACTCTCGTATTGTATTTCCTTCTTACTCTTTGTTTGGTTGCGAACTCTCTGAGATGTGCTCTATCTCTTACCTCTTGTATCAAATCAAGGTTTTCCTGCATTGCTTCGTCGTTCTCCTGAGTTGTTGAGGTTTCACGCCGCCAGCTTGGGGGATTTATCTCAGTGGGGATCATGGCATCCGCTCCATAGACCATGGTGAAGGGAGCTTCTCCTGTTGACGACTGTGGAGTTGTGTGATATGACCATAATATGGCAGTAAGGTGAGCTACCCAAGCCTCTCCTTTGCTTGATAATCTTCTCTTCAAAGCTTTCAATATGACTTTGTTGGCTGACTCGGCCTGACCATTGGCTTGAGGGTGTTCAACTGATATGAATGTGTTTTGAATCCCTTTTTCTTTACAGAATGAGACTACCTTCTCACTTGCGAATTGTGTGCCGTTATCTGACACAATGTATTTGGGTAAAGCAAATCTGCATATGATGTTTCGCCAGTAAAACTTTTTAACTTGTTCCGCCGAGATGTTCGATAAAGGTTGCGCCTCGACCCATTTAGTGAAGTAATCCACAGCGACTATTATCCATCTGGTTTGCTTCCATGACACGGGGAAAGGACCTAATATGTCTACTCCCCACATGAAAAAAGGCCAAGGCGAAAGAACCGATTTAAGGGGTTCGCCTGGGGCGTAATGTAGGTTTGAGAATCTTTGACATTTGTCACATCTTCTCACGTACCTTCCAGCGTCGTTCTGCATCTCCGGCCAAAAGAATCCTGCTCTTAGTATTTTGCCTGCTAGTGACCTTGCTCCTATGTGACTCCCACATGAGCCTTCGTGAACTTCTTCTATAATTCCCTTAGCTTCTTCGTTGCCTACGCATAACAGTAAGGGGGTTGAAAATCCCCTTTTGTATAGCTTATCTCCCATCATAGTATACCATGACGCCATTCTTCTGATTTTGTATGCTTCTTCTCTAGGTTTTGGTAGTTCGTCTCTTTGTAAATATCTGATGATAGGAGTTCGCCAGTCTTCTTCTTCTATGATCATATGGACTTCTTCTTCATTAATGCTGGGGTTTGTGATTGTTTCTTGGATGAAGGTTCTATTGCTTCCAGGCTTCTTGGTGCTAGCGAGTTTGGATAATAAATCTGCCCTGGCGTTCTGCTCTCTAGGCACGTAGATCAACTGAAATGATTTGAAACACTTCGCCAGTTTGGTTACCTTTTCTAGATATTTGATTAACTGGGGGTCCTTTGTTTGGAATTCGCCTGATACTTGGTTGGTTACCAACTGTGAGTCACTCTTGACTCTGAGGTCCGTGACCTCCATTTCTTTTGCTAGCTTCATTCCTGCCAGAAGGGCTTCATATTTAGCTTGGTTATTGCTTGCTTTAAAAGCGAATCTTAAGGATTGTTCTATAAGTACTCCATCTGGTCCTTCAAGAACCACTCCTGCTCCACTTCCTTTTAGGTTAGACGCACCATCTACTGAAAGTGTCCAAGGTTCCTCGCTATTCTCTTTGGGCGGGTTTGACAGTTCCAATATAAAATCCGCCAGAATTTGCGATTTAATTGCGCCTCTAGGGGAAAAAGTTATGTCAAACTCTGACAACTTTACTGCCCATGCGACCATTCTCCCTGCTAGATCTGGCTTCCTTAGGACTTTCTTTATCGGATAGTCCGTCTTTACCACTACCTTATGACTTTGAAAATACTGTCTTAACTTCCTCGCGGTGATGACGACGGCCAAGGATAGTTTTTCGATCTTTTGATACTTTGCTTCGGCACCTTTGAATGTTCTACTCACAAAATATATTGGCTTCTCCTCGCCTTTGATTTCTTGTACTAATGCGGAACTAAGGGCGTTGTCAAAAACCGCTAAGTATAAGTATAGGGTGTTACCTTGTTGAGGGCGAGTTAAAATTGGTGGTGATGCCAAAAAGCTTTTAAGCTTTAGGAACGCTTCTTCACATTGGGGTGTCCATATGAATCTTTCACTCTTTCTTAGAGTTGAGAAAAAATGAAAGGCTTTTTCTCCCGAACAAGATAAAAATCTTGATAAAGCTGCGATCCTTCCCGCCAATTGTTGGACTTCCTTTACGGTGGTTGGACTTCTCATGTCGATTATGGCTTGGCATTTGTCCGGGTTGGCCTCAATTCCTCTGTTTGTGAGCATGAAGCCCAAAAATTTTCCTGATTGGACCCCAAAGGAACACTTCGCTGGGTTCAATCTCATGTTATACTTTCTTACTGAGGCGAGTATGTCACCTAGATCCTTATCATGTTCTCCGTCTTCCGTCGTCTTTACTACCATGTCGTCAATATAAACTTCTACGTTCTTGCCTATTTGTTCTGAGAAAACTCTATCCATTAATCTTTGGTATGTGGCGCCTGCATTTTTTAGGCCGAATGGCATGACGTTGTAAAAATAATTGCAGGTGTTAGTCATGAAAGCTGTGTGTGGTGCATCTGCATGGTTCATCTTTATCTGGTTGTATCCTGAATAGGCATCCATAAAACTTAGCATTTTGTATCCAGAGGCTCCATCAATAAGCCTATCTATATTAGGTAAGGGGTAGGGATCTTTCGAGCAAGCTTTGTTCAAATCAGTGAAGTCTACACACATCCTCCACTTGCCGTTTGCCTTCTTCACCATTACTACGTTTGCCAACCACGACGAATATTTTATTTCTTCGATGAAACCTACTGCCTTCAGTTTATCTACTTCCTCGTTTACTGCTGCTCTACTTTCTTCCCCAATCTTTCTTTTCCTTTGTGAGACAGGTTTGACTTGGGGCGCGATGGATAGTTTGTGAGTTATCACGCTTTCGTCTATTCCAGGCATGTCGGATGGCTTCCATGCGAATAGGTCTATGTTCTTTTTTAACATTGCTATGACCTTTTCTTTTTCTTCTTGTTTCAAAGTGGTTCCTATGTTTGTTACTTGGTGTGGCATATCGCCAATTTGGACTTGTTCTAACTCTTCAATGGGGCTCATTCTTCTTTCCGTGAAGTCTTCTCTTGGATCAAGATCTAGGGTCGAGATCATGTTGACTCCGCTTCCTTTTTGGGGCGACGTTACTGACTTTGCCTTGAGTATTTGTCTGTGTTTTATCTTTAGGCTAGATTCGTAGCACCTTCTCGCCAGTTTCTGATCTCCTCTGACGGTTCCTACTTTTCCGTTGTCCAAAGGATATTTGATTGACAAATAGAGTGTTGTTAGTGCCGCCTCAAGTGTGTTGAAAGCCGGCCTTCCAATGATGATGTTGTATGAAGTGAATGGGGGTTTTGACTACTAGATATCTTACTTTGATGGTTTTAGCGTTCTCCTCGTCTCCGAATGTGGTGAGGAGAGTTGTATAGCCCATAACTTCCACTTGCTCGCCGGCGAAACCTACTAGAGTACCGTTGTATGGTAATAAGTATTCATCTGATAACTGCATCGCCTTGAAGGCTTCCCAGTACATTATATCTGCCGAACTTCCTGAGTCGATTAACACTCTTTTGACGTCACAATTTAGAATCTGTACTTGTATCACCATAGGGTCGTCATCATGCGGCAAGATTTCACTTTTATCCTCCTTGGTGAATGATAGGTCAGGAACGGACGTTACTTCTGTATGACCTAGGAACTTCTCATTTTGTTCCATTCTCCTAATATAACGCCTTCTTGCACTCGAGGACTCTCCTCCTCCTGAAAATCCTCCCGCGATGGTGTTGACAGAGATTCTTTTGCCTTTCGCCGCCCCTTCTCCTTCAGAACGATCCTTCGCCTGGTTATTTTGTACTTTTGGGACCACGACCTTTCCTGCCGCGGCATCCTCTATGAATTTTCGCAGATGTCCACTCTTGATCAGTTCTTCTATTAAATCTCTTAGCCTAAAACATTTTTCAGTGTCATGACCTCTACACCTATGATAAGCGCACCAGGCGTCGGGGTTTAATCCCATAGTGTGTTCCTTGTTTCGTGGCGGGGGTAGTCTCCCTAATCCCGCTTGTAGGATTTCTTCCATGATGTAAACTCGCGCCCGGTTTAATGGCGTGTATTCTTTCCGTTCTTCTTGAAAATGTCTTTGTGGTTGATATGGTTTTCTATGGCGATCCATTCCGTGATGGTTAGGGATGGGGCGCCTGTGATGATGATAGAATTCGCTTTGCCCGTTGTTTTTGTTTACTGGGCCTCACTCCCTGGCGTCCCTCATTCGCTTTTCGGCGTTGCTCTCCTCGCCTTTTATGTATCCTTCCGCTCTTCTTGTGACTTCCTGCATGGATGTTGCTGGTTTTTGTGCCAAGGATTCATTGAAATGCCCTGCCTTGAGACCATGATGGAAGGCTGAGACGAACATTTCTTGATTTGGGTTGCTTACTTTGCTTGTAGACTCACAAAATCTCGCCAGGTATTCTCTTAGAGATTCGTTATAGTTTTGCCTTAACGCGAACAAACTAGTCGCCGTTACCTTTATGTGCTTTGAGCCAGCAAATTGTTGTGTGAATTTTTGTTGAAAATCTACCCAACTCTGAATGGAATTTTTGGGTAGGTTCATATACCATCTTAATGCTGCTTCTTTCAGTGTGCCTGAGAGAAGCTTGCACTTCAAGTGATCCGCAGCGCCGATGATGGCGGTTTTAGTTCCTACCGCCATTAAGTGTTCTGTGGGATCAGTTTTTCCGTCGAATTCTGGGAGATGAGGAGTTCTAAAATTATCGGGTACCCTCGCATCCCAGAGATTTTGTGCAAGCGGTTGTGAGTTGGTAACATTGGTTTCTTCTGTCTCGTCAACTCTGTTTGCTTTTTCTTGGTCGATCTTTCGAACTTCGGCTTGCAGGCGACGTAGTTGTGCCACCGCATCCGTCAAAGTTAAATTATGTTGGTTGTTTTGGTTGTTCTGATTTTCTGGAGTTTGTTGTCCTCCTGCCATTCTTTTTCAGGGGAAGACTTCAAACTTTGTCTGGTTTTAGTGGTAGGCTGGGAATCGTTTTACCGCAGCCCCACGGTGGGCGCCAAAATGTTCTGGTAAAAATAGTATGGGGGTGGTCCAAGTATATTGATGAATAACAATGATACTTGAAATCTTTATTTACCAAAAGTGTGAACCCTTTACAATGAGTTTTTCTTCTCTATTTATTGAGGAAAATATGATCAGAAAATATCTAAAACCACCCCACTCCTCTCTTAGGGAGGTCGTGGGTGGTTTTCCACCGTGTCCATCGTGTCTCTAGGGTGGTTATGGGTGGTTACTTCCTTCTTCCGCGTCCTTGTGGCAATGATCGGCGGTTATCTTCAGTTGGGCACCGTGTTTACACAACGAGGGCGTCACCCCTGTTCTAATGGTCTCGCCGCGCCTTGTCTTTCCCACCGAGTTTTTATATGAATTGTTTGGGCCAACTATTGGATCATCATGTTATTGGGCCCACTATATTTTGTCCGGTACACCACCCAAATACTTCATTTTTTTTTTGCCATTTTTCTCTTTTCTAAATCTACTTTGGATCTCACAAGACACGAGAGAATAGTCTCAGATAGGGGTGTAAGCGGATCAGAAAAATCCAATTAAACTGATAATCCAATCCAAACCGAGAAAAAACCGACTTTTTTGGTTCGGGTCAAAAATCGAACCAAACCAATTGAAAACCGATGTGGTTTGGTTCGGTTCCCGGTTCCGTTTTAAAATCCATTGGATTGAACCGAACCAAACTGATACCTATAATAGAATCAATTTTAGCCCATATGTGATAGACTCATGTCAACATTAAACCGGCCCAACCTTAATATTTGTTAGGATTTTAAATTCAAAAACACGCAGTAACCTTAAGTTTGGATCTTTTTAATCATGTGAATATAAGTTTATGTAAATATAAGTTTTTGAAAATTTTATGAGTTTCAAATATATGAGTTTGAATTAAGTTTTTGGATTGTATTTTGTACTATGTTTAAAAATTTTTGAGTTTCAATATGATGTTATTGTTAGTGTAAAAAAAATGATGTTATTGTTATGAACTGCGATTCATTTTTTATTGTGTATGATGATATTTGATTACGTATCGTTGAAAAAATAATAGTAGAAAAAAAATAATAGTAGGAAAAATATTGAAAAAAAAGCATTACAAAACCGATCAAAGTATCCGAACCAAACCGATTAGTTTGGTTCGGTTTCATTTTTAAAAAACAGGACAAACCGATCCAAACCGAACCAATTGAATACACATTTGTTCGGACCTTAGATTCATCAAAAACCGATCCAAACCGATCCAATTACACCCCTAGTCTCAGATGTTGCACCCCAGGAATACTCAATTTACACAACAAAAAAGGCAATGATATTTTTGACTTCTTCTCACAAAATTTATTTCAAGTAAAATATAAAAAATTATACTATAAATTATAATATTTTAATTTTTTTAATAAGTGCCGAAATTTTTCTTTATACTAATAGTTTGGAATGGAGGTTGTATATACTAGAGTGGGAATATGTCTGATATAAAAATATTAAATACTTATATTAAAATGGGACAATGGGATACAAATAATGAATCGCTAAACCCCCAGGGAAAACCCCTACCCGACCCTAGGAGACACCACATGGCTCTAACTTTCGAACTCGAATTAAAATTACTCGGCCCATCAGATCCATAAAGTAATCCCATACGTCAGCGGTTGAGGGACCCCAGTAGCCAGAGAAACGATAGTCAACACCTGATGCAGAATAGATCGACCGGATACCAGAGACCTGCAAGTCTCAGCAGACTTGAACACCCCTCAGCGACTCCAAGAGTCCTGCAAATCTCACCATATTTGAAAATGGTCAGGGACTCTTGTATCCAGGAGACTCCACTCACACTAGGCCTTAACCGTCCAACACCACTCCAACACCGACACATCCCGGAGGTACGATAAAAGCAACATCATCCGTCAACACGGAGAGTCTACGTACCTCGCCCTTTCAGGCACAACAAGACAAAAACCAAGACAAAGGAAAAAAACCTCAGCCAGCCGCCACCACCACCACCACTGCCAGGAAAACACCAAATAAATCCCACCGTAACCAAACAAACACCAACACCAAAAAAACGACCCGAAAGGACCGCCTTCAACCTTCGTCCACCATTCCACTTCGTCTCCGGCCACTCCACCCCTGCACCAAAAACGGCAGCCCTTCCTCTCCTCCTCCACCAACCCCAACAATACACCAAGACCACTGCTACCATCTCTGCCACCTCCAATCAACACCCAACCAAAACACCGCCTGTTCCAAACACCCAAACAACACAAAAAAAAACCCGACACCGAAACCCATCGCCGGAGAAGGAGGAACTCCGGCGAGGAGCAGCACCCAACCTCCTGAAGCTGCATCCACCACCAAAACCCAACATCCTAGCCAAAACAGAGCACCCAGAACCAAACCCCACCGCTGGAGAAAGGAAGCTTCGGCGAGGAGCCTAACCAAACAAACACCAGACCACGCTGCAGCAGAAAAACACAACCAAGGCGAGACCAACACCGAACTGAAAGCCACCGAACAGAGAAGCCAACACCCTAGCCAAAACAGAGCACCCAAAACAAAACCCCACCGTCGGAGAAGGAAGCTCCGGCGAGGAGCCAAACCAAACAAACAACCAGACCACGCAGAAGCCCAAGGCGACACCAACACCGAAACTGAAAGCCACCGAACAGAGAAGCCAAGGAAGGAGCACGAAACAGAGGGACAGAGAGACGCCGGAGTTGAGACGGGAGGCACGGAGACGAAACGGAACCTGGTGATACGGAGCCACCAGGCTCGTCGCACCACCACGGAGAGGATGTCTACATCGCGCCGGAACGATTTGGATCTGGGGAGGGTAACCGCGGCGGCGCTAGAAAATTAGTATGTTGTGGAGTGTCAAGGCATTGCAAAGTTTGTTGCGTAGAAAATTAAATGATTCGGAGGTGACATGTAAAGGTGGAAATAGTTCATACATTACATACGATCGACAAGCATTTTTAGAAGAAAAAAAAAGAAGTTAAAAAGGTAGAGCTATATATAAAAAAGAAAAAAAAAGAAAAAATTAATAAGCTTATCAAATCGGCCTACTTGTGTAATTATAGGTCTGCTATAAAAATTTCCATATTTTAGGCATATTACTTTACGGTAAATTTTGAGATATTGAGGCGTATTATTATAAAATAGAATTGAAATAATAATTTATATATCAAACAATATTCTCTAAAATGACAATTTAAATCACAAAATAAAATTTTATTTTTGTATTTTATTAGTTCATTTTGCAAACTCCCAGCTCTCAAAATTTTATTTTGTAAACAACCACACTGGATCAGCAACGACTGAGGACATGAAATGTGTTTATGCATAGTTTGGATAATATGAAATGTGAACCATGGCTGCCGTTGGTGTTCTCTGCCTCTCTCTGGTGTTTGTTAAATTTTTGCAATAAATGTTAAAACATACTTAACTTATTGAGTCTATAGCCGTTAAATAGCATTTTAAAACAGCAATATGGCGTAGCAAGATGAGCGTGTGTTTCTCAGCATGTGACAAAGCATTTGCACACGCATAGCATTTCTTTTATAATATATATATATATATATATATATATATATATATAGAGAGAGAGAGAGAGAGAGAGAGAGAGAGAGAGAGAGAGAGAGAGAGAGAGAGAGAGAGAGAGAGAGAGAGAGAGAGAGAGAGAGACTAAAATATTTTACATTTCCACCCGTAATTTATGAGTTGAATTAGCAAGCAAAGTGAAAATTAAATTTACATTAATATTCAATAAAAATTCATCACATTGTCATTTCATATGAATAGAATGATTGTACGAAATAGTAGGTTTGAATGAAGTGTAAAACTAATTTATATTGACTTTGCGTCCTAATATAAATTAAACTCTAATTTTATTTTACTGGAACTATCAAAGGCAGAACATGCTTGATCTAAAACTTATTGCTCAACATTCGAAAAAACAATAGCATTCAAAGCGTGCGCAAGTACCGTATCTTGCAAACTCCGATTCGAGGCACTCTGCGTTACAGGAAGTGTTGATAATACAAGGCCCTGACCATGTTTCACTTAGTTTTCCACAAAGTCTTGCTTCAATCTCTACACATAAAAATGAAAATAGAAAATTAAAAACTTAAAGAATTCTGAGAATTGAAAAAGCACAAGAGAATTTACCACATGTGGAAATGAGGACAAGACAGAGGAACATGAAGATGGTGTAGAATTTACTAACAGAGGAATTCATAACCTCAAAATGTAAATAACGTTTTGATCTACAAAAGAAACCAACAAAATGCTTGTGTTTATGTAAAATATATATAGAAAGCAATATAGATATATATTATATATGACAAAACTAGTTTAAATTTTTTAAAGGAATAATTTTGCAAGTCGAGTTGAGCTCTTTTTGTTAATTTATGTTCTAATTTCCTCATTTAGTATGTCTAGGAGACAAAACATATAGAAAACTTTATTTGGCCGAAAATCAAATCATTTTTTCTTTTGCTTTCACCACCAGTTTAATCTTATTCGGATATCAATTTTGATATAAATAATTGGTAAATCAAATTTTATTTAATATTATTAATATGTTTTATTCCGTACATTGAGGTCATTCCAACATGTTTTTTTTATTTCTAAAACCAAAACGATATTTCATATTCAATTATTAATAAAATATATCAAATAGAACCACATATTCAATATTTATAAAGACATAAAGTCACAACATCAAAATTAATAGTATATAATAGCAAAATGCCTACCACAACTAATATGATAATTAAAATTAAAGTAATCGATAGATCTATACTCACGGAACTACAACGTTGATGGCAAATTAATTGATTTAATCTTTAATTGATTGATGTCGATCTTTCAAAAAGAATCAAACAAACACCGCAACAATACGATAAATCAAATAGCGTTAACGTTGTACACAAGACGACGAACAACACCGCACTCAGATGATGAAATCACACAAAAAAAACTTGATATATATGAAAACCACTTGTGTGTGTGTGTGTGTGTGTGTGTGTGTGTGTGTGTGTGTGTGTGTGTGTGTGTGTGTGTGTGTGTGTGTGTGTGTGTGTGTGTGTGTGTGTGTGTGTGTGTGTGTGTGTGTGTGTGTGTGTGTGTGTGTGTGTGTGTGTGTGTGTGTGTGTGTGTGTGTGTGTGTGTGTGTGTGTGTGTGTGTGTGTGTGTGTGTGTGTGTGTGTGTGTGTGTGTGTGTGTGTGTGTGTGTGTGTGTGTGTGTGTGTGTGTGTGTGTGTGTGTGTGTGTGTGTGTGTGTGTGTGTGTGTGTGTGTGTGTGTGTGTGTGTGTGTGTGTGTGTGTGTGAAGGGAGAATTTTTTCTCCCGGAGTAAAACTTGGGTCGACAACTAACATAATTAGAGGCATAAAATAAATTTTATTATTAAATTTTATAAAACAAAATACTAATAACTGTATGTAACAAAAGAAACTAAATATTTTTTATTTAATAAAAATACTTTTTTTTTTGGTAGAAAAACCTAAATATTAATAAGGTCATGAATTTAATTGTCCTTGTAATCAAAAAAATTAATTTAAATGTCACATTTTATATATTTGTGGCTTTTGCCCTTGTGAGGTGGTCATACAGTCCATATATATATATATATATATATATATATATATATATATATATATATATATATATATATATATAATCGGAGGAAGAAAAATAATCGCCCATAAAGTAAATCTAGGAGTCAAGGCATGGAATATTTTTTAATTATTTCTTTAAAATTAAATTGAAATTGTATTTGATTTATCGTCCTCTTCTTGTCCCATAAATTCTTTAAATTTTAATAAAAAATTCTTTAAAAAATAAGCAAAATATATTTATAAATTCTTTAAATTTTAATATTTGTATCAAATATAGTTTTTTTAAGTTTTACGTTTGTATCAGATAGAAACTTTAAATTTATAATCTATAACAAATAAGTCTTTTAGGTTTGTAATCTGTAGCATCGATTATATTTTTAAAGACTTATTTGTTGCAAATGTAAAACTTAAAAAATTTATTTGTAATAAATGTAAAATTTAAAAGACTTATTTATTACTTAAAAAACTTAATTGATACAAATGTAAAATTTAAAAAACTTACAGATTAATTTACTCAAAAATTATTAAATAGTAATTTGCCAAAAGAATACTATCAAGAGAAAGATTTGAATAGACACAAACCCAAATAAAATATATTTGGGCACACACACATAAATTCAAAAATTAAAAACAAAAATAATATAATCACATCAATCAACATCATTTTATTTCATTTTTCTTTAATTTTTATTTGTTTGTGTAAATGTCTTTAACATTTTTTATTTATGTTTGTGCCTATACAAGAATTTTTCTAGTATCAAAATATCCTTCACAAAATGCAAAGGGCAAAGTAAATAGTAATCATGCTGCTCCTCACACCAACACGTCATCTTCATACAAAAATGGATCACTACAAATTGAAAATTAAAAGAGAGAAAAGAGTTGCAAGTGGGTTCCACGCTGCCAGCAAATTCGTGATCGATTCGTTATAAAGTTTTCGCTATAACAAGCAATTCCCTTTTTTTTAGGGTTTTTGGTGATTGCTTTGTGTTTGTGGTTTGTTAGTGGAATTGATTTAGGGTTTTAAGATATTGGTTTGTGTTTGTGGTTTATTACGGTAATACATTTGATTTTGGGTTTTAAGTGGTTGCTTTGTGTTTGTGGTTTGTTACTTGGTTAATGTATATTTGGAGTAATAAACTGATTATGTATATCACAATAATACTGCAGTTCACAAGGTGAAGGGGTTGAGTTGATGATTATTATTATTATTATTATGAAACAGAAGAAATTGGGTAAGGCAAGTGATACTGCTTTTTCCACTTATGTAGATTCTTCAAGAGTTGTATTATGTGATTTTCATTGTTTTCTTATAAATGGAGTTGTATTGTACTAAAAGGGTTGTGTTTATTGTACATAGATTCCCATTAGTGAGAAGAACAAGAAAGAACGGTATCAGGAGGAGTTAGAGGAGCGCATTGTGTCGCTGGTTGCTTCATTATTTGGTAAGCGGGCAAGTCACGTTTCGTTGAGTTTTTACATATTATGTGTGCTCACTGCTCACTGACACTGTACTGTTATTTCCCTTATAATTTATATGATATTGAACTTCAATATCCTATATACTTTACCGGTGGAATATTGAGTTGTTTCGCGAAAGAGAAATTAACTTGTTAGAAATGAGCGAGAGGATAGACACACTTCTACTTTTTTTTAAATCATAGAACTATCTAATAAGACAATGGATACAACATATACATCACCCATGAATCGTCGAATATCAGTTCTCGGTTTAACATTTTCACCATAAGTTTAGTTCTTTAATGTGAAAGATATACCAATAGTAAGGTTTTGCACTTTATTTCAACTGTTGTAGTCTCTGCATATATTAGTTTCTACATAAGTTTAGTTCTTTTTGTGCTTGTAGAAGGTAGAGAAGCTCTCAGGATTTCATCAAGCTGGCTAGACATACTTATGCATTAATTAAAAGGAAGCAGCTCAAGGTAAATATATGATAGTCCAAATGTTCAAATTTTTAGCTTTTAACAATTTCAAAAATGTGTCTTGTAGTTCAAGAATAGGAACTTTTCAAAAATGATGAAAACTTGGCAATTGGCAAATTAAGCCTTCTTCTATAGGTACTGATTGATACTAATCAGTTTAAGTATTATGGCATGCTTCTATGTATATGTTGATACCTTAATATGAGTCTCTTGCATCTTTAAAGATTTTGACGCGGCTGCATTTGAAATTTAAAACCTTGCTTTAAACTTTAAAGTACTTAATTTCAAGTATTTGTGAATTGTGATTATGATTGATTCTCTTTGGTTTTTTTTATCATTTGATAAAAAAGGAACAGGTATATGTATGGATAGAAAGAAGAGGTAGATGAGTATGCATTCTTCAAAGAACCTTCTGGTAGCACTACTATGAAAAGCTTCTTTGCATCATCAATGAAACATGATCCTTGGCAACTAACACCACTCCATATGAGTTCATCATCAAGACCTTAATATGAGACCATTTTGATGAAGACCCTTATATTTGTAACTTAATGATTAGGAACATTTTATGTTTGTAACTTATTAGGTCCTTAGTGATTAGGACATTTGGGATTTATGTTGTTTGACATAATTTATGAATATTAGTTTTTAATATCATGATACTCGTAGAGTAATTCAATTAAATGGTTTAATATTCATTTGCATTTGATAAAAAGAATATTATTGCAAAAAAAATTTAAAAATATCCCAGGGAAGTTCCTGCGGATTTATCTGCGAAAATACATTTCCTGCGGAATTTCCTATGGATTTATCTGTGAAATCTGGTTTCCTGAGGAATTACCTGCGGGTATTACTGCGGAATTACCTGCGGATGTTTCGCAGGAAAGTTTGTTGCAGATTTGTTCTCATTTTTGACAGAAAATTCCGCAGGAAAATTTCCTGAGGATCCAAAAACCGCAGGAAACAATTACCTACGAAGGTTTTAGCTTGGAACCAGAATCTGCAGAAAATTCCGCAGTTTTTTAGTCCAAATCCGCAGAAAAATCCGCAGGAAAATAGCAAATTTCTAGTAGTAAGAATGATAGTACAAAATGTGATGTTTTTGTAGAAGTGTAATATTAGTATATTGAATATATGATCATATCGTTTAAACTCACTTTTTCTGATCTTTTATTTGGGAAATAACTCACATTTTAAATTCATTAAAGAACCGGAGATTGTGTTTTGGATGAATTATCAAAGATTAAATGGGCCAGGCTTGATCTAAAACTTAGTTTTCAACAATCAAAGAAGCATAAGCATTCATGGCGTACACAATTGCCGAATTTTGCATACTCCAATTTGCGGCACGGTTCATCACAAGATGAGTTATTAATACATGGCGCTGACCATGTTTTACTCAGCTCTCCACAAAGCCTTGCTTCAACCCCTACACATAAAAATTAAGAGTAAAAATTATAAAGAAAATTTATAAATTAAAATAAGGCTTAGAATTGAAAAAACACAAGAGAATAAAAGTTAGGTTAATTGCTTAGTTTGTACCACATGTAAAAATGAGAAGGACCAAACTGAGGAACATGGTGTATAATTTACTAGCAGATGAATTCATGATTTGATAATGTAAATAACGTTTTGATCTACTAATGATACCAACAAAATGTTTGTGTCTATGTAAATATATATAGATTACAAAACTAGCTATAGTTTAATTTTTTAAAGGATATAGTTTTTTGATAATTTTGTTTGAGATTTTCAATTTATTACTGTAAAAAAATATTTTAAGATTGTCAATATGTTTTAATCTTCCCATTTAGTCTGTCTAGGAGCCAAAACATAAAAAAGTTTATTGGGCCAAAAATCAAATTTTAATTTATTATTATGAACCTGTTGTTTTTTTTTTTTTTTTTTGTAATTATTTTATCAACCTGTTTTATATACTCCCATATAGATTATTAATTCCACCACAAAAAAAATATAGATTATTAATTGGAGGAAGAAAAATATTCGCCCATAAAGTGCATCTAGGAGACAAGGCATATCGAATTTTTTATTTTTTGTTGATAAGGCATATCGAAATTTATCAGACCAAAAATCAATTAATTTGAAGATGACATGCTTATTTTAAAATGGAACATTGATAATTTTCTTGAGTTTGTCTTAATTAGTAGGAATGTGCATTTCACATGGAGGAACGACGGAGCAAGAAATTATATTTAGGGGGAATTAAATTTAAAATTATAATTTAATAAAGAAAATATTAAATTTTAAAAGTATAATATATATGCAAGATAGAGGGATTGTGGCGTCTGTTGGTCTCTCGGTAGCATTGTCCCTACTTCACTTCTTTGAGTGTACATTTAAAAAAAAAAAAAAAAAGACAATGTGGACTTAACGCTTACAATTATTTATTATATCAAAATAGACACTCTAATTACAAAAATTTTGTTGTATAAATATTTAAATAATGTTAACAATTTTCAAAAGACATGCATTTATATTATTGATTTATTTCAAAACTATAATAATAGATATCGCCATTTATATTTGAAAATGGAGAGGATTTCTACCCCTTTTCATCAGCATGTTTGGGTTAGGATTCTCTCCATTTTTAGTAATGGCTAAAATGGAGAGGACTTTTATTTTTGATACAAAAAATGGAGAGTACTTATAGGTTTTGAGTTTGACTTTGCTCCATTTTCTATCCTATATTGTTTGTCCATTTATGAAAGAGATGGACAAAACAAATAGAATAATGATGTTATTTAATAAGCGAATCTCACTAATGAGACTCATAAATCTTTTATTTATATTTATCTCTCTCACAAATGGATAATAAATGAAGGATAAAAAATGAAGCAAAGTGAAACACAGTTTCATGTGGGAGAGATGCATGTTTTGGAATGTTGTAATTTGGAATATTTTATGTGAAGATAATCAATATATAGGGTGATGAATATGGTTAGGGTGGTAAAGCAGTCCGATCTATTTCATTCAATTTGTTTAAAAGTGGGACGAGATTGAGTAATTTCGGGGTCTGGGCTTGAAATTTAAACTCGTCTGATTTCTTGATGAGTTGATGGGTTTTCAGTCTAGTCCATCAAATAATTAATTGTTTGCTTTTTATTTTCAAGTGATTGTTAGAAATAAATTTTTAGAGCTTTGTATTATTCCGTCTTTACATCATAACAAATGTTATATTTATAAGACATAAATAAGAAAGTGAAAGATCAAAAGTAATTAAGATTCATTCAATAGTGAGATTTATAAGAAAGAAAAAAGATAGAATGAACATCAAAACACGAAGAAATAGCAAATTTTAATTATCGAAACTAGGAACAAATTTCTAAAGTGTTCAACTATTACCCCGAAATAAGATTGTTGAGATTGAGGCTCATTGATAGCATTGATGACATTCAAGAAATTTTATTGAATAATTAACTTTCAAATCAACATACTCCACCCTTTAGGCCTTTACAAATTCAATTCCCTTAAGTAAGAATATTTTCCATTTCAACCCAATACTATTACTTATGAGTTGTTGCCTTATTGGGAAGAATTTTATTTTATTTTTATCAAAATTTAAAACTAGTTTTTTTTTACGGAATTATCAAAGATGAAATATGCTTGATATGAAATTTAGGGCTCAACAATTAACGAAGCAGAAGCAATCAAGATATACACAACTACCGAATATTGCATACTCTGATTCACGACACTCTTCATTACAAACCGCGTTAATAATACAAGGACTTGACCATGTTTTACAAAGTGTTCCACAAAGTCTTCTTTCATCCTCTACACATAAAAATAAATAGAAAAAATAAGAAAGAAAATTAAAAAACATAAATAAGGCTCATAATAGAAGTAGCATGAGGAATAAAATATAGGTTGCTTAGTTAATTAAGTTTGTACCACATGTGGAAATAACAATCAGAAGGGAAATATAGAGGAATATGAAAATGGTGTATAATTTACTTTCGGAGAAAGTCATAATTTCTAAAATGTAAAAGATACCAACAATTAATGTTTGTGTTTATGTAAATATAAAAAGAAATATAGTTCTTGATGATAAAACTAGTTGATTATTTTGAAATGATATAGTTTTGTAAGTCGGGTTGAATTTTTTGTTTGTTTGGGATTTTCAATTTATTATGATCAATTTTTCTAATCCACCCATATAATTTGCCAAGGAGTCAAGCAGGGTCTATATCTAAGATTTTGATGGTTTATTAGAATTTTATATAATTAATAAATAGTAAAAAAAAATTTAAATATATATATATATATATATATATATATATATATATATATATCCATACAAATAGAATGATAGTACAAAATGTCATGTTTTTGTAGAAGTGTAATACTAGTATATTGAATATATGATCATATACTTTAAAGTCTTACTCTTTGTTATCATTTTTTTGGAAACAACTCACTTTTTAAATTTATTAAAGAACCGGAGATAGTATTTTGCATGAATTATCAGAGATGGAATATGCTAGGCTTGATCTGAAACTTAATTTTCAACAATCAAAGAAGCATAAGCATTCATGGCGTACACAATTGCCGAATTTTGCATACTCCAATTTGCGACACGGTTCATCACAAGACGAGTTATTAAGACAAGGCGCTGACCATGTTTTACCCAGCTCTCCACAAAGTCTTGCTTCAACCCCTACACATGAAAGTTAAGAGTAAAAATTATAAATAAAATTTATAAACTAAAATAAGGCTTAGAATTGAAAAAACACAAGAGAATAAAAGTTAGGTTAATTGCTTAGTTTGTACCACATGTAAAAATGAGAAGAAGGACAAAACAGAGGAACATGGTGTAAAATTTACTAGCAGATGAATTCATGATTTGATAATGTAAATAACGTTTTGATCTACTAATGATACCAACAAAATGTTTGTGTCTGTGTAAATATATATAGATCATATAGATTACAAAACTAGCTATAGTTTAATTTTTTAAAGTATATATAGTTTTTTGATAATTTTGTTTGAGATGTTCAATTTATTACTGTAAAAAATATTTTAAGATTGTCAATATGTTTTAATCTTCCCATTTAGTCTGTCTAGGAGCCAAAACATAAAAAAGTTTATTGGGCCAAAAATCAAATTTTAATTTATTATTATGAACGTGTTTTTTTTTTTTTTTTTTTTGTAATTATTTTATCAACCTGTTTTATATACCCCCATATAGATTATTAATTCCACCACAAAAAAAAAATATAGATTATTAATTGGAGGAAGAAAAATATTCGCCCATAAAGTGTATCTAGGAGACAAGGCATATCGAATTTTTTATTTTTTGGTGATAAGGCATATCGAAATTTATCAGACCAAAAATCAATTAATTTGAAGATGACATACTTATTTTAAAATGGAACATTGATAATTTTCTTGAGTTTGACTTAATTAGTAGGAATGTGCATTTCACATAGAGGAACGACGGAGCAAGAAATTATATTTAGGGGGAATTAAATTTAAAATTATAATTTAATAAAGAAAATATTAAATTTTAAAAGTATAATATATATGCAAGAAATCATAAGATGAATTAAAATTTAATATTGTGACCACGATAGAGGGATTGTTGCGTCTGTTGGTCTCTCGGTAGCATTGTCCCTACTTTACTTCTTTGAGTGTACATTTAAAAAAAAAAAAAAAAAAGACAATGTGGACTTAACGCTTACAATTATTTATTATATCAAAATAGACACTCTAATTACAAAAATTTTGTTGTATAAATATTTAAATAATGTTAACAATTTTCAAAAGACATGCATTTATATTATTGATTTATTTCAAAACTATAATAATAGATATCGCCATTTATATTTGAAAATGGAGAGGATTTCTACCCCTTTTCATCAGCATGTTTGGGTTAGGATTCTCCATTTTTAGTAATGGCTAAAATGGAGAGGACTTTTATTTTTGATACAAAAAATGGAGAGTACTTATAGGTTTTGAGTTTGACTTTGCTCCATTTTCTATCCTATATTGTTTGTCCATTTATGAAAGAGATGGACAAAACAAATAGAATAATGATGTTATTTAATAAGCGAATCTCACTAATGAGACTCATAAATCTTTTATTTATATTTATCTCTCTCACAAATGGATAATAAATGAAGGATAAAAAATGAAGCAAAGTGAAACACAGTTTCATGTGGGAGAGATGCATGTTTTGGAATGTTGTAATTTGGAATATTTTATGTGAAGATAATCAATATATAGGGTGATGAATATGGTTAGGGTGGTAAAGCAGTCCGATCTATTTCATTCAATTTGTTTAAAAGTGGGACGAGATTGAGTAATTTCGGGGTCTGGGCTTGAAATTTAAACTCGTCTGATTTCTTGATGAGTTGATGGGTTTTCAGTCTAGTCCATCAAATAATTAATTGTTTGCTTTTTATTTTCTAGTGATTGTTAGAAATAAATTTTTAGAGCTTTGTATTATTCCGTCTTTACATCATAACAAATGTTATATTTATAAGACATAAATACGAAAGTGAAAGATCAAAAGTAATTAAGGTTCATTCAATAGTGAGATTTATAAGAAAGAAAAAAGATAGAATGAACATCAAAACACGAAGAAATAGCAAATTTTAATTTTCGAAACTAGGAACAAATTTCTAAAGTGTTCAACTATTACCCAGAAATAAGATTGTTGAGATTGAGGCTCATTGATAGCATTGATGACATTCAAGAAATTTTATTGAATAATTAACTTTCAAATCAACATACTCCACCCTTTAGGCCTTTACAAATTCAATTCCCTTAAGTAAGAATATTTTCCATTTCAACCCAATACTATTACTTATGAGTTGTTGCCTTGTTGGGAAGAATTTTATTTTATTTTTATCAAAATTTAAAACTAGTTTTTTTTTACGGAATTATCAAAGATGAAATATGCTTGATATGAAATTTAGGGATCAACAATTAACGAAGCAGAAGCAATCAAGATATACACAACTACCGAATATTGCATACTCTGATTCACGACACTCTTCATTACAAACCGCGTTAATAATACAAGGACTTGACCATGTTTTACAAAGTGTTCCACAAAGTCTTCTTTCATCCTCTACACATAAAAATAAATAGAAAAAATAAGAAAGAAAATTAAAAAACATAAATAAGGCTCATAATAGAAGTAGCATGAGGAATAAAATATAGGTTGCTTAGTTAATTAAGTTTGTACCACATGTGGAAATAACAATCAGAAGGGAAATATAGAGGAATATGAAAATGGTGTAGAATTTACTTTCGGAGAAAGTCATAATTTCTAAAATGTAAAAGATACCAACAATTAATGTTTGTGTTTATGTAAATATAAAAAGAAATATAGTTCTTGATGATAAAACTAGTTGATTATTTTGAAATGATATAGTTTTGTAAGTCGGGTTGAATTTTTTGTTTTTGTTTGGGATTTTCAATTTATTATGATCAATTTTTCCTATCCACCCATATAACTTGCCTAGGAGTCAAGCAGGGTCTATTTCTAAGATTTTGATGGTTTATTAGAAATTTATCTAATTAATAAATAGCATAAAAAAATTGAAATTCTCAAAATGTGAAAAAAAGTTGTGCAAAAATACAGAGTAATTATTAAAGTAAAACATCAAACTGGTAATTAGAAAAAACACTCGCAGATGTACCAAAAAAAAAAACACTCGCAAAGGCAAAAATGTAATTAGTGGTGTCGTCGTCCTGACAATTTGACAAATAACTGTTAAATGTGTTTGAAGGTCCCATATTGCTTAGATTTTCGGGCTGTTGATTGTATAAATATGTAAAGATAATTTCTTCCTATGAGCTAGTTTTTGAGGTTGAGATCCAAGCATATTTAACATGATATTAGAGCCGAATTAAGGATTGTAATATGAGCGTTTGACTCAAGACCACGTTAGACATGAGGGTGGGTGTTGAATGTATTTGAAGTCACACATTGCTTAGGTTCCTAGACTGTCAGTGTATAAATATATGAGCGCAATCTTATCCTATGAGCTAACTTTTGGGGTTGAAATCCAAACATATTTAACACCACCCACATATTATATTAAAATGGGAAAATAATCTCTTTAATTAGAATTGAGTTTTGGTCTAATCATCCTTACAAAATCGGCTTATAAAATGAGGATTGTCGTCACTTATAAACATATATATTCAAAACTTCTTTCAACACTATTGGATTTGGGATGAATGTAAATGATGGATGTTCCAATCAAAAACTTGATGTTAGTCAACAGTCTAATTAAGTTTTGGGTCTCATATTCTTAAAAAATTAGCTTATAAGATGAGAATTACCTCATTTATAAACAAATAATCACGTTATCTTACAACTAGCATAAGCCTTCTTTAAAATAATCTAGTAATTATAATTTCACTCTTTAAAACAAGTTCTTCGAAATTTTAAGTTCAAATTTTGTTCTATACTTATATAAAATTGATGTACCAAATTAAAGTGACTTTTGCTTACCGGGAAAAAAAAATCAGTGTGCCAAAAGATGCATGAATTTATTATTTTTAAATTGGATTTCTTTTTTAAGTAATTAATTAATTTAATTGATGTTATCTTTTTTACGTTTTATGCCTTTTCAGTATGCTTTATAGGTCTTATATGGGACAAAATGTTGTGATGCTGATGAATGCGGTGCACTTGTAGACCGCATAAATAGTTTTTTGTTTTACCTATTATTATATATTTAAAGTTAAATATATTAAAAAATCATGCTAAATGGTATTTTTGAGCACTTGTTAAGTATATCTAACACAAAATAAAAGATAAAATTAGTGTTAGTATGACAACTTTTTACACTTTTATGAAATATTGAATATATAAGTTTTAAAATAGGGATTAAAAATGACTTGTTTTAGTGCCTAAATTAAAAAATTTATGCATACAGTTTTAATTCATTTCGAAATTAAAAATTGTTTAATTATTCTAAACCTTTAATTAATTAAAATTTCTAAATAATTCTTTTTAGAAATGTTTAGAATGCTATAAAAAGTTTCTTTACAAAACATTAGAATTTTTTTTGGTGGAGACAAAACATTAGAATTTGATGTGATACTATAGTCCCCACTATTTTTATTTTTTTCCTTTAATTCTGCTAAAGTTAAAGTTATGGTTGAAAACTGATTCTATGCTTGTGGTACTTGCCATTAATTCTACTAAAGTTGTTCTTCGGTCTTTTAAGAATCATTGGGATAATTGTTTATTTATCATTTTTAAGATGAATTTTTTTGTAACTCATATATATAGGGAGGGTAATCATTGTGCAGATAAACTAGCAAACTTAGGTCTCTCCTTACCTAGTTATACTTGGTGGAATGTTATTCCTTCACAGATTTCCAGTGATTTTGGTAGGAATCGTTTGGGTTTTCCATCGTTTAGGTTCCGTTGATATTTTGCTGAGGGTTAGGTTTTATGTCCCCCTCTTGATGTATATTTTTTATTTTGGTTTTAATATATATTTTGAAGCTTGCCTCTTTGGCAAGTCTTTTACTTAAAAAAAAAATTCCTTTAGAAATGAATGTATCACCGATGACGCTACCTTTGGGTGTCATGATGTGACTGCTTGTGGAGGAATCTTTCATGATTGCTCAGTGGTTACACAAGTTTTGTTAAATATTTGGAGTGTCTCATACGCTTTTCATATTAATGAGATAGTAGGTATAACGATTGCTATTGAAATTGTCTCTCGTAGATGGTATCAACTCTGGTTTGAAACATTCTCTCATGGTGACTTTAGGTTTCAACAATTTTGATGTGATTCTTTGGCGTCTTCGAAATTGTTGGTTGAATTATGTTGATCTTATAAAAAAGATGACGTTTGTTATTTCTCATATTTTTGGAAAATAAAATTAGTGAGGTGATGGTCTTGTTTACAGTGTGTTTGCACACATATTTCGGACGTCCAACGGTGGCATACTATAATACCTAATAATATATATATATATATATATATATATATATATATATATATATATATATATATATATATATATATATATATATATATATAATGCTTTTTTCTAATAACAGATTTTGTCTTCCTAAATATTGATTTTCTAATTTTCGAAGCACTGCACTTTTTTTTTCCCTTCATCTGGTTTTTCTCTTTAGGTTTTAAAGGTAGTTTTTAATGAGATACATAATTAGATCTTGCGTTTTGATCTAGTCCTCCAAATTTTGTATATTCATTTTTTTATTCTTCTCTTTAATTAATTTGATAATATTTATGTGATGACTCTTTTTTAAGATAAATAAAGGAGTGCTAACATAGTTATGATATTTTTATTTATCTTATTTGATTCATTAACTTTTGCTTGATAAAAAAAAAAAAAAAAAAATCTTAGCATATTTATCTATCATTAGGCTACTATAGTACTAATTAATACAATACACTAATCTTGAATGGAATACAAGATAAATTGTTGAGATTTCATGAATGTTGACGTAATAATTTGAACGTGTTTAGCTAGTCACACAATAATCTTGTATCATTATCATACATACACTAGATTTATTTCAAATTGGAGAATTTCAATTGATTTGGGTAACGAGCTGGTGAGCCAAAACTGATCCAAACCAACAAATGAACATAAAGAAAGATAATAACATTTTACAATTTAATCTAAGTACTGACATAGCATTTAGATTAAATTAAGGTGGAAATTGCATGATCATGAACAATTAAAGTAGCAAAAGCAAAAACCATTGCGTTCACAAGAACCATAACTTGCATGCTCCGATTGCTTGCATTTTGTACTACATGATGAGTTACTAGTACAAGGCCCCCACCATGTTCTACTTTTGCTTCTACAAAGTTTTGCTTCCACTTCTACACATAAAAATTTAAAATAGTAATAATAATAAGAAGAAGAATATAATAAATAATAAAGCAAATTAACAACGTTATTAATTATAAGACTTATTATTGAAGAAGTTTGTACCACATGAAGAAAGAAGGAGAAGAAGGACAAGACATAGGAACATGAAGATGTTGTAGAATTTACTAGCAAAGAAAGCCATGATTTCTAAATGTAAATAATTTTTATTTATTTGAGTAAATAAATAAAGTTATTTGAATAGCCCTTATAAAAAAATGTTATTTGAATAGCAAGTTGGGGTTGTGTTTATTTTTTATATTTATAAAATTTTTAGTTTATTATTTATAGCAATCTATTTTATTATGACCATATAGTCTGTCTAAAGCCAATTCATGGCAATGCTTGGGCCGAAAATCCAATTTTCAATTATGTTTTAATTTACCCATATAAAAAATATATAAGAGCCAAGACATGACAAATTATTATTTTAAAATTTATGCACCCAATACCTTAAATATAAATCATTTTCCTAACATTATTATTTTTTATTTAATTTCTTATTTTGATATGTTTAACAAGTATTTTGGGAAACTGTTTAGCATAGCCGAATTTATTTTTACCGGCTTATGAGTTCGATAGTTTTGTTAAAAATGAGATTCAAAATGTTTAGCATTGACCCAATGTTACATTTTAGATTCAAAATGTTTCTTTTAACTCTGTTGGTGTGAGAATCAACATTATATATACAAAGGCTAAAGTTTGAACTTCAGCAACTCCATTTATTAAGAGTGAAATTCAAACCACAAACTATTTGAATATGAAAAAAAGAAAAGAGTTGTTACTTTTTTTTTTTTTATTAAAACACCACTTTTTGTGTTAAGATGTCAAAAATATCAAAATGAATGGTCCATTATCTTTTGTGAAGAAAGAGAAAATGTCTTCTTTCGAGAATAAAAAAACCCCAAATAAAAGAAATTGAACAAATTTCATCATTATTCACCTTAAAGTTAAATGTGTTTTTTTCCTTATAAAATTACTATAATTTGTTTTTAGTTCTTGCTATTAAAATTTCACATTCATAAAATTTTAAATTTTTTAATCATTTTTTAGGCGTGTTTAGAATACTATAAAAAGTTATTTATAAAATCTTAGAACTTTTTAAAATGAGAAAGTTAAATATGAATTTTTAAAATGAGAATGATAAAGATAAAAGTAAAGGAAATTTCGACTTAAAAATCAATTTTTTGAATTCCTTTTTTTGAAGAACTTTTTTACAATATTCAAAATATGTCTGCAAAATAATCATTCAAAAATACATATTATGTATGAAGGGTTGTGCCTAGCTCGACAAAAAGGGTTGGTGAATGTTGAATTACAGATTGACTTTTTAGCAGTTGTGAAGAATCTTGGAGGAGAAAGCATTAGAAGTAATGGGGATAAGAGTTTAATTAGAAGAATTTGACGTTGTTTACAAGAAGGGTGAAATGTTAGCATTCGACATGTATATTGCGGGGCAAATAAAGTGGCTGATGTGTTGGCTTCGATAGGATGTCAGTCAGTTGGATGCAATATCCCTCGGATAGGAATAAACCAATTATGTTTGTCAGGTAGTTTGAGAATTACTACTCCCCAAATTGTTGCTTTGTAATTTCTTTCATTAGACTTAGTATCCTTTTATTTGACAAAAAAAAAACTACTCACATAGTTTTTTAGAAATCAAAATATGCCATTTTTTATAGGCACCAAAAATATATTTAACTTTTCACCTTATTCCTCCCGCAATGATGCAAAAATTAAACCTTTATCTCAAAATATATAATTAAAATATGTAATTAAACCTTTCACCTCGTTTAATTATACATATTGGTGTGGCATAGTTTTGATAATGAGATTTTAGTGATTTTTTAATTAAAAAGTTTATGAAACGAATAAACAACAATAGTTTGAATGAGATATATAATTAAAAGAAAAAAAATCATATATATATAAGAGAAAGAATTGCCAGGACAAAATGGTAGATTTTATATGTGTTAAGAAGTCTCATATCAATTGTAAGATGATATAAATATATTTATAAGTAAGGACAATTATCACTTTACAAGTCGATTATGTAAGTTTGAAATATGTATTAAAGCATGGTTCACAATCCGCGGGCAGCCTTCTATAAAGTTTTTTATCGGGCTATCCACCATTCATATCCGCCCTCCAAGTCCAACAATGTCAGACGCAAAGGAATGTGTTAAGAAGTCAACTGTTAATATGCATATTGTTTTTTCGCAAAAGCCAATAATGATTTTGCTAGGCTGAACATTTTGTTTGGATTTAAAATCAAAATTTCACAATTGTGTATGAATTTACGTGAAAATTTATCACTTAATTAAGACTAAAATAAACTCATTGCTCAACATGTGAAGTAATATAAGCAATGTATGTCTCTAGGTAGACAAGCACCGTAATCTGCATGCTCCCTGCTGATGCAGTCTACATGACATGAGTACAGTCTACAATCATATGTCAATTTTGTATTCTGTGATATTCTACAAATTTTTGCTTCCACTTCTACACATAAAAATAAATTTATAAGCAAAAATAAGAAGGTACATAAGAGTTTAGAATTAAAAATAAGTACTAGATAATAAATATAAACTTAATTAGTTTGTACCCCATGTAAAAATAAGAAGGGCAAGACAGAGAAACACGAAGATGGTGTATAATTTACTAGCAGAGGAAGTCATGATTTCTATCTAAACGAAAATGATGTGTATATATACAAATCACTATAGGTAAGGTAAAGATGACAAAAATATTTTATATTTTATTTTTTAATGATATATCAAGCTCAAAAAAATTGTGAGTCGGGTTGAGTTTTTATTTTATTTATTTTTCATTAAGTTTTTTAAATTTATCGTTATCAATCTTTTTATTTATTTATTTATTTGTCTATGAGCCAAGACAAGGCAAAGTTTATTTGGTTGAAAATCAAAATTTCAATTTACTATTAATAATAGTAAATTATTGGACCGTTTTAATCGGCCCATATAGTATTAGTATATCTATAGCCAAGACTTGGAAAAGTTTATTGGACCAAAAATCAAATTTTTAACTAATTATGTTATCAATTTATATTGTAGCGGTGTCCTTGAATTTAATTTAGTTGGCATGAATATTACATTATATATAAGAATTAGAATTCAAACTTCGGACACCTCAATTATTTACTTAAGGATGAAATTTTTAGCCGCTAAATTACTTGAATCAAAAAAAAAAAAAAGCGCAAGGCGTGATAAAAGTTTATAGGCCGAAAATCAAATACCAATTTATTATTATTTAGAAACACTTAAATAAACCCTGAATTTCCAGTCATATGCTTGTATGTATTTCTTAGTTGAGTGTTTAACAAATTGTTTTCTCTATTTTTTTTCTTTGTTTAAAAAAACTATATTGTTAAAAAAAATAGCTTTGCGCTTTTGACAAAATTTCAATAAAAAATATCAATATACAACACATGTACATGTGGGGACAGGATAGGATGAGATAGAGATCTGAACTCCATTGATTATAGCTTTATAGGTATGAGATTCTAATTTATCCCGGCTCAAAATTGGGATGCTATGAAAATATTCGAACTTTATGATTTTGAATTTGGAAAAGACAAAATTTGTCTTTGCCTTGAGTAGTCATGTCGTGTCAAATTTCAATATTATCGATCTTTTTATTGTATCATATTATCAAATTATTTGCAGCGGGTGACACACTAGATAGGAAAAGTCCGGCCTGATAAATAAGTCTACGTCCACCGTAGCGGAGCTAGGATAAAATGCCGGGGTGGGCTGCAACAAAGTTTGAACTTTTCTTACGGAAGGCTAAAAATGCATAAACAATTGATGTTGACAGATCTTGGTAACTTTTATATGAAAGAGAAACTCAATAAATTATAAATGCCAAAAAAATTTATTTTGTTAAATTTAGTCCACTGGTTACCGAAATATCAATTTGGAGTTTTTTTTTATTGAACAAGATAAATAAACCATTAACATTTGAATAATGTTGTATCATTCAATAATGTCTAAATTCATAGATAATTATGCAAAAAAATTTAAAAATTTAACGGTCTCCAATAAAAATGTATAACCCTTAATTATGATCACTCCTTTAAAAAAATTAGTTAGACCACAACTTTGATTTAATAGTGCACCCGGTTCAATAGTGAAGCACATAAATAAAGAAATTTTGTTTTAAAACTCATGATTCAATACAATATAAAAAGTTATATTTATCAACATTAAGTTTATGTTTTCTTTCTATATTTGTTATGACCAAATTCTAACATGTAACACTTCACAGAAGGGTTATATGTATGTATAAACTAATAGTTAACAAAAATATTTACATGTATAATATATTTATCAAAAATAGATTTTTTGGGACGACCGCGGCCTTCCCCAACCCTAACCTAGTTCCGCTGTTGAACGTCGACATAGAACAAAACATTTTAGATTGAACATTATCACAAAACACATGACAATCAATTTCAATAAACATTGTATACACTAATAAAACATGTGATAAGTAGCTATCTGTTGTGCAAACTTTATCGTAGAAAATATAACCATGGTAGGAATACCAGAATAGTGATATTATTATATACCATTTTGATATCATTATAAAAATAAAAATATGCTAAAACCTAAAACTCGGTAAAATCTCAAATGTTGAACAAAATAAAACTCGAATAGAAAATTTATTCATAAAAAATCTATTTATTTTGTCAAGAAATTGTAGTTTCAAACCAAGTATATCAATCAAATAGTCCAATACAAGCCATCCTAAACTTTCATCCATCAAAATATATCAATCCTAGTTGAATCAAATATATCATTTACATCAATAATTCCACGAGCATTTGGTGACATTGAAAGTAGGTGTCAAGTTGCTATTGGAAATTAAAGGAATTTTCAAACTACAATATAAAATTGGAGATACTTCCAATTGTAACTTATAAATTCCCAATAATGTCTCCATTTTATACTCAACAAGCTGTTGAGGCGTCAAATTGATCACACTGTTTCCTTCAAACACTATGGATGGAAGCGTAACTGTATTCATACGGCCTAAAATAAAGGGTGTCATAGTAGTCATCGAAAATAATTGATTACCTTTATACGAAGAAATTGCATTCATCTTCTTTTCGAAATATTTTATTTCCTTTTTGTTGTTCTTTGCTGTAATGCTGACCTTAAAATTATAATATAAGGTTCTGTTGGTTGTGATGTTAAATTGAGTGATAGAAGCCTCGGTTATTTTGAACTCGATCGAAGACTGTTCGTCCTTGACGATGATGACGGGGACTAATACACATGCACCAATCGCTAACACAACAAAAACAAACACTAAAATACCATCTTGCAGGTTGTTATCTGCTTTTTGTTTTGATGATAATTTGCTGTCCCTTTTGACCATGATTAATTGTTGGTCTAGTGGCTTGATGAGTTAAGGTGTAAACCTACTTAAGAGAATGAACCGTAGGAGTATTATATATAAAAGGAATAGTTACTACTTATTATTCCAATCTTGTCCTTCATTTTAAGTTTTAAATTGAAAAAGCTGTTAAATCCCACGAAAATGGGAACAATATCTGGCCTTTGAGACCATTTATATAGCAAAAACGTTACCCACTTATACTAATCCAACAACAAATGAAGTTGACTCGAAGGATTTTATCATAAGCTCACTTTTTTTCTTGGATCTGAACTAATTCTTAGAAATTATGGGCAAGTTTAATTGCTTTTAATTGGACAATTTTGATTTATTTTCTTAAAATCAATTCATATATTCGTCAACATATAAAAAGTATTCAGCACAAATTTAACTGAATAATATTAAATTTGCAATTGTATAAAATAGTACTTAGCCACTACATCTATAGACTTAATCTAATTTAATTTGAATTTATCCACCTCAAAAAATAACAATCAGAAATTATTATGAATAAAAAAATGGTAAACCCTAATTTTCAAATTATGAAAACGATATTTGTCAAAGTACTTTATGTGAAAATCTTTTTTCATCAATTGGATTTTTGTTTTTCTCTTTCTTATTTCACCTTTCGTTTATATTTCCTTCATCAATCAAACAAATAAAAATTAACTAAGAACCAAATTATCTCAAAAATAAAAAGTGCTTTTATTAAATTAGGGATCAAAATAATTTTTTAGTTTAAAAAATATGCACCATCAGTATAAATTAATTTTACACAAATAACTAATAAAAATAAGTCAACATGCTATATACCATATTAAAAAAGTGAGCTTAAGTAGATTGATGTGGTGAAAAACATCTCATATTTCCTTTTCTCATAAGTTCTTACTCTAATTTTTAATGATTAATTCAACACCTTAACGAAAAACCAAAAACAAATTAATTCAACCCAAAAAAAAAAAAAAATTAAAAATTGTTGGGGACATTAATATTTTTTTTTTTATGTTAAAATATGGAGGACAAAGCCCCTGTGGTTTAATCACACAAAGACATAGCCACCTTTGCAATTGCAACTTCCACATTCACTCCTTTTCTTCATCAATTCTCTCATTCTTCACTCAACAAATCCAACTGCACTATATACCCAATTGCAGATTCAATCGATTTGTAGAAGATTTTGATTTGAAGAAGAAAAGAAAATGGGTTCTTCTGATGATAATCAACAAAACCCAGATGAAGGATTTAACAAAACTTTTCATAATCATTCTTCACCTTCTTCTTCCTCTCGTGATGGATGGAAAAATCGAATCTTTATCCCAACCCTCCTTGCAGGTATCTCTATCTCTTGAAAAAGTTTAAGTCTTGTAGTGTATTGGAATCTAATGATCCTGATTAATATTTTTCTTAATTTTCTTAATTTTTTAGATTGAGGTAGTTTAAGTACTGTAATTAGGTTTAATGGTGAGATATTTGAATCTATTACATTTATCATTAGATATTTGAGATGAATGGTAGTATTTATTGGTTCCAATTCGGTGAGTGTGTGAGCTGTGAAGTGAAAGTATGAAAGGTTTAGAACAAAGGTTTAGAATTGAGTAAATCATAAACATTTTATTGTATATAGCAGTGTTGTCAAATAGCGGCTATAGCGTTATGGAATTTGAACAAATTGTTATCGTTATGTGTATTTATACGAAGTGTTGTCAAGTCGAGGCTATAGTGGTTCTGTAGCACATTAGTGTAGTGGAATTTGAACAAAACTCTGGTTTTGAGGATCCACGATTGATAAATTGGTACGTTATGTTTGGGAATTTAGGAGGGGAGGGAGGGTTTTGGGGGAAAATGAAGGAGTGGTAGTCCCCCAACTTGAATGAGGATTATATTTTTTGTTCAAAATGCATTATACTCCTAATATGGGGGAACTCAAATTTTATATTGAATGAAGATTTTGGGGGACTTAGATAAAGAAACTCTCCAAATCCTTTTAATGTTTTTATAATACTCTCAAAATTCTCACTTGATATGGTCCTTATTTACATGGTAGTTTATGAATGTGTATCTTCAAGTTGAGTTTTAATGTGAGCAAAGAGACGGGAGTGTGTTTTCTGTACTAATTTTTATGTGATTTTTTAATCTTTGACTCTTTGGAGCAGGGGTTGCTGGTGCTGGAACTGGGTTGATATCAAAACATCGAAAAAGTCTCGGTCTTGCTAATGTTTCTGCCAGTTATGCTGCTAATTTTGCCATCATCACCGGTTGCTATTGCGGTAATTTCATGACATTGTTAATTTGTAATTACTGTTTTGAGCAAAGAAACTGCATTTTGAATCATGTGACCGGATTGGTTTATTACTGTTTCTTACAGTTCGTGTTGTGAGAGAGAGAGAGAGAGAGAGAGAGAGAGAGAGAGAGAGAGAACAATTTCGTTACAGATACCAATTCTGCATCGAAGTACAGTGATAATTTGTCTCTGCCGTTGTGTGTTTGAGTTGCTTTATTAGTACTAAGTTCCTTCTATTAAGAAGTCAATGATGATAAAGATGATACATTGTCCTATAGGGGGCCTATATTTACAAATTACCTTTACCAATGCACTTGTGGATAAATTTTCCATTAAAACTATGTTCTTGATTAGTTGAACTTTGGTGAATCATTGGAGCATGGAAAGTGATCATTGTAGCTTTTAAATCTCAGTTTTCTTGTTACCTCATATATTTACCGTTAGCCTTCTTATGGAATATTTTGATAAAATAGATTGGTAAGTTGCAGAAGTTGGTTAGTGTAGGACATTAGGAAATATAATAAAGTAACTTTTTATGAATTAGAAGAAAGGGGAACCTGGTGCTACAAAGCACCATCATGTCGTGTCAAAGGAAGAGTTGAATGAATCCAGTGTTGAACTGTTAGGTAGCCTGACATTGTATTACAAGAGATTGATTTCACGGATCCAACCTATGACCTTTAAGTCACATGGTATCAAATTCCAACCATTGTGCCAAAGCTCTCCTTCAACAGACCTTTTGAAATATAAATAGAATTGTTCGGTAGGTGTTCTTGCAATGAGAAAAATAAAAAAAAAGAAAGAAATTTCACACGTGTATTGGTATCAAATTCTAGTCGGACACTGACAGAGGCAGATCGTAGTTAGGACATGGGAGTGCCATGGCCAACCCACGATTTTCTTCTTCTTAATAGATAGGTACATATACATACTAAAGCAGAGATTTATATATATTAAGCGTATATATTTTACTAAGTAGATGTGCTGGTGCAGTAGTTAATAGCGTTTTATAACTTAGGGATCAGAGTTCATTTTCAAGAATGACCAAATTCATTTTTGTATTTTCTTAGGCATCAATGTTGAAGGTAAGGTGTGAACTCAGTCTACCTAATCTAAAACCAAGGCTTAACTACGTCTACACCAACAAACTAATTTCCTAAGTTGGGTGCAATATTGCTTTAGGTATTCTTTACATATTGGCCCCCCTCTAAAATACCGACCAAGCTCCACCCGTCAAACTGATAATTTGCCATTTTTAAAAGAATGAAATCAGTGTTCGATAGATGTATCTATTGTTTTCAAGTTTACTTTTGGAATAATACATTCATGCAAGGGAAGGCTATTAACTTATAAAATTGTTGGTTACAAAGTGTTAATATTATCACGTGTCTCTCATAGTTTAACTTTAAATTCCATCTTTTAGACCTCTGGCAAAGGGGGTAGGAAGCTATTGTGCGCAAATATGCACCGAGTGGTTTTTCTCCACAAAAAAGTAAATAAAAGTAAAAACCTGATATTCTGGTATTCAAATTTGAAAACTATGAATTGAACTGTGTTAGTTCATTTTTCTGTCAATTGTCTTTTATGAAATTGGTAATGGAGCAGGCACACATTTTTAAATCAAGTTAGTTTTTTGGATTGAACTGGAATAGTCGTCTTATTGGTTAGGGGCACGTGAGTTTGTGGCTGCAACAAGGAAAACAGGACCGGAAGATCTATTAAGCTCTGCGATGGCAGGATTTGGATCTGGCGCTCTTCTTGGGCGTTTCTATGGTATGTTTTTCTGCTTTTTCTCCTCTTATTATTCTCTTATGGCATGCTCGTGATTTTTGTTGGTCAAATACCACGGCGATGATTTACGTGTCTGTTCTTGACAAGAGCTTTTATAAGTTATCATATACACTTTGTTTTTATGTGAACTATTTGCTACAAGCTTACAACATAATTTCATCATATATCAATGTTCAGGACAATGTAAGTAGATTGAAATAACATTGAATGATAAATAGTTTCTTCTTAATTTTGGTGAATAATAGTTTCAAGGATTAATATGTTGTATAAATTATGAAATTTTAGGTGGTCAATTTGGCGCAGTTCGTTATTCTGTCATTTTTGCTGTTGTGGGGACAACAGCAGATTACACTATTCTGAAACTAAAAGATGTTTGGAGAGATTACAGTAAAACAATATATCAAGATATTGAGAATTTAAAAAAGAATGAAAATTGGTTAAGATTGCCAGAATGGTTTCCAATTAAAGTACTCGACGAGGAACAACTTGCTGCTAAACGAGCACAGGAAGAGAAGTTCATTGCGCAGAGAGCAAGGATCCGTAGTCTAAGGGATGAAGATTCTTGAAAATATTTTATAGTTTATTTTACAGATTGTAATAATGTAGTACTTCTCAAGCTGATGGGAAATTATTTCAGCAGAGATTTTGAAAGAGTTAGAGAATTATGATTCACATGATTTTCACTTAAACAGTTAAACTCATGATTTTGCTCTCCCTTATGAGTACACAAAGAAATTTCAAATGATTATGTTTCATTTGCTATGTTATACTATAGTACAATAGCAAGAAACTATATACTCTTAAGTGTTTATTTATTTAGCCTTCTTTTTTTTCAAATCTTATATTTTATTAATAATTACTATAGATTTATTTTTTCCCCATTCTTCTCACCCAAAAAGGTATTTTCACCCAT
Organism: Trifolium fragiferum; assembly: GCA_954870985.1. Classification (NCBI taxonomy): domain Eukaryota; kingdom Viridiplantae; phylum Streptophyta; class Magnoliopsida; order Fabales; family Fabaceae; genus Trifolium; species Trifolium fragiferum. The sequence continues at coordinate 3,375,971 of OX940792.1, forward strand.
TTGTTCCATGTACTCTTAATTCAATGGTTGTGAGACTGAGTTTGTATGCATTCGACCATTAGTAACTGCAGTGCAGACGGCCTAATAACTACCGTCAGATTAAAGATCAGATAATTCAAAAATTAAACTTATTTTGTTATTTTTAAACAATTAAAATTTGGTTATTAAATCTGGACCGTTTGATTTTAATCGGACGGTCTAGATACACTGACTTCATGCATTCCTATTGCATTGAATCCAAATCAAATAAAGAGGGAGAGGAGCTTTATGATGGATTCGGACTCAATGCAATTGGAGAGAGGGTGATTGTATTGCAGTCGGTTATATATGGACTGTTTGATTAAGATAAGACGGTCCAGAATTTCAGTTTAAATTTTATATTTAAAAAAAGTTAAATATTTGAACCACCCAATCATATCGCTCGGACGACTCATATGTCTTTGAGTGCATACATCGTGACTATACACAATTCATTTCCGTTTTACTTTCCACTAAAATCGAAAAAGCACAAAATCTTGTATCACTACAATTTTAGCCAGCCATTGTTGGCTTATATAAAACACAACTCGGGTCTGAAAGATCTAAAAGGTGTAAATCAGTTTTACACGAACATTCAATAACAATTTACTACATCACACTTCATACAATTACTTTTAAACTATACTAAGTGTAAACAATTTTTTCAGCAATTGCTTAATGATAAACTTAGTGATCAACACTTAACGTAGCAGAAGCATTCTAAACCGTCATTAGGTAAGCAAACACCATATGTTGAATACTCTAAGTTGACGCAGTTTGCATTACAGAATTCCGGGTTAACACAATGCCCAGGATATGTTGTACTTGGCATTCCACAAAATTTAGCTTCCACAACTAAAAATAAAATAAAGCAAATTAAAAACTTATAAGTAAGGCTTAAAATTGAAGAAGCATAAGAGAATAAATATACGTTGCTTAGTTAGTTTGTACCATATGTGGAAATGAGGAAACGTGCAAGACATAGGAACATGAAAACAATGTAGAATTTAGTAGTAGAGAAAGTCATGATTTCTGATGTAAATGTCTTTCTTTACAAATGGTACCAACACAATATGTTTGTCAAATATAGGTAGAGATGATGAAAATAGTTGAAGTTTATGGAATTATATATAGCTCGAAAATCTTGTGAGTTGGGTTGAGATTTTCAATTTATTTATTTGTCAAGTGGCTCGTGGTTAGAAATTCCATTTTGAAAATTAATATTGGAGTGTTTATAGTTCGAACTTTGGCTTCTGCATATATAATATAATGTTATTACCAACTGAACTAAATTTATAGGGACGAAATTTTCAATTATTTATTATTGTTGTTGTTGTTTTCGATAATCAGATTTATTCTGCCAATATAACTTGTCTAGAAAAGGCATGGCAAAGATTATTGGGCCGTAAATTGCGTTTGCATTTTATTGTTATCAATGAGTTAATTAGACAATATTATAGTCTATCCAGAGGCTTGGACTGTCAAAATTTGTTGTTAATTACCTTAACAATTTTGTAATTTATGACGATTAATTTATAATATTTACATTTAATTAATTTGTTGATTAATGACTATGACTACGCACGCACTTTTTTCCTCAAAAGTGACTTGTTCATTTTAAAGGAGCTAGATCCTAAAATTTATTATGAAAATCAAATAATTCGAATGTGACACATTCTTAGAATTGAGTATTATCTTACTCAATCATACAAAACTTGATTAAATAAACTTATTCATAGACTTTAGAATCAATTATGCTAATCATCAAGAAATACTATAATTATAAGCAGAAACACACCTGAGTTCATATAGTATCGATTAATGTGTGATTTGATCTTCCAGATCAATACACTATTTATGAGAGAAGTGTTTAGTTATTCTCTCTGTATATTTGTGATAATAATATGTCAACAAAGAGCGCCATAAATCGTGTATGACTCGGAGACCATAACTTTCTAGTTTATAAAACCCAAATTAGGGTTAGCTATTGATACTTCTATTTTAACTCATCACTAAAATAGAATTACTCCTTTTGTCTCTACACATTAACGACCCACACTCTATTAGATATTCATAAGTCCACTTTAGCTATAACAGTCCGGACCCCACCACCTTAGGTGGTTCCGACACTGTCACCTCACGATCTTTTCCACCCTTCTCACTAGTGGAGATTTTACCTTCCATGAAAATCGAACCATGTAGTTCAAGAAATTTGTAAGATAAAAATTATCTCTTATTTATAAACACAATTCAAATCATCTTGCAATTGATGTGAGACTTCTTAACGCACCTGTTATACCGAATAATTCATATTTATTATCACCAAAAAATTTACTCGATGAATCAATTATATAATCCATAGATCATCACAAATATTTGATTTAATCCTAACTTATTCTAGAGTTGCACACATATAGTCTATCTAGGAGCTAAGGCTTGGCAAAGATTATGGGCCAAAATTCATATTTTCAATTTATTATTATCAATGTGTTAACTCTCCTATATAGTCTATCTAGGAGGCAAGTACTATCAAAAAATTTATTGGACCAAAATTAAAGAATTTGGAGGTGACACATGCCATACAATTTTATTTTTTTTATGATTTTTTTATGAGTGCCATTAATTAAAAGATACAGCTGTCAAAAATTGAAAGATACGCACCACATTTTTTTAGTCAACTATTTTATTTTATTTTAAACTACAAAAAAAATTAAATTATAATTATAAGTTATATACAATTCCAAAACATGTACCTATTAAATTGCTTTGAGTCCTTTCAATGAATTTTACATCTCCATTTTACACAAGCTTTAATTTTGGAGATGATAGTTAGCAAAAGAAAAATAAAATTATCTGATGTATATAAAATAAGATGATTATGTTTAAAAAAAAATATATTAAATAGGATACAGGTAACAAAAAAAAAATTCTTATGTTTAAAAAATTCCGCTAATATGTGCTTTATAAGGAGATAATTATGTTTTAAGAAAAAATAAATTTGAGGTATATAAAAGAAGATGATTAGTTTTAACTAATTAATTAATATAGATAGTTATGTTTTAATACTATCAATTAAGATGGAATGAATGAGATATTAACTTATTAAATGCATCTTATCATGTGTCTTTGGGGTACATATGTTAGCATTTGCATATTTTAATTATAATATCTATAAATTTAAACACTTTAATGGTTGTGATTTATACTGATATTTTATCAAAATTATCCTCATATTTAATAATGTAATTGGCTTTTCATTTAAGGAAAACATTAATTCTATAAATTGGAACAATTTTGTAGACAATTCATTATATGCAAACAGAAAAAAAGTGTGAAAGAGTATAATCATATTAATATTTTACACTATGGCAAAATTCATCTCTACTTCACTTGTTTTAGTTCTCTTTGTTATGGCAGTTCATTTGATCAATAGTGCCTATAGTGACACTCAAAGGGAGGCTGATCCTATGGAAAAGTGTCATATATGGCTTAAGAAGTGTTTGCTTAAGTGTGTCAGAAAAAAGTGTTTGCTTAAGCCACCTAGCCCTATCTTTTGTCTCCTATGGACACTCAATTGCCAACACTAATTATGGGCACATATTTCTCGTATCATTGTGACCACTGACCATGGCTTGTATTGTGTGTCTTATAGATATCTTACCGCTCTCTCCAATTTTTCCTCATGTTTTATTTTTCTTTCTTAATTTAATTGTTGATTTTCTCTCTTTTTAAGTGTTTCGTAATTTACCAATCTTTAGATTAAGGAAAAGGAGAGAAAACATGAGGGAAAATTGAAGAGGATCCAAATCCAATAAAAATGAATTAAAGAAATTTGATGAATTCGTTTAAATTTGGAATCATATATATTTATTTTTATTGATTAATTTTTTTTGTATTTTTGGTGAGAAAGAGTATGTATCTATCCTATATTATACCTATAATAATATTAATTGTGTGAGTGTGAGTCCCTTGAACTTAGCTCAGTTGGTAGGACAATGAATTATATATGCAGAGGGTCAGGATTTGAACTCCGGTTATCCCATTTATTCACCTTAAAGATGGAATTTCGAGCCACTAAACTACTTGACAAAAAATAATAATTTGTGTGAGTGTGAAAGTATTACTTATAAATATCATAATTCCTTAGGTAAATAATTAGCTTCAATGGGCAGGACCTTTTTGGGTATGTATGTTCGTCAAGTTGTATACATTTTATTTTTATGCCTATAATTTTTTGTTATGGTGTGGGTGTGAAAGAAAAGAATATTAGTAAGATCCCATTAAGGCTAGAGCGTGCCTAAGAACAAGATACAACAAAGTGTGCTATGACTAGAAAATGAAAGTAACAACCACTACAACAATAATCATCAACAATAAACATAGCATTAGCAAGCCGCTGGATTGGATTACTAAGAGTTAAAACTTAAAATCATGATTAAAAATTATTCTCTTTTATTAAAAACTATTGATAATGAGAACTTATTTTATAAAATAATACAAGGTTTTTTTTTTGAATGGCAAATATATAATATATTAAAATAAAAATAAAATGAGTACAAATGGTTCAAAAGATAATGAGGTACCAGAAGTACACTCTATCAAAATCTAACAGTGACTAAGAAAAGATAAGAAAGCAAACAGACAAAAAAAAAAACTACAAGAAAGCATAACACAATATCAAAGCAAAAATACAAAATAATACAAGGGGTTAGTAACCCCACAATATCAAAGCAAAAACTTCACAAATTTGTTAGATGGGATTTGAAACCCTCGCAAACTAAAAATGAGTTCTAGAGTTTTGGGCACCAAACCAATTCAAAGAGCTTACAATTGCTACTAAATTTCTGTAGAGTTTATAACCGCCGCGAAATAAGTTAGAACTATTACAATATAGATTAAGAACTCCAGCTAACAATATGATAGAAGATTAGATAATAAGTAATTAAGTAGTTTATATATAATTAATTAAATAATTTAGGAGTGAGAATTATATTGTTATTTGTGTATCAATTATATTAGGTTATTATGCTTATATTGGCCTTTAGGCCCATCTAACATATTATCCATTAGAAGTCTTATATATGTAGTGTCTTTGACACATTTTAACTTAATGAATGAAATGAATTGAATTTATGTTTTATTTTTATTGTCTTTCTTTTATGTTTTTCTTAGGGTTAGCTTAGAATCTTAGTTTGATAGAGACAACTCTCTATCACAATATCTATGAATTTTTTTAAAAATATTTTGGGTTGGGTTGTGGCCCTTCCCTGCCCATGATGAGCAGCTCTGCCCCTGAGTAATCATGGAAAAAATTTGGGAACATAATATTAAGATAGTTAGAGTTTGTTGGTGTTAGTTGGTTAGTTAAAAATTAGTTATAGTTGGTTACTCAATTAGTTAGTTAATTGAGTCCTATAAATTGAACACTAATGTACACAATTTACAATCTTTTATCAATCTATATTCATTCCACTATGAATCTCTATGAGTATCTCCCACACGAATACTCTTATGCACTCTTTCTTGCCGATCACTATGACCTTTATCCCTATGATTCAATGATTCATAATATGGTATCAGAGCGATACCCGAGGGATGAAGATGAAGATCTCGCTTCCGCATACAATTCTGAAAATTGTGAAGAAGATGAATCCGATGATGTTGCAATTCTCGGCACTCAAGATCTGGAATCTTCTACTCCACAAGCTTCAATCCTTTTTGGCAGTTTCGCATGTCCAATCATTCCGGTTCCTATTCCTTCGATTGCATCCGATTTTGATGGTTTCTCCATCAAGATTGGGGAGATTACTTGTTTTCTTGGTGACTCTTGCTGCAGCGATGTTGATTTCACGATCACCGCTTCGAAAGAAGACAAACAATCGAAGAATTTCGAGCCTGCATTTGTGCTTTATGCAGTCAGCCAAAAATTGCAGAATCAATACGGTGTTCAAGCGTTCTCTTCTTCAATCAAGGTTGAGCGTCAACATGACGGCAACGTTCAATTTTCGCACGATCAAGATCAGAATAGCAAGAAAGGTAAGATGATTTCCGATTTGCTACTATGTTCATCGGAGAACATCCGTTTCTTTTCTCAGCATCATGGTTCATGCATCACTGTTTTCGATCCCGGCGGTGTAGTCATCAAGCCTCTTTCCATTGCGAATGTTCTTGATGATTACGGAGAAATTCTTCGCCGTGAACCTCAAACTCACAATGATGGCGAAACAGATTATGTAATCACAGTTTTCGATCCCGGTGGCAATCACCTTCTTAGCGTCGAAGTTGGTTCTTACCTTTCTTTGAATTTGAAGCCCAACTGCAATGATTTTGAGTTGATTTCTGGAATTGAAGAAAACTCTGAAGAATTCCTGATATGTATCATTCTTGAGGTTTGTCATTCAAGCTCATCAGATTTTATTGAAGTTTTAGACTGTTTGATTTGAAAGCTTTATGGTGAATCTTTGGTTCTTGAAGGCTAGATTGAAATTCTGTTTAGTTCATTTTCAAGTTGTAGAGGTTTCTATTCTTCAACGTGAAAAATATCGATCTGTTTTGCTTTCTAGTTTAATGAGGACATGTCTAGTTTTCAGTTTGAAATCTATGTGCCATAGATTGTCAAACACTGCTACTGTGTTGTTTCAAGTTTTTGATTAATGCATTATACAGCAGCAACAAGTTAATTGAGTGCTTCCCTTACTGAGTTTTACTACATGAATATTGATCTCATAGAGGCCCAATTCAATGGATTTTGTGTTGATTTACTGGAAGCTTATATTGTTGATGTTCTTCTTATTTATGTTTGGGCTGTCTTTTCCAAACTCATACTAAGAATTCTCTTACCATGAGTTTGAGGGAGGAAAATATAGAAGTTAGTTCTGGAATATTGTTCAAGCTTGTTTGATTGTTAGTTGCATATGGCTTCAGAAACCGTTTCGGTAGCAATTTCATTATGTTGATGAAAATTCTGGTTGCTCAATTGGGTAGTGTGGTCACAATCCATTTTGGATCACCGGTGGTTTATTGATTCTTTGGACACTCACATGTGGCAATTCTTTTGATCCTTGGTCTATTGCAACATCTTCAATGCTAATTGATATAAGTGAATCTTTTGAGTTAGATCCAAACATGACCAACACTTACTGATATAAGTTCAAACATTACATGGTTGGTTGTGGCATAATGAGATGGGGTTTTGCTTGCATAGAGACCATGATCAACTATAGAAGATGGTTTGGAATTTCCTTGGTTTGAAGTTTCACATGCACACTTGGTTCATTTTCAGTTCCTTTGGTATGTTGAAGTCTGCTTTTTGCTTCTGCTGTCATGCAAGTGTCTCAGCTTCTGTTTTGCTTCCTACAAGTACAATGTGCTTACTGCAAGTGTTTGAATTTAGTGTTGTTTGAAGGCTCTTTGTGCTTGTTTCTTTGTTTGGTTTTAGCTTTGTATCCAAACTCAAATTGGTAAATTTCCCAATGTTGAGTTTGAGGGAGGCTATTAAGATAGTTAGAGTTTGTTGGTGTTAGTTGGTTAGTTAGAAATTAGCTATAGTTGGTTACTCAATTAGTTAGTTAATTGAGTCCTATAAATTGAACACTAATGTACACAATTTACAATCTTTTATCAATCTATATTCATTCCACTATGAATCTCTATGAGTATCTCCCACACGAATACTCTTATGCACTATTTCTTGCCGATCACTATGACCTTTATCCCTATGATTCAATGATTCATAATACATAATAAGACTCATTTTTTTTATAGACACAAATTGTGTTCTATACAAGCCAAATAATAAATGGTACATATTTTTAGTTTGTCAATTGGAGATTTCTCAATGGCGAAAATGGAAGAAAGAGATTTGATTTTAGGAAGTCAAATTTTGTAAAGGGAAGATAGATAGTTGGATGAATCCACGAGCAACCACACAAGCAAGTTTTGTCTCCTTATTAATTAGAGCTATTTTAATATCATTTTTGTTGAAGTTTCACAAAAATGGTAGTTATAAATTCAAGGTTTTAATTTTGTCAAAAATAAAATAAAAATTCAAGGTTTAATTTATCGGCAAGTCTCTAAATTATTTTGAAATTTTTAATTAGATCCATGGATTAAAAAAAAGAATAATCAAGTTCATAAACTATTTTATAGTTTTCAATTATGTTCTTATGTTAAACTTTCGCTAGTCAACGGTTAGTCAATGCCAACATGACATACATATATAGACGGGTCTTTGAACTAATGTGCAATTTATAAATTGATCTCTGAACAAATGTAAACAAATATAATTTATAATATTATTATGACCGTCGTTTTTCTATGGTTTATTATTATTATTATTATTATTATTATTATTATTATTATTATTATTATTATTATATTGAAATGAAAGGAAAACACACATATATACATACATATATTTGTAATAAATGAAAGAGAGAATGAAAAATAAATTAGAATATTTTTCATTTCCACCCACTTTTTATGAGTTGAATAGTAAACATTGTAAATGTAAATCAATTTTACACTAATATCCAATAAAATTTATTGCTTTTCACTTCGTACAATTTCTTTGAAGATATGAATTAAAACGAGTTTATCAACATTTTGCTTGATCACAATTAAACTCAATAATGCTCAACACTCCATATAGCAGAAGCAATCTAAACCATCATTAGCGAAACAAATACCGTATACCGCAAACTCCATATAGATGCAATGATAATTACAGAATTGACTGTTATTAATGTCGCATTTTCCTGAATATGTTAGACTTGGCTCTCCACACAATTTTGCTTCCACATCTAAACATAAGAAAATAAAAAATAAAGCAAATTAAAAACTTAAGTAAGGATTAGAATTGAAGAAGCATAAGAGAATAAATATATGTTGCTTAATTAATTAGTTTTTACCACAATTGGAAATAAGGAGAAGGACAAGACATAAGAGCATGAAGACAATGTAGAATTTACTAGTAAAGGAAGTCATGATTTGTAAATGTAAAATGATTTTCTCTACAAAAGGTACCAACAAAATGTTTCTGTCTATGCATGTGTAGAAAGACATATATATGTAGAGGAAGAGATAACAAAACTAGTTGAATTTCTTTTAGTTTAATTTGTTTGAGATTTTCAATTCATTATTATAAACACAATATTTTCTTTCTTCCAAAGAACACTATGTTTTATTCTGCCCACATACCTTTCTAGGAGCCAAGGCATGACAAAGATTACTGGACCGAAAATTTAAGCGGTTTCATTATAACTTTTTTTATATTAACTTTCTTATTCTTGGAAGAATAGAGTTTCAATAATTTCAAGTTCGGCCATAATGTCTAACCAAAATTGTTCTTATTAAAATTTGAAAATTAAATAGTTTGTTAATTTATCTATAACTTTAAACTAAAGATTAAATTGTTAAATTAAATAATTAAATGATTAAACTAATAATATTTTAATGTAATAATAATAATATGGTTTTTTTTTAAAATAATATTAATTTAAAATATGATACATGAATTTTTTAGATACAGATTAAAATTAAAAATTAAAAATTTAGAGATCAAAATTGAACAAAATTATTTAAAATAGTAACTAAAAATAAAATTTAGTTACTACTGTATGAGTTGTTTTAGCCATGGAATTGCAATTGGTATGTTCTTGACTTATGGATTTGGTTATTTATATAGGATTGAATATTTTTTTAGTCCTTTGAAATATATGAAATTTAATTTAATTCTTTCTAAGAAATTCTCTTGAATTTTAGTCTCTAAATTTTTATTTTACAATTTTAGTCTCTTAAAGAAATTCATGTAGCATTTTTCAAATTTATGTGTAATATTCAAATGTTTGTGTGGAGTAGCAAGAAGTGAGAAAATTCAAACGGGTTGTATTGTTTGACTAGACATATATAGTTTTTAACAACTATTCAAAGTATACCAGTGTAATACACAGAGCAACTACAAAATCTTAAATAATTGAATTATACTGATAAGAACAAATCACATATAAATTTACTTATAAAGCTTATTCTTAATTTTTATTTGTTAATGGATAAAAATCCTCAAATTATGAAGAAATAGAATGAGTTTTACCTTTTTCTAAATATAATGTTTGAGTGACATCTTCCTAATCCCAGGATTGTAACTAGAGCAAAACCCTTGTCGCCAAAAACTTCCTAAAAACTCGTTTACTATATTCAAAATATATCCCCCTTCGTACATACACATTGGATGTGGCTAGAGGTGTCAATTTAGATGGCCAAACACATTTAGACCCAATCCTAATATGAAAGGATCCAAATACAATACATATAAATGGACCCCCTTTTATAAAAGCCTCAATTATATTAGGCCCCATAAATACATTAAAAAAAAATAGGCATGAGGTCAGGAATGGAATCCAATATCTCAATTTTATCCCGAAAAAAAGAAAGTTAAAATTTTTTTGAGAACCAAATTTTTGAAATTTTTTAATAATTTTGTATTGAAAATTGTGTATTTTATTTCTGTAAAAGTCAAAAATTATTTTATACAAAATATAATTATTATGTGAAATGTCTTTAAGATGTGTCATAACAATACGTGTTACCACGACCCTTTGTTTTATATATTTTCTTGTCTCCATTTCTAAATAGATCGAAGTTACAAGAAAAGGAAATAAAGGTCAGATCTAATTAACCCACGACTTCATTTTTTGAAGCATCAATTCATGACTAACTCTCGATATAGTCTAAAAATTATATGAAAATATATTCTCTTAATTTTTTGATCTGAAAGGAAATAAACCAACTGACAAAGCCGTGCGATCAAGAAAATGCAACCTCTCAATCATACATTCGATAAACAACAAAAATTTAACACAAGCTAGCATTCATATTGAGAAATGAAAAATACTAATAATTAACATATTTTAATATTCACTCTCTAAATAAGTGAAGCACGTATGAAAATTATTTGATGAATTACTCACCGAAAAAAGAAAAGAAAAAAAGAAAAAAAATCACATCAACATTGAATTAATTAATAGTCCAAGACTATTAATTATTCATGAGATGCATGGCTTTCCATAAGAGTGACCAGTTGAGAAAGTGCCCTTGTCGATGACCCATCATCTCCTAATGCACCTATAGCAACATCTTTAAGTTCTTCAATTTTTTGCTTAATCTCACTTCGTTTTTCTCCTAGCATTAAATCTCTAACTACATTAGAGATTTCCTTTCTTTCAGCAATGCCATTTTCATTAAATTTTACATCTAAACCCACTGTTAAACTCTATTAACAAAATAGCATTCATTTGTTGATCGGCAAACAATGGCCAAGTTATCATTGGAACTCCAAACACAATGCTCTCTAGTACCGAATTCCAGCCACAATGCGTTAAAAATCCACCTGTTGAAATGTGACTTAAGATTTGAGTTTGTGGTGCCCAAAAAAGGAACAACTAATCCTTGTTCTTTTGTTCTCTCTAAGAACCCATGTGGTAAAAACATTAAAAGATTGTCATCATCATTTGAACCACTTTGGTAATCCACATCTTTTGAATTACTAGATTCTCTCAAAACCCACAAGAATTTCGCACCACTCAACTCCAACCCGAAAGCTAGTTCATTGATTTGTTCTTGAGATAAAGTGCCTCCACTTCCAAAGCAAACATACAAAACCGAATTTGGTGTTTGTTTCTCTAACCACTTCTCACAATCAGACCCTTTTGGCTCAGAATTCGGTAAACCCGTTTGTATGATTGGTCCAACCATATAAATTAATTGTTTGGTTTTATGGAGCTCTTTTTGCATGGCCCTCATTGTACCTTCCTCCATTTCTGAGAAGCTATTAATCAATAGACCATTAGCAAGAGAGAATCTCTTGTTATGTTGAAGAATTGACTCATAAGCAAAACTAGACCGATCATGAAATAAACTAGAAGGGAGATCTTTGCCACAAATGGGTACACAACCCGGGATGACAATAGGCTCGGTGTGATCTATGTATTCACATGAAATTTGTTCATGAAGTGATTGTAAATGCAAATGTAGTGATGATATCATGGCTATTTCTAATGCTTGAGTTACAAATGCATCAGCAACTATTGATACCAATCGTGTGGTTGAACGAAGTGAAATCAACGAGTCGCGGAAGGATGTCATGGATTTAGAAACTGCGACTAGCATTTGATTGGGAGGACCGTCCGGTAGGTCTTGTTTTTTTATTGGAGGGAGGAAAGTGCAAGTTATGGATGAAGGAAGGGATTCAAGTAATTTGAGGGTAGCCGGGATAGGTGCATCAATGGTGGGGAAGATGCAAATGAAATGGAATTGGTTATTGAAATGAATGAGTCTCTTGCATAACTCAATAACAGAACATTGGTGACTAAATAGAGGAAATGAAGTTACTACTATTGTTTGAGCCATGGAGTTGTAACTTGTAATTGATGGATTCTAAGGTATGAGTTATATATGGTGTGGTAATTTATTTATATATTTAAAATATTTTAACGTAATGTAAATCACATGATTTTAAAAGATATTTTTATAGATTAAAAAAGAAATTGCAACAAAATGATGAAAAAGTTAAGGGCCTTAACCACGTTGGACCCAGATTCTCTAAGTAATAATTTAATACAATTTTTAATTATAAAAAATCTGAACAGTTTATTTCTTATTAGATGGTCCAAATTTCATATACAATTTTATGCATTAAAACAATTTGAATCATCAATTTAAAATAGGATAATGCAAATCTGTTATGTAAGATGCTGTTACAGAATCACATCAAGTTTTGGGTCCCATTCACTTTGTTATTTTGTTATCGGACTGGCAAGGTCTATCACGTTATGCCCCTGTGCCTGTTACAACTCGATTTTATGAATTTAATGTCGCCACATTACAACTTTGATTTTAGTACATTATTTTATACAAAAATCTTGCAACTTGTGGTGAAAGTTTTAGAAGAAATAATGTTAAATTTTTAGGTAGTTTTTCAGCCAACTTTATATCATTATTATTGCTTTTTAAGCTAAGCTTCATGCGTTGATTAATGCTATTGAAATAATCTATACACATAAATAAAGGAAAACACTTATTTGGTGTAGCCTAATTTCTTTCCATTTTTGCCCTTCAAAAACTGTCTAACGGTTAGAAAAAGTAAAATAAAACAAAAATAAAGGGAAAACACTTATTTGGTGTAGCCTAATTTCTTTTCATTTTTGCCCTTCAAAAATTGCCTAACGGTTAGGAAAAGTAAAATAAAACAAATTAACTTCTTCTATAGAGTGGTGTAGCCTAATTTCTTTCCATTTTTGCCCTTCAAAAACTGCCTAACAGTTAGGAAAAGTAAAATAAAACAAATTAACTTCTTCCATAGAGAATGAAGATAATGAAGGAGAGAAATAGGACAAAGATGGGTCATGGAGACCACAACAATTTGCGTAACAAAGGAAAAAATAGTTGTAATACAATCTGCGTAACAAAGGAAAAAGTAGTTGTAATTTGATGAAGCAACTTATCCATAAAAGAACATGAATGTAATTTCATTGATGATGTTTCTATTTTTTTTTCTTCTTTTTGTTGGTTCAACTAACCCATGTTTCCATTCCTTCTTCTTCATGATTCTTGATATTTTTATTTCTCTCTTTCTGTATTTATCAAACACATGTAACTAACTCATTCTTTCATATGTTTTTACTTTAATTTGATAAATTGGTATATAAGAAACACGTTTCGAATCAAGATATTTTAATTCGTTGGCGAATTTATCTCATATACTTAACGTCGGAATCATGGTTTTAAATTAAGGATGTTGTTGCAATTGTTGTCATTAGAGTCATTGCGGTTGTTGTGATACACATTTCAGTTGTTGTAGCGTGAAATAATTCTACATTTTCACAAATTATATTAGTTTTGTTATGAAAATACAAATTGGATGATGCTTGAATCACACAGATGAATCAATTAATCACAAGCTTTCATGAATGGGCAAGAAAATATGAGAAGGAGAAGTGATGGTGTGTTAAATTGACGGAATATGTCGGCAGCAAACTATTGAGTAGCATAAGAAATTGTGAGAGATATTCGAGAAGAAGACTAGAAGAGTGATTGAGAGAGGGTCAAATTGATTTGGAAAAGATAATCTCTGATGATTTTTATTTGGTTTCAATCTTTTACTTCTTTATTTTTTCTCCTTCAAAGATGTTTCTTTTAGCACATATATATATTAAATTTTAATCCTCCATTTCTCTTTAGTTTCAGATTTCAATTAATCACAAACTTTCATGAATGGTGAGAAAAAATTTCAAAACGTTTCAAATTTGGAACATGTATGTATGGACATCTCAATCCTCAACTTTTTTCACACAATCTCCATTCTCAATTCTAAACTTATATCTCAAAAAATTGGAACTAATTATATGATGTTTGTCCAAAATTAATCCTCAATAGATATATCGACTTAGTAAGAAATATATAAACATTATTATACAAACTATATTCTCATTATCAATTAACTTATTTTAACCATTTCGTATGTTAACCCATCCAACGACTATGGTAATTACCAAATACTCCTATAAATTTAATCTTAAATATAAATTCATAACTTCTATTTTGAAGGATCAATTTAGTTTTTTTTTTTTACAGGATGGATCAATGTAGTTTCTTTTACAATGAACAATGTGACTCTACTAAATCTACAAAAGCTTCTAGAAGTATATGTCATGATTATATAATCTCCTAAGGTATCTATCATGATTATATAATCTTTGATTTTATTATATTTGTTTTTCTTTAATCTCTTCCTAAAGTATATGCCTAATTAGTAATTGCATATATGGTTTAGTACGACCAATACATAATAATGGGGAAAATGGGAATGGGAGATAAATAGTGAGTTTTACTTGCCAAAGTATAAAAGACTCAAAATATATGAACACCTATAAATGTATTTTAATCAACAACTCTCAACTTAAGGCATATGAAAAGTAAAAAATGGTGATCAGTGTAAGCATCCATTTTCTATTTTCAATGTTAATAGTTTTTTTTTTTTTTCGCCTTTATCCGATACTCATATTTGTTAATTTGAAGGGAAAATGATTTTATGATTTGGTGTAGTTTTTTTTTTTACTCAAAAATATCCTTCACTTTATTCACAAATTTTTTAAACACAGTTGGCTAACTTTCGCCTCTAATAACCATTTAACATTGCAATTGAAATGAAGGGGGTGACTGATGCACTTGATCAAACATAAAAACAAAAAAATAAATAAACTCATTAATTGTTTCTCATGTTAATTTTTCTAGCAAATAGGTAGTAAACATATAAAACTGATTTTCGATATTTGATGAACAATAATGGTTTCTCATTTTAGTTCTTATATTTTAATTATTAATCTCCATTTTTGTAGGGTCAAATATTAATCTCGATTGTTTTTTCTTATTGTTTTTGAATTAGTTTCATTAATAATCTCGATTCTTTATTTCAATTCATAGATGCCCCTATGGAGTATAAACATGGAGAGAAATAAGAGTCCGCATCTAGATAAATTAGTTGAAGAAACACTAGACTGAAAAAGTATTTTGATATAGGTAGAGGAAGAGAAAGGAATCAAGAAGAAAGAAAGATACAATAGAAGAAAAAAATGAAATAATAGATGGAGATGAAGTTATATATGATTGGTGTAACAAATATTTTTTATGTATAGTTTTATATATCTATGGGTTTCATAGTTTTGCTAACATGTTTATTCAATAATTGTTTTTTTTTTTGTGTCTGTCAAAGAAAAAAAATTGTAGTTTTGTCGAGAAAAAAAATATGTATATGTTCCATCTAAATTTAAAGAAAGTTGTTTTAGGAATCATTTTATCAATTGTTAAACTATGCATAAATTGATTTATGTATTGTCAATCTTTTGTAAAAATAAAGTTTTTTAAAGTGATGTATAAAATACTTTTATAGTATCTAACCATGCACCAAAATTGATGTTTCTTCCTCTTTCCTTTTGCATTATAGAATGACTCGAGGATTATTATTGTAAAGCAATTCAATTCAATCATACATGAGAAAGGATCAACATGGAGGATGTCTTCAACATATAAGTTAGAATAATAGAAAATATGTATCACACAAACGGGCACGGAACGTGCCCGTTTGGCCCACTATAAAAAGAGCGGACTGACGGGCACGGGAGTGCCCGTCTGGACGCTAGTAACTTATAATTACAATAATAATTGGAGTATATACTTACTTGACTTTCAGACACTCTAATTTTGTTTCTTGGCACTTAAGAACCGCTTCTATTGGGCTTCAACATAATAAGGAGTAATATTTACGAAGGTTTCTCTCCCCACCCTGTTGTTCTTTTTCACTCTCAAGAAATCTAATTTTACCCTTGATTTTATCTCCGAAAATTTCGGTAAAGGCGTACCGAAGTTTGTCGATAGTGAAAAATTAATAGGTGTTTTACATTATTAAAAACTTCAGTACGCGTGTACCGAAGTTTTTTTTCAAGGTTAAAAATAAAAATCCCGGGGGTGAAAAAGAAAGACGGGGGTGGGGAGAGAAACCTTCAGTATTTACATGGGCATAAGTATTTGGACACAACACTTATACACGCATAAATCAAAATATTTAAAAGAAAAATGAAATTGTCATATCAATATGTATTACTTCGAGAAATTCTAACATAGACACAAACCCAAATAAAAAATATTTGGACACACACACATAATTGAAAAAGTTTAAATATAAAATAATTTAGTCACAACATTTAACATCCCATCATCACAATTTCTATTAATTTTTTAAAAGTTTTGTGTGTGTGTCTAAACATAAAACATATAGGCTTGTGCCTAAGCAAGTATCTCTATATTACTTCAATTATTTTCTCTTTATTTATTTATTTTTGTTTCATGCGAATGTGTCTAACAAATAATATTTGGGTTTGTACCAATATAAGTATTTCTCCATGATAAGACTAAATTGATTGAGATCAATTCCAAGTAAGAAGCTTTTTAGGCATTTAAGCAAACCACTGAAAAGTACTTAAATAATTTTAAAAAAAAATATATGTTAAAAAAATAATAATTGAAAAATTAGAAAATGACAACATTAGAAATTATGTTCTTCACCTACCCATTTTTCTCTATGCTTTTGTTCTTCACACCTACTCACTAGTTAGAATTTATTATTTTGGACCACTCAATATTTATATCTACTGAACAAGTCAAATTGTGTTGAATATTTTTAAGGAAATTTTGTGTTGTGTCTAACTCAATTCTATAAAATTAATTTATGACATAATAATTAAGTGTCTCTTTTTGTAAACTCTAGTCAATTTTATCTTTAGTAATTGTGAAACTTGTTTTTCCTGTAGTTTATAAGTGGGAATGATTCATCGCCTAGTAGTAACAAAACATATTTAAAATTTGAACGACGAGGAATATTGTTGTTTGAATTTTAAAGTAATGATTATTCTTTATTTTACTATTGAAAAGTGTCTTAATTGTTATTCTTTTGATTAAAACAACAAAAATTAAAGATGTAACTTGTATTAAATTTGATGTCAATAATGTCATTGTTTTAGTTGTAAAAGTGATGAGAATCATAGTTTTATAAATTCAAAGACAATCATCATGATTTTTTATAATTAATCGATAAAAATTCAATATAAAAGAGAATCATCTTAATTGTAGGGAATTAAGTTCTATCATATATGGAATTCAAAATTTAAGATTATGTAGCAAAAATAGTAAAATAATAGATCCATACATATAGAAGAAAAAATCGAAGAAGAAAAATAATCGGATGCAAATTTGTTCGCAAATTTTTTCTATTTTACATGTGAGGAAGAGTGAGAAGAACGAAAATGATGGAGATAAAATTCTATGAACATAAATAAGATATATCAAATTAACAACAATCTATATAAACTCAACAATTGAAGAAGCAAAAGCAATAAGAGTCTTCACAAGAACCTAACATTGCATCTAACTCCGAGTGGATGCACTCTTTATCACAGTCCCATTCAATACAAGGACCTGAATATGTTCTACTTGGCCTTCCACAAAGTTTTGCTTCTACCTCTAACAAATAAAAAAGAAATTTTTTAACATTAAAACAAAATGAAAACATAAATAAGGCTTAAAAATTAAAGAAGCATGAAAGTATAAGTTGCTTAGTTTGTACCACATGAGGAAATAAGGAGAAGAACAAGACAAAGGAACATGTAGAATTTACTAGAAGAGGAAATCATGACTTTTAGATGTAAATGACATTTTCTATAAAAAATACTAAGAAAATGTTTTTATATATGTATATATAGAAAGAAAGATAAATAGAGATGACAAAACTAATTCAATATTTTGAGATGATCTAGCTCAAAAAATTTCCAATCTGGGTTTGAGAATTTTATTTTCAATCTTATTTAGTTTTTCAAGTTGTTTTAATCTGCCCATATAATCTTTCAAGGAGCCAAGACATGGGAAATGTTATTGGATAGAATATATTTTTAATTTATTATTAGTTCCAATTAATTTTAGTTCGCCCCAAAGCTTGCAGTGTCGACAGATGTAAATTGTAATACCATGTATTGTTTCAAAATAAAAATTATTATTTCATATATACACGTTGTTGGTGGAAAAAAATGTGTATTATAAATCAATTCTAAGTCTTATATCTAACTTATATTTATTTAGATATACTATTTTTATAATGATTCGAAAAAGATAAATCTAATTTATATATAAAATTGAAGGAAATATTGTATTAATCTTAAAACGTTTCAAAATTTAACGAATTTTTAACATTGATTTATTTTCAAGACCGAAAGTTGTAACAACCCACTTCAATCAATAGTGATAAGTGATAGACCGATAGTAATAACAAATGAAAAGTTAGTCAAAATAAAATGAAAGGTTAAACTGATGAGCAGGGCAAAATTGTAATATCCTACAAGAAAGTATAGAAGAACCCAAAGTATAGAAGTAATTTTTTTTTTTTAAAACCAAATGAGGTTGGAAGCAAAGCGCTACCCAACCCAAAATATATTAGTAATAGAAGTTACAAAAAGTCATATATAAAGGGGACATGAAATCAAAACTTCATCAAGTATAAGCTCAAAAATCTGGAGTATCAAGTTTGTTTTTAAGTAAACTATCTACAATCATTGGAGAAGGTTCCAGCCAAGAGGTGAAGGAGGATAAGCTGCAACCAATGTTAGCAAGAGTCACCAACATGACTCCCTTATTTATAAATGTGGGAGACAAGACCATTCATTTGTTTAAAAAGAAGCATTGCATTCTGCCATCGGTTTCTAAGGTTCCAAGTAACAATAATCTTGGAATTTCTAAAGGCTAGAACAACAAAAGAGGAATATGTTTCAATCCAAATTCTATGCTAATTTTTTATAAGTAAATTGTATAAAAAAATAATTTAGAAGTAAAAATAGCAATTAGGTGTTTTGGAATAAATTGTGTGTTTTGTGGATCGTGTGTAGGTGCAAATATATTACTACAAGAAAACCAAGATTTCCTGACGAATTTGTAAAATATTTTGTGAAGGCCCAAGTCCTCTATAAGTTTGCGACGGCCCAAGCCGTCACAAAGGCTTGGAAATCCGTCAAAAAATTAAAAAAATAGTATTTTCATTTTAAAAATCCGTTCCAAACTTTGCGACGGCCTGAGCCGTCACTAAATGATGATTTACTGATGACTTTGACCGTCAGTAATGCCTGACGAATTATGCGACGGCCTAGGTCATCGGAAATGACATCAATGATAAAAAAACAATCTTCTATGCTTGCACTTTTCTCTATATCTTCATAAACAATTTATTCTTCATTTCTCCAACACATTCACACAATATTCACACTCATCTCTCTACATTTCTATACACTTCCCTCTATATCTTCATAAACACTTTCTTCTTCATTTTTCCAAGACATTCACACAATTCACATCCATCTCTCTACATTTCTCCAACACATTTCAATATACTTCCCTGTATATTTTCATAAACACTTTCTTCTTCGTTTCTCCAACACATTCACACAATTCACAACCATCTCTCTACATTTCTCCAACACATTTCAATACACTTCTCTCTATATCTTCATAAACACTTTCTCTCTACATTTTTCCAACACATTTCAATATATCTTCTTCAAAAATCTTTGTAATTTCAATACATCTTCTTTATTTTAATTATTATGTAATTTCAATACATCTTCTCTATTTTAATTTTTATTTTGGTTGTTTCAAATATTTAATTTTATATGTTAATATTATTATTATTAAAAATAATGTTATGTTAATTTTTATTTTACAAAAAAATAAATAAATTTGTTTTTAAAAAATAATAAAAAAGTTTGTTTTTATAAAAAATTAATTAAATATTTAATTTTTAAAAAAAAATTATTTTTTTTTAAAAAATCCGCCCAGATTTTGCAACGGCCAGTCAACAGCTGGATTTGACCGTTATTCGTTGCTGACGACCAGGGGCCATCGCAAAAGTCGTCGTATCCGTTACTGATGGCCTAGGACGTCGCAAAATTTACTGACACCAGTTTTCCTGACGCCCAAAGGCCGCCAGCTGGCCGCCAATACTTACTTACTTAGCGAAAAGCTGTTTTTTCTTGTAGTGTATAAGACATTGTTGGGTCATCAATAAAGAGCAGTCAGGGAGATCATTTACATTGGATTTAAGAACAACGATACATGTGAGTTTGACACCACACTCTTCCCAAAATATTAAGGTGTTATAGGTTTATGGGTTACTTAAGTGTTCAACCTCCACTTTTCAAAGCAATGTGGGACTTCTCACCTCACACTTGCCACAACAATCTTCCCCTCAAGTATGAATCATCCAATTCATGCTCCCCCTTAAGCGGAAGATTTCTTTATCCATACATTTGTACATATGTACCGCCATTGTCGCTACTCAACAGGACATGGTCTGACTACCTTTGTCAGGAAGACTTTCGATACAAGGAGTCGATCGAACTTTTCGTCGAACTATCGGCTCTGATACCATTATTGGGTCACCATGAAGGGGCAGCCAGGAGGAATCATCCACATTGGGTTTAAGAACAACAATATAAGTGAGTTGGACACCATATTTTAACCCAAAATTTTAAGGTGTTGGGTTTATGGATCCTCTCACTTATAAAGTGTTTGACCTCCACTTTTTTAAACAATATGTGACTTCTCATCTCTCACTTGCCACAACAGACATTTTATCGTG
Source organism: Trifolium fragiferum (assembly GCA_954870985.1). Taxonomy (NCBI): domain Eukaryota; kingdom Viridiplantae; phylum Streptophyta; class Magnoliopsida; order Fabales; family Fabaceae; genus Trifolium; species Trifolium fragiferum. The sequence goes on from OX940792.1 coordinate 3,397,215, forward strand.
ATAGTTCTCTTCTTAACTAATAAGGCGGTGTCTTTTCATCATTGATAATGATAAAAATGATTTCAAGACAAACATAAAAAAAAAGATCAATAGAAAAAGGCAAACATTGTACAAAAAAACAAAATTTCAAGACAATAGATTTAATTTAGCGGTGAAAGATTTTAATAGTATATATATTAAAGGTTTTAAGTTTGATTCTCAACTCAGTTATAAAAGAAAATTCTACAGAGATAAGATAGAGCCTTCAACTCTAACTTAACCCTTAATCACAAATTTTTTCAAGCTTTAAGAATCCCAATTTTGATTTTTTACCCACATAAAACCGACAATATATGAAAATTTAACTTTTAATTACTATTAAACTTTCTTCAATAATGTAGTTGATTTCCTGAGAAATATTTTTTAAAGAAAGTTTTCCTCAAAAATGTTAATGTTTTGCAAGAAACATATATTCATTGGAAATTTGGTAGTAAACTTGAAAAATTCTTGCAGCGGTGAACCCTGGGATGACACATGCACTATCATTAATTATATTTTCTCTTTATCAAAATGTAATTCCTTTTATCCATATTAAACAAAGGGTCTTGTTAATATGTGTGTCTTAGCAGATGTTAAGATATCCGGTATAATATTAGAAATTCAACATTTAATGATATAATAAATTTAATTTTTAAAAAGTTAAAATACATAAGTTTCAAAAAATAATTAAGATATGTAATTAATATTGTAAAAGATAAATTGTTAATCATTAATGATATGAAAAAGATAAATTGATGAATTGAGAGAAGATAGAGTAATAAATAATTAAATTAATAATAAAAAAAATAGTCTTAAATATTTCATCTGCATTCTAAAGCAATTTATAATTTAGTACAATTTTTTTTTTAAAACTGATTAAAATTTATTATGGAGGAAATATCATTATTCATATTACAAAGTATTTTCTCGTTATTTGAAAATTACTTAACTCTTGAGCTTTCTCTTCGCTTATCTTATCTATACCTGTCATACCCTAAATTTTGCCCACTTTTTTTTTTTTATTATTAAATAAATTTTTGCCACATTTATCTTCAATTATATGAAGTAGCTCAGGTAGTGGTGAGTGGAGTTTATATAGAGATGTGAGTGTATGGTCATAGGTTCAAATCTCACTTTGACCATTTTCATTCTTTCTTTCCTTTTTTTACAAAATCCAACAATGTGTCAATTTGTATTATTTAAAAAAATCTCAAAAAATTTGTTAAATATTTATTTTGTCCTTTTATCATTATTTCTTTCCTTTTTTTATTTTCTTCATAATATTTTCTTTCTATTTTTATAATTTCTATTGTTAGTATTATTTAAATCAAAAAAAAAAAAACTAAAGGGCAGCTCACGCTGCCCCATCTCTTTCTTTCCCTTCTTTTTTCTTTGTTTATTTTAATTATTATTATTAATTATTAACTATTATTTTCGTTTTTATTTATTTATATATATTATTATTTTTATTTTATCATTTTCTTGTCCTTGTTTGTCCTTTTGTCTAAAATAAAATCCAAAGTCCAGGAATTCAGAAGCTGCAGGGGCGCCCCCCTCTGATTTCTTTCTTTCTTTTTCTGAAAAAAACTCAGTCATAGATCAGAACACAACATAGAACAGAGAAATTGCATTGATCAGTGGAACAAATCTCCTCTCCCCATAGCCTCCACTGCTGCATTGAATGCAGTGGGACAAAATCAAAAGGGAAGGAAGTGAATAAGAAGGAGGAATCAGAACCAAAGAAAGAGACCAGAAACTGAATTTTTCTGAGAACAAAAATCAAGAACCAAAAATTCATTTTTCTACTGAGAACAAAAACTCAGTCACAAACTCATCACACACGCACACACACACAACTCAGAACCGAAATCAAAACAACACCACACTCCAAAACCAAAACCAAGTCAGAATCAAAAAAACAAAAAAAAAAGAAAACGAAAAGAAAAGAGAAGCAGAGACGAGAGAGGAAAGAAACAGAAACCGAAATAGAAGAGGAGAGGAAAAATTTCCGACGCCGTTCTTGTCTCCGATCCCGTCGATTGGTAAGACTTTTGGGGATTTGAGTTTTGGATTTGGGTTTAGAAGGGAAAAACGATGGGGTTAGAGTTTTAAAGATTTAATTTTGGGGGGTTTTGGAATCTCCGGCGCGGTGGCGCCGCCGTCTGGCATGGCCGGCCGCCGCGCCGGTTTCTGGGTTTTGTTTGGTGTTCTTGTTGATTTGAGAGAAAGTTGAGAGAACGGGTAGAGAATAGAGAGAGAAGGGAATTAAAAAATGAAAATTTCTGAAGAATTTGGGTATTTATACCCTCTATGATTCTGTGCGCGCTCTTCCCTTAGACACACCATACACCTGCGCCATGTGAACCTGTTGATTAAAATCAGACGGCTCACTCTCCCTTATCCCTTACGCGCGTTCCCAGAAGACGCACCATATACCACCGAGTTCCAGGCTTTCCGATTTTGATCTAACGCCCCTGATGCGTTTTTCCTGTGATCAAATTAGGGAGTCTGATTAGATCAGACAGCCCTTATTCACCCCTCTGTTTACACTACTATTTTTCCTAACACACCCCCATATTCACTGCACACCCCTTGTTTCTTTTTCTTTTACTTATTTTCATTTGCTTTTATTGCTCATTTATTTATTTGCTTGCTTATTTATCTCAATGTCAATCTACTCATTTATATTTGTCTTGTTCATTTGTTATATACCATGAAAAATACAAAAAATATGCATTGTTATTATATTTATTTCTCATATCATAAAAAATACAAAAAATATGCATTACCATTATATTTATTTTTCACATCATAAAAAAAAATACAAAAATATATACAGCGTTCATCGTTCATATTCAAATAAAACAAAAACTCCCTTTAAGAAAAAAAACTACAATACCAAAAACAATACAATATTCTCAAAAATGCAAAAATATGAATTTTATTTCGTTTAAATCTTCTTTTTTATTTAAATCATCAAAATTACTTTTTTTCTAAAAATCGTGGATTAAAGAAGGGACCGGCGAATGTACATTCGTTCGTCTCTCGAATAGTCGAGACTTAGCGTGCGCTTTGTCTATCGACTATTTGTCTTCCACACCAAAAATATTCTTTTAAAAAAAAAATATAAAAAAAATAAACAAACTCAACACATCAAATTAATTTTTTGCCTTAGCGCATTAAAACAAAAACAAACTCTTTTTCATAAACGAACGTGTTTTAATCCTTCTACAGTGATACAAACAACGCATAAGCCTCCCAAGCGCGAGCAGCATACGTTTAACCACTAGAATGCGATTTAAAATACCGTTCATTAAAATCAACCAACACACAATTATTTTTTACCCAAAGAACTACGTAAGCTTTGAATTTCCCATTGCACTTGGGAATACGTAGGAGCGGAATCCAACAACCGTCAAGCATAATAATAAAAAACTAATTTTTTCCCCTTTGTAAATATTTAAATAATTAATAGAAATTAATGCAAACAATTTAAAAACAAATTTTAAACCCTAAATTAACAAGAAGGTTCCCGTTGAGTACAACGGATGTGAGGGGTGCTAGTACCTTCCCCTTGCATAATCGACTCCCGAACTCGAAATTTGGTTGCGACGACCATTTTTCTTTCTTTTTAAGGTTTTATCGATATTTTCCTTTTCCCTCGGGAATAAATAAAGTTCGGTGGCGACTCTGTGTCATTACCGAGTGTTCCGACGCTCGGGCGTTTTTCGCGGCGCGACAGCTGGCGACTCTGCTGGGGATTTTTAGAGAGTCAAGCCTATTCTTTTTTTTTAGGGTCATTTGCTTGTTTGTTTGTTTGCATTACATTTGTTTTATGTTTATATTTATTGTTTTTATATATGTATATATGTTTATTTTTGCATTTATACCATGTTTATTAATTTGATATATGTATATAAATTGTGGTTGGGATATGTTCTTGAGAGAAGCTCTACACCCGGGCTTGAGAAAAACTAAGTTAAGTTAGGAGCTAGTAGTATGGGCCCATGAGATGCACTTCTCATTCGGTGATATATGAAAGCTCCGCCTAGAGTAGATTCATTCAAAGTTTCGTCTCGAATTGGCTAGCCCATCCTCTTGACGAAATTTTGAATGTTGATCAAATACTCTAGGGACCTTGTGTAGAACCCGATAAAGTCCGCCTAGGGGAAGCCCCGGAAATTTTCCATGAATTGGCCGGTCCAATTTTATGGGAAAATTCCAAGTGGGGTATACTATCTTGGTGGTCACCAAAAACAAAAAAACTTAGAATTATCCTTGTGAGGGGTGGGAAAAAATTAGAATTATCCTGTTACCCATCCCAATTCCTTTTGCATGCCATGCATATTTTCTTTCTTTTTCATTAAAATTCATTTGGCATTTTTTCACATTTTCAGGAAATTTCAAAAAAAGTATTATTTAAGCATCTTGAAAAATGAGTTCGACAAAAAAGAGATGTTTCACTTTCCAAGACTTTCAGTTAGCACCTACTTTAGAGGAATTCGGGCGAATTTTGGATTCTCCAAGGGATAAGATGGTTCCCTACAAGGGTCTTGGTGTAATTCCAAGGTTTGACGACCTAGCTTCAGTATTGAAAATACCAGCTTCCGACTTGAACCTTCACTACAAAACCGAGAGAGAAGCCCATGGTTTTCAAAGAGAGTACCTTGAAAAGAAGGCAAAAGAATTCGCGAAAGTCCGTGATTGGGGAGCTTTAGGGGAGGTTTTGGCCTTACTCATCTTTGGGTTAGTTCTTTTTCCTAGCCAAAAGAACTTCATAGATACCGCAGCTATCAGTGTATTTTGGGGAGTTGGAGTTCGCAAAGAAGATCTTGTGTCCGCTCTTTTGGCCGATACATACTATACCCTCCACATGCGGTATGAGAAGAAGGGGGGATTGATGCTATGTTGCATTCCTTTGTTGTATGCTTGGTTTGCTTCTCAAATCTCCAAGGATATCTACACTATCAAAGCTATGAAGAGTCAAGAATGGTCACAAGCTTTGACATCTCTCACCGAGCGCTCCATTTTGTGGTACTCTAGGAAAATCAGTGAAGGCGAAGTGATCGTCAGTTGTGGGGACTTCCCCAATGTACCTCTCATAGGGTCCAAGGGTTGTATAAACTACAATCCTATGCTAGCTCTAAGGCAACTCGGGTATCCTATGGCCCGCAAACCAAATGAGGGGGTATTGCAAGAATTTGTTCTTCATGGTATTGATGCGAACTTCCAAAACATGCTCCAAAGGGTCATCCGATCTTGGGCTCAAGTGCATCGCAAGGGGAACGAGCTAAGAAAGAGAAGCCTTCCCATCGAAGAACCATACTCTCATTGGATCAAAGAGCGTGTCAAAGTAATTGGGCTTCCTTTTGTCCTCATCCTTCCATCTCAACCTAGCCCACTTGAGCCAATACCTACCTCTGTCGAAGAAGTTGATGAGCTCAAGGCCACCATTGAGCGCCTTCAAAAAGAAAATGAGAGTTTGCAACAAAAGCTTCATCAAACCTCATATGAACGTAACAAGTTCAAGTTCAACTATGAGGAGAAGAAAAGACAACTTGAAATGAGCGAGGCAATGGTCGAAGAGGAAAGGGCCAAAAAGGAGCGAGTGGACGAATGCTTGGAAGGGGTCACGGATGGGATTCGTGAACGTAACCACCGATTAGACCAAGCTTGGAAAGAGATCAAGGAATGGAAGGACTTATGGAACCGTACCTTGAAAGAGAAAAAAGAGATGAAGGAAGGGTTTGAGGCTCGAATCTTGGATCTCACTAAATTACTTCAAGAATCACAAGTCTGTGTGACTAATGAATGCCAACTCCGAGAAGAGTCTGATAGAAAGCTCCACAAGCTCTCCACTAAGTGGAATAATTTGCTCGAAGATATGAGGAATCTCGAGGGTCGTGAAGAACGCCAAAGGCAACAGCTAGAAGTTAGAGAGAGCCAAGTTAGGCAAATGGAAGCACAACTTCAGAGTTTAAGTGAACGCTCAAATCGATACCAAGCTATCATTAGAGAGCAATACCAAGATGTCTTAAAATGGAAAGAAGAGTTCTCCAACCTAGCGGGTTTTGCGAACAATGTGGTTCGAGGCATCCCTAGCATGCACAAGAAGGCATATTCTGTGATGAGCCCCAACAACACTCCTACCTTTGTGTTTGATTTTGTTGAATCATGTGGGGTTATGTTGAGAGAGTTCAAGTTATGTTTGGCTTTGGCTCGCAAAGCAAAGCTCTAGGATTGTCTTAGTTTCTTTTCAAACTTTGTTGTATTAGGCCTCATTTTGGGAAATTATGTAATAGGCCCTATTATGAATGAAATGATGTATTCTCTCTTTTGAATGAAATGAAATCAATGTTCTGGTTCTACTTTGTTCGTTCTCATAATTCTAGATGCTTACAATAAAATTGTGAAACTTTGAAATTTCCTCCAAATAAAATAAAGATTCTTTTTGCATAACATACATGCGTGCATTACATCAAAAAACACAACATGCATTTCATCTTTTTCAAAAAAAAAAAAAAAAAACTCATTTCATTTTCCTCCGAACTTCAGGAATTTCCATCATTGCAAGGAAACCCAAAAAACAGTTGGCCCAAGAGTCTGCCTATCGGCATTCACACGGGACAAGAGCTAACCAAAGAAGAATCATGGAGCCAGCGCCAACAAGTCAGTTTGCACAAAAAGAGGATGTTGATGCCATCAAGGAACAAGTTGCTATACTTACGGAAGCTATCCAAAAATTAACTAATAGGGAGAACAATCCTCAGCCAACGGTCATAAGTGAGGAGACTACTCCAAGGTACCCACCTGGTTTTGTCCCAATGTTTGGTCTTCCTCCTAACTATACTCCTCCCATGGAAGGCGGTGGTGTTACTCAACCTCCGGGGGTAACCTTTACAATACCGGTTGTGAATGGAAATTCCGCTCCACAAGAAGCTTCAAATCCTCAAAATGAGAATGCAACACCATGCAATGCAGCAAAGGGTACTATGCCGTTTGTCTTTACGCCCGAGCAAGCAACTTCTGCAGTCGATCATGATGATGAAGAGGCGACGAAAAAGTACAAGGCTTTGGAGGAAAGGTTGAAAGCCATTGAAGGTTTCAGTACTCTTGGGCTAGATACCTTAGATATGTGCCTAGTTCCCGACGTGGTTATACCACCAAAATTCAAAACACCTGATTTTGAAAAATACAAAGGCCTCCAATGCCCAAAAATTCACCTAAAGCGGTTCTGTACCAAAATGTCTGCACATGTGACCGACGAAAAGCTGATGATGCACGTGTTCCAAGACAGTCTGAGTGGAGCCTCTCTAGATTGGTATATGCAATTGGAGAGAGCACAAATCCAAACTTGGAAAGGTCTGATGGAAGCCTTTCTGACTCAATACAAGTATAACATAGGGGAGGCTCCCACTCGTATGCAATTACAAGCAATGACACAAAAGAGTGGAGAATCATTCAAGGAATATGCGCAAAAATGGAGAGAGGTAGCCGCTAGAGTGCAACCACCTTTGAAAGAAAAAGAACTGACTACTACCTTCATGAGTACGTTGCAAGGGCCGTATTATGAAAAGATGCTTGGGAGTGTTTCCCCAAATTTTTCTGATCTTGTCATCATAGGGGAGCGCATAGAGGAGGGTATCAAAAGTGGAAAGATTCAAGGTGCTACAAATGCTCAAGTCGGGGTTAAGAAATTCTTTGGTGGTCCCCCGAAAAAGAAAGAAGGTGAGACCAACGCTGTCTCAGTTGGACCCTCAAAAGGGCCTCCTATGCAAGTGCCATATTATCACTATCCTTATGTGGCAGCTGCGGCTCAAGGGCAGTATCAACAGCCATCATATCCAATGCGCCCACCTCAACAGCCATTGATGATGCCTCCGCAAGGTCAGCCTCAACCAAACCCATATCCACAGTGGAATCAACCTAGGCCTCGAGGAAACTTTGAAAGGAAAGTGGTGCGTTTCGATCCCATACCAATGTCATATGGGCAAATTTTGCCATACCTACTTCAAAAGGGCATGGTAGAGCAAAAACCTCTCCCACCAATGGTGCCTCCATATCCACCTAGTTTCGATAGCAATGCTCGATGTGATTACCACGCTGGGTCGCCCGGGCACAACATCGAAAATTGTAAAGCTTTCAAGTTCAAGGTACAAGGTTTGATTGATCGCAAGATGATATCCTTCAAGGAAGAGGGTCCGAATGTGAAGACCAATCCTTTGCCAGGTCATGCAAGTTCCTCAGTAAATGTTATTGAGGGGATGGAAGATGTGAAGATTTTGAAGGAAGTATCCAAGATAGGAACCCCTTTGTCGGTAATGAGGGAGAGATTGATTGGCTTTGAACAGTTTGAAGAATTACACTCCAGTTGCAAAGCTTGTTCAACAAATCCTGATAATTGTCGAGGTTTAAAAGAGACCCTCCAAAAGCTAATGGATCAAGGCTTGATTCAAATTGGGTACTCAAGGAAGGAAACAAGTATTGCTGTTGTGGAATCACAAGGTCTTGCACCTTTTGAGATCCCTTACCAAAGAGTTGAAATCCAAATTCCTGCACAAAAAATAGACCCTATGGTGTTTCATGTGCCTGCACCTTTCTCTTACAAGAGTACCAAAGAAGTGCCATGGAATTACCAACCTACTGTGTCTGTTGGAAGGGAACTTATCACCGGTATAGAACCTATCATTGATAACATTGCCGGAATAGGAGGAATGACAAGGAGTGGGAGGATTTACTCTCCAAATTCACCAAACAAAGACTCTGCAAATGCACCTGTAGGGTCCGATAAAGGAAAAGCTGTTGAAGGAGTGGCAGTAGGAACTGAGCCACCAAGGAAAAGATTACCACAAGAAGAGGCCGAGGAATTTTTGAGAATCATCCGAAAAAGTGATTACAAGATCATTGATCAGCTGGGGCAAACACCCTCAAAAATCTCCATTCTGTCACTATTATTGAGCTCCGAGGCTCATAGGGAGGCATTGCTCAAAATCCTCAACGAGGCCCATGTGACCAAAGACATCACGGTTGATCAGTTTGATGGGGTGGTTGCTAATATCACTACAAGCCGATACTTGGGATTCAATGAAGATGAGCTTCCTTCTGAAGGGAAAGACCACAACAAAGCACTGCACATATCAGTCAAATGCTCAAACAACATCTTGTCCAAAGTGTTGGTAGATACTGGATCCTCTTTGAATGTCATGCCAAAGATAACACTGGATAAGCTTGCAATTGAAGGAGCGCTTTTGAGACAAAGTGCACTAATTGTGAAGGCGTTCGATGGATCCAAGAGAGCAGTCATGGGAGAAGTAGATTTGCCGATTCTAATTGGTCCACAAATTTTCATTATTACATTCCAAGTCATGGACATCAACCCTGCTTACAGTTGTCTACTCGGAAGGCCATGGATTCATGCTGCCGGGGCAGTCACTTCCACTTTACATCAAAAGCTTAAGTTCATAACCGGTGACAAGATGATTGTTGTGTCGGGGCAAGAAGATATGATGGTGAGCCATCTCTCCTCTTTCCAATACATAGAGGCGGGCGAGGAAGCTATTGAAGTCCCTTTTCAAGCACTAGAAGTGGCAAGTGTTACCACTATGAAGTCCAGGCGTGAGCCTAAAAAGAAAAAAGGTTTAACTTTAACCTCATGGAGAGCTGTGAAGGAGGCTTTAGAAGAAGGAATTCCACCAGGTTGGGGCAAAGTACCAAAGGTTCAAGAGAAGAAAGACCGCTTTGGATTGGGGTACCAACCTACTACAAGGGATATGCTGAGATTTGCTCCGAGAAGCGTGGGTACCATCCAAGGGATATTCCGTAGTGCGGGCTTTAGCTACGAGGGGCATGTGGCAAATCTAGAAGATGAAGAAGAAGGTGTACCTGACTTGGTGTATCAATGTGATCCGGATGATGTCCTGAGCAACTGGAAGGCTTGGGAGATTCCTGAAATTATCTTTAAGTAATTTGCTTTGTTTTTCTTGAAAAAATCCTTTGCTCTGCCCAAGGCAAATGGATATCTTTTGTAGGGCACCCTTATGTTTTAAATCTTATCAATCAATGAAAATGCATTTTATGTTCATCAAAGTCTATTTTCTTCTGCTCCTGTTTATTCTAAAAATGGCAACTTTTCAAAATTTATTTTTACAGTTTTTAAATCACCTCCATTTCTCTTTCAATAATTCTAAAATAAAAATCATCCTCATGCAGATCCACCAATAAACTTGTTGAAACTGACACAGCTAAAATCCCTATCGACTTTGAATTTCCAATCAACCAAGCCGAAGAAGGCGATGAAGACGACTGTGAGCTCCCCGAAGGGCTAGCTCGTCTCTTAGAACAAGAAGAGAAAGAAATTCAAGCGCACCAAGAGCCTGTGGAAGTGATCAACTTAGGGTCCGACGAGGATAAAAAGGAGATCAAGATAGGGGCCTCTTTGCAAGACGACGTGAAAAGAAGCTTGATCAACCTGTTGCAAGAGTACGTGGATGTGTTTGCTTGGTCTTATCAAGATATGCCGGGATTGGATACCGACATAGTCGTGCATAGGCTACCACTTCGACCCGAGTGCCCACCAGTGAAGCAAAAGTTGAGAAGAACAAGACCCGACATGGCCCTTAAGATCAGGGAGGAAGTCAAGAAGCAATTTGACGCGGGGTTCTTAGCAGTTTCCAAGTACCCAGAATGGGTGGCCAACATCGTACCAGTCCCAAAGAAAGATGGAAAGGTCAGGATGTGTGTGGATTATCGAGACTTGAATAGAGCAAGCCCAAAAGATGATTTCCCATTACCTCACATTGATGTCTTGGTGGACAATACAGCTCAATTCTCAGTATTCTCCTTCATGGATGGCTTCTCAGGATATAATCAAATCAAGATGGCTCCGGAAGACATGGAGAAAACCACCTTCATTACTCCTTGGGGCACATTTTGTTATAAGGTAATGCCTTTCGGATTGAAAAATGCCGGGGCAACATACCAAAGAGCCATGGTTACTCTCTTTCATGATATGATCCATAAGGAGATAGAAGTCTATGTGGATGATATGATTGCCAAATCTCAAGGGGAAGAAGATCATTTGGTCCATTTACAAAAGTTGTTCGTCCGTCTGAGAAAATTCAAGTTGCGCCTGAATCCTAACAAGTGCACTTTCGGCGTCAGATCAGGAAAGTTATTAGGGTTCATTGTCAGCCAAAGAGGAATTGAGGTAGATCCTGATAAGGTCAAGGCCATACAAAATATGCCAGCACCCAGGACTGAGAAGGAGGTACGTGGATTCTTGGGAAGGTTGAATTACATTGCTCGCTTCATCTCACATCTCACTGCCACTTGTGAGCCTATCTTCAAATTGCTAAGGAAAGATCAAGCCATCGAATGGAATGAAGATTGCCAAAGAGCATTTGACAAGATCAAGGAGTATTTGCAAAAACCACCAATCTTGACACCTCCAGTTCCAGGAAGGCCTCTCCTTATGTATCTTACTGTGCTAGAAGGATCAATGGGTTGCGTGTTGGGGCAGCATGATGAAACAGGAAGAAAAGAGCATGCCATCTACTTCCTAAGCAAGAAGTTCACCGAATGTGAATCAAGATACACAGCTCTTGAAAAGACTTGTTGCGCATTAGCATGGGCTGCTCGCCGTCTAAGGCAGTACATGTTAACTCATACCACTATGCTGATATCAAAGATGGATCCCATCAAGTACATCTTTGAGAAGCCTGCACTCACAGGGAAAATTGCACGATGGCAAATGTTGTTATCCGAATACGACATCCAATATGTCACTCAAAAGGCAATCAAAGGAAGTGTATTATCTGAACATCTTGCTCACCAACCATTGGAAGAATATCAACCCATTCAGTTTGACTACCCAGATGAAGACATCATGGCCCTGAGTTACAAAGAACCCATAGGGGACGACGAAGGACCCGAACCAGGTGCAAGATGGAAACTCGCCTTTGATGGAGCCTCAAATTCCATGGGGCACGGGATTGGAGCTGTTTTGATATCTCCAAGAAATGGATACACTCCTTTCACTGCAAGGTTGTGCTTTGATTGTACGAATAATGTGGCAGAATATGAAGCGTGCATCATGGGTCTAGAAGCAGCAATTGACATGAGAATCAAAATCTTGGAAGTGTACGGAGATTCGGCATTGGTCATCTATCAAGTGAAAGGAGAATGGGAAACACGACATCCCAAGTTGATCCCATATCGAGCCCATGTCTTGAAGTTGATAAAGCACTTTGACGAGATTACTTTTCATCATTTCCCAAGAGAAGAGAATCAAGTTGCAGACGCATTGGCTACACTATCATCAATGTACAAAGTGAAATTCGACAATGAAACACCACTGATAATTGTGAATCGAAAAGATGAGCCGACTGTGAGTGCAGTAATTGAAGAGGAACACGACAACAAGCCTTGGTTCCATGACATCAAGTTATATATCGCAAAGCAAGAGTATCCTGAAAATGCCTCGTCCATTGACAAGAAAACTTTAAGAAGATTGGCATCACAATTCTTCTTGAATGGGGATGTGCTCTATAAAAGAAACCATGATATGGTCTTGCTCCGGTGTGTGGACAAGCGAGAAGCGGACCTTCTCATCACTGAAATACATGAAGGATCCTTTGGAACCCATGCCAATGGGCATGCAATGGCAAAGAAGATTCTAAGGGCAGGTTATTACTGGTTGACAATGGAGGCTGACTGTTTTCAATATGTCAAGAAATGCCACAAATGCCAAATCTATGCTGACAAAGTGCATGTGCCACCAACCCCTCTGAATGTTCTGACAGCCCCATGGCCATTCTCAATGTGGGGAATAGACATGATTGGAATGATCGAGCCAAAAGCCTCTAACGGACATCGGTTTATCCTAGTGGCTATCGATTATTTCACCAAGTGGGTTGAAGCTGCCTCTTACGCCAATGTGACCAAACAAGTGGTGGCCCGTTTCATCAAGAAAGAGATAATTTGCCGTTACGGTATTCCCAACAAGATTATCACGGATAATGGGTCAAATTTGAACAATAAGACGATGGAAGAATTGTGTGAAGACTTCAAGATTGAACACCACAATTCATCACCGTACCGACCAAAGATGAACGGAGCCGTAGAAGCAGCCAACAAAAACATCAAGAAAATCATTCAAAAGATGGTAAAGACTTATAAGGATTGGCATGAGATGCTTCCTTTCGCCTTGCACGGCTATAGAACAACTGTCCGCACTTCTACTGGGGCAACTCCCTTTTCCTTGGTATATGGCATGGAGGCAGTACTTCCGGTTGAAGTGGAAATCCCGTCATTGAGAGTCTTGATGGAAACCAAGTTAGAAGAAGCTGAATGGGTACAAACAAGGTTTGATCAATTAAACCTCATTGAAGAAAAGCGCCTAACAGCATTATGCCATGGCCAGTTGTATCAAAAGAGGCTCAAAAAGGCTTTCGACAAGAAGGTTCGTCCTCGAGAGTTCCGAGAAGGGGATTTAGTGTTAAGGAAAATATTGCCTATACACAAAGACCCACGGGGAAAGTGGACACCTAACTACGAAGGGCCCTATGTGGTAAAAAAATCTTTCTCAGGCGGAGCATTAATCCTTACCACCATGGACGGAGAAGACCTCCCACTTTCAGTGAACGCTGACGCAGTCAAGAAATATTATGTATAAAAATAAAATAAAAAAAGAGCTCGCTAAGTTGAAAACCTGAAAAGGCGACTTAAGCAATAGAGAGCGTCCCGGTGGACTGAAAACCCGAAAGGGCGGTCCAGGCAAAAATTAGGGGCATCAAAAAAAGAAGTATAACCCGGTGGACTGAAAACCCGAAAAGGGCGGTCCATACAAAAGTTAGGGATTTTCAAAAAAAAAAAAAAAAAAAAAAACAGCGTTGGCTCCGAAAGGGAGGAACAAATGACTGTAAAGCGTCGGCTCCACGACGAAGGCTCAAGAAAGGAGGATCAGTCTAATCATCAACTCCGGAGGCAAAGTTTTGTAAATTCATGAGTCGTGGGGAAAATAGCACGTGTCATGTTTCCATTCACCTGTTGCCATTTTATCTTTGACAAGTAATCTCTTCTTATAGGAATTACATCCTTATGTACTCTCACCCATTCATGGGTCAGCAATCAATAAAATTCATTTGAGCTCATTTTCTTCTACTCTTATGTCTTTGCATGTTCATAAAATGCTAATTTATTTTTGATATTGCATTAAAATGTCAAATTTTTCAAGAAAAAGGGACTTCAAGAAAACAAATTTTTTACTTTTAAGTAACTAAGGTTCATCCTTGGCTTTCGGGTTTGCATCCGTCGATCAAAGTCCGGACTCATCATCAAGCATCATTGTCCGCTCAATACAAAAGTCACATGCTGCAATAGAAGCAACAAACTGCTAGAATCTATAGCATAGTTGGGGCATCTCCAGCACCTCAAAGATTTAGACAGAAAATCATCAAGGGTTCTAATATCAAGAAAATAACGAGGGTTCTATCCACGATGGGCAAACTCTTGCTTGGCCAACTCAAAAAAAAAAAAAAAAGGGAAACGTTTCAATCAACATGTCATCTCATGCATTACATGTAACATACACATCCAATCACAATATGCATTTTAAAAAAAAAAAAAAAATCATGCATAAACGAGAGCATAAGCATATAACATGCATTATGGCATGCAAAAGGGTGTCAACCTCCCATAGCTCCAAAGCGGGTAAAACCATCTTTAAGCAGTGTCCAGGCCTTATCCCTGTGACAGTCGTCAGGCCTTATCCCTGCGACAATTTTATTTTCTGTCTATGTCCAGGCCTTATCCCTGTGACAGTCGTCAGGCCTTATCCCTGCGACAATTTTATTTTTTGTCTGTGTCCAGGCCTTATCCCTGTGACAGTCGTCAGGCCTTATCCCTGCGACAATTTTATTTTCTGTCTGTGTCCAGGCCTTATCCCTGTGACAGTCGTCAGGCCTTATCCCTGCGACAATTTTAATTTTCTGTCTGTGTCCAGGCCTTATCCCTGTGACAGTCGTCAGGCCTTATCCCTACGGCAATTTTATTTTCTGTCTGTGTCCAGGCCTTATCCCTGTGGCAGTCGTCAGGCCTTATCCCTACGACAATTTTATTTTCTGTCTGTGTCCAGGCCTTATCCCTGTGGCAGTCGTCAGGCCTTATCCCTACGACAATTTTATTTTCTGTCTGTGTCCAGGCTTTATCCCTGTGGCAGTCGTCAGGCCTTATTCCTACGACAATTTTATTTTTTGTCTGTGTCCAGGCCTTATCCCTGTGACAGTCGTCAGGCCTTATCCCTGCGACAATTTTATTTTCTGTCTGTGTCCAGGCCTTATCCCTGTGACAGTCGTCAGGCCTTATCCCTGCGACAATTTTAATTTTCTGTCTGTGTCCAGGCCTTATCCCTGTGACAGTCGTCAGGCCTTATCCCTACGGCAATTTTATTTTCTGTCTGTGTCCAGGCCTTATCCCTGTGACAGTCGTCAGGCCTTATCCCTACGACAATTTTATTTTCTGTCCAGGCCTTATCCCTGTGGCAGTCGTCAGGCCTTATCCCTACGACAATTTAATTTTATGTCTGTGTCCAGGCCTTATCCCTGTGACAGTCGTCAGGTCTTATCCCTGCGACAATTTTATTTTTAGCACATGTCCGGCCTTATGCCTGCGACAATTTTTATGTTTTCAGTCCAAGCACCATGCAAGATAACAATATTTTTGTCTGCAACTTTCTTTGTCCAATCGGACAAAATTTAGGATCTTTTGGTATTTAACTATCTTCTATCAAAACACGAGTATCGACGTCACTCGTCCTCTTTGATTAAAGATATTTAAATAGGGGCAGCTGTCATACCCTAAATTTTGCCCACTTTTTTTTTTTTATTATTAAATAAATTTTTGCCACATTTATCTTCAATTATATGAAGTAGCTCAGGTAGTGGTGAGTGGAGTTTATATAGAGATGTGAGTGTATGGTCATAGGTTCAAATCTCACTTTGACCATTTTCATTCTTTCTTTCCTTTTTTTACAAAATCCAACAATGTGTCAATTTGTATTATTTAAAAAAATCTCAAAAAATTTGTTAAATATTTATTTTGTCCTTTTATCATTATTTCTTTCCTTTTTTTATTTTCTTCATAATATTTTCTTTCTATTTTTATAATTTCTATTGTTAGTATTATTTAAATCAAAAAAAAAAAAACTAAAGGGCAGCTCACGCTGCCCCATCTCTTTCTTTCCCTTCTTTTTTCTTTGTTTATTTTAATTATTATTATTAATTATTAACTATTATTTTCGTTTTTATTTATTTATATATATTATTATTTTTATTTTATCATTTTCTTGTCCTTGTTTGTCCTTTTGTCTAAAATAAAATCCAAAGTCCAGGAATTCAGAAGCTGCAGGGGCGCCCCCCTCTGATTTCTTTCTTTCTTTTTCTGAAAAAAACTCAGTCATAGATCAGAACACAACATAGAACAGAGAAATTGCATTGATCAGTGGAACAAATCTCCTCTCCCCATAGCCTCCACTGCTGCATTGAATGCAGTGGGACAAAATCAAAAGGGAAGGAAGTGAATAAGAAGGAGGAATCAGAACCAAAGAAAGAGACCAGAAACTGAATTTTTCTGAGAACAAAAATCAAGAACCAAAAATTCATTTTTCTACTGAGAACAAAAACTCAGTCACAAACTCATCACACACGCACACACACACAACTCAGAACCGAAATCAAAACAACACCACACTCCAAAACCAAAACCAAGTCAGAATCAAAAAAACAAAAAAAAAAGAAAACGAAAAGAAAAGAGAAGCAGAGACGAGAGAGGAAAGAAACAGAAACCGAAATAGAAGAGGAGAGGAAAAATTTCCGACGCCGTTCTTGTCTCCGATCCCGTCGATTGGTAAGACTTTTGGGGATTTGAGTTTTGGATTTGGGTTTAGAAGGGAAAAACGATGGGGTTAGAGTTTTAAAGATTTAATTTTGGGGGGTTTTGGAATCTCCGGCGCGGTGGCGCCGCCGTCTGGCATGGCCGGCCGCCGCGCCGGTTTCTGGGTTTTGTTTGGTGTTCTTGTTGATTTGAGAGAAAGTTGAGAGAACGGGTAGAGAATAGAGAGAGAAGGGAATTAAAAAATGAAAATTTCTGAAGAATTTGGGTATTTATACCCTCTATGATTCTGTGCGCGCTCTTCCCTTAGACACACCATACACCTGCGCCATGTGAACCTGTTGATTAAAATCAGACGGCTCACTCTCCCTTATCCCTTACGCGCGTTCCCAGAAGACGCACCATATACCACCGAGTTCCAGGCTTTCCGATTTTGATCTAACGCCCCTGATGCGTTTTTCCTGTGATCAAATTAGGGAGTCTGATTAGATCAGACAGCCCTTATTCACCCCTCTGTTTACACTACTATTTTTCCTAACACACCCCCATATTCACTGCACACCCCTTGTTTCTTTTTCTTTTACTTATTTTCATTTGCTTTTATTGCTCATTTATTTATTTGCTTGCTTATTTATCTCAATGTCAATCTACTCATTTATATTTGTCTTGTTCATTTGTTATATACCATGAAAAATACAAAAAATATGCATTGTTATTATATTTATTTCTCATATCATAAAAAATACAAAAAATATGCATTACCATTATATTTATTTTTCACATCATAAAAAAAAATACAAAAATATATACAGCGTTCATCGTTCATATTCAAATAAAACAAAAACTCCCTTTAAGAAAAAAAACTACAATACCAAAAACAATACAATATTCTCAAAAATGCAAAAATATGAATTTTATTTCGTTTAAATCTTCTTTTTTATTTAAATCATCAAAATTACTTTTTTTCTAAAAATCGTGGATTAAAGAAGGGACCGGCGAATGTACATTCGTTCGTCTCTCGAATAGTCGAGACTTAGCGTGCGCTTTGTCTATCGACTATTTGTCTTCCACACCAAAAATATTCTTTTAAAAAAAAAATATAAAAAAAATAAACAAACTCAACACATCAAATTAATTTTTTGCCTTAGCGCATTAAAACAAAAACAAACTCTTTTTCATAAACGAACGTGTTTTAATCCTTCTACAGTGATACAAACAACGCATAAGCCTCCCAAGCGCGAGCAGCATACGTTTAACCACTAGAATGCGATTTAAAATACCGTTCATTAAAATCAACCAACACACAATTATTTTTTACCCAAAGAACTACGTAAGCTTTGAATTTCCCATTGCACTTGGGAATACGTAGGAGCGGAATCCAACAACCGTCAAGCATAATAATAAAAAACTAATTTTTTCCCCTTTGTAAATATTTAAATAATTAATAGAAATTAATGCAAACAATTTAAAAACAAATTTTAAACCCTAAATTAACAAGAAGGTTCCCGTTGAGTACAACGGATGTGAGGGGTGCTAGTACCTTCCCCTTGCATAATCGACTCCCGAACTCGAAATTTGGTTGCGACGACCATTTTTCTTTCTTTTTAAGGTTTTATCGATATTTTCCTTTTCCCTCGGGAATAAATAAAGTTCGGTGGCGACTCTGTGTCATTACCGAGTGTTCCGACGCTCGGGCGTTTTTCGCGGCGCGACAATACCAATCACACCATAAAGGAAAACATAAATAATATACATACATATATAAAAATATAATAAAACAATGAAAATAAAAGAAAAACTAAAATACTTTTTAATTTCCACCTATATTATTCATAAGTTGAAGTAGCACACATCGTAAGTGTAAATGAAATTTACACAAACATCAAATATAACTTAACAACATGTAAATCAAAATAAAATTACAAGATAAAGTATGTTTCAAAACACATATATAACACCACGATTTTATTAAAACTCCAAACAGTACGTAGCTTTTACAAAATCACGATGATGTGATCTTGTAAAACTCAAACATAATAGACATTTACTCAAACATAAAATAATATTACACGGATCATGTAATACTCTTTTATTACATTTTGTTGGAAATACCATAGGTGGAAATTTCTTGATCAGCAATTCAGCATTTGAAGTAGCAGAAGCAAGCAAAACCAAAGCCTTGACGGTGACAAGCACCAAAAGTTGCTTTTTCCACCTTGATACACTGTTTTTTACAGTTTCCCGTTATAATACAAGGCCCTGTCCATGTTTTGCTTCTCTTTTGACAAACTTTTGCTTCCACCTCTATAAACAAAACACGTAACAAATTAAGCAAGTTAATCATAAACTTAAGGTTTAAATGATCTTTTGATCATTGTATGTTAATAAATTTTTTATTTTAGTTCCTGTATTTTTTTTGTTATAAATAAATCAGTTAATGTATAAAATTTATTGATTTCGGTCTCTAAAATCAAAATCTGCAGAAAAATCTAAAGGAAAATCTGCATGAAAACTGCAGGTGCAGCTTTTAATTTTAAGGAGTAAAATCAACAAATTTTTTACATTTTAGAGACTTATCTACAACAAAAAATGATTTAGGAACTAAAATAAAAAATTTACAAAAATTTATAACTAGTAAATAAAAATTATCTTAGTTAAATTTTACCCATTGTGCAAATAAGGAGAAGTGCAAGAGAGATGAAGATGAAGATGGTGTAGAATTTAGCAGCAGAGGAAGTCATGTTTGCTAGCTAAGTGTATGTGTTTCTCAAAAAATAATAAGTGTATGTGTTTCTCAAAAAATAAGTGTTTGTGTGTGTGTATATATAGATTATAGTATGCACATACAGCTAAGGGTCAAAACGATATTTTTTTAATATTTTATTTGGACAAGGTCAAAAAGCCAGATTATGGTTTGCATTATCTATAAAGTTTATTTAAATAAAATGAAAGTTTTTTTTTTTTCTAGGTTACATTACCCTTAATCAGAGGCGTCTTTGATACGAGCTACCGGGGCATAGAGTTTTGTAAAATTTAGGCCTTAAAAAAAATTATAGGATAATAATATTAGTAAATAAAGTGTATAAAATAAAAGATTGTGAGTTTTCAAATGAGAAATTATGGGGTTCAAATATTTGAAATTCTCTTTATTTTACAATGAAAGATTTATTAATTATAAAAGGTTCTAAAAGATATTATTTTACTAATAAATTGTTAGACGGTTTATAATTTATTTATTTATTTATTTATTTTGGTACATTATAATTTATTGTTATACTATAGCTTTATTAAACGGAGATGTGTGTGATAGAGATTGTTTTATTATTGATGTTATTTGTAATTTAAACCGATGACAATTTTTTTGAATTTCTTGCATTTTTTCTTTTATTAGATATGTTTTTAATAACATACCAGACCTCCTAAGGCTTAATATATTAATATATTCCACAGGGTCTCCAAAAAGTTGGAAACACTCCTGCCCTTAAGAAAATAGTGGATATATAGTTTATCGAACAACCAATAAAAATTAGTTGTATAATTTGCAAGTGGTTGAAGTAAAAGTTAGTTTGTAGACAACACACATGTAAATATATTTATGTGACTTATTTTTCTTATTATTGGATAAATTAAAATAAATATTAATAATAATTAAATTGTCAATCTAAGTAAATTATCTAAAATCAATTTTGACATTAATATAATGTAGAAAATAAAATAGTTTAAGCAGATTATCTGTTTGGTGTGTCTAATATAATCCTCTAAAAAATAATTCAAAAAAGTGTTTGTTCAGTTAAGCACGTATAATAACGTTTTCGTACAAACCGTCGCATAGAACAATTCTGTATAATAGCGCTTGAGGTAAAAACCTTACCCTACCTTATGTGCTTTTTATTTTAATTTGCATATTTTTAAGGAAAGTGCTATTATTGAGAGAAACTTATAATAATGTTTAACCAAAAAAAATCATAGTTGTGTAAAAAAAAAAAAAAATCATAGTGTCTCCGTGAGCTTGACTCAGTTGGTAGAGACATCGCACTATATGTGCAGGAGTTCGGGTTCGAATCCGGGACACTCCACTTAATTACCTTTAAGGTGAATTTTCTAGCCACTAGGCTACTTGACAAAAAAAATAAAAAAAAAAAAAAATCATAGTTGACATTTTAATAACAATTTTTTTAAAAGCGATATATAAAAGAAACTCTAGCAGGTACAAAGAAGTGGTATGCCATAATTTCTCAACCCAAAAAAATAAATAAATAAAAGATGTAGATGCGCTAACACATTTTCAATGGACCTATAAATGTATTATTTAATACTTCCTTCGTCTTAACATTTTGATGCTTTTAAAAATTTGTAAGCAGATTAATTTTTTTTTTTTTTTTATAAATTACGTAAAATATGATTCGATTAGTATTGTTATAATTTGTTCTATATTCTTACAAATCAAATTCACCATCAATATCGGCTCAACGAATAATTTAAGTTTTAACTCTTTAGTCAAGAAAATATTTTAACACTTTAGTCAAAATATATATTTTAATTTATTCAATTCTTTACTCTTTCACAAATCATATCTACCACCAATATAGGATCAACAAACTCTTTAGTCAAAAAAATATATAACCCTGTAGTCTAAAAGAATAAAATATTAATTAACCCTATATATGACACTATATGTTTACGAGATTTGTATTTGATTCAGTTGGCAAATATTATTCTAAAAAAAAAGTTGGCAAGTACGACCAATCAGAACATAGTGATTGTTCGATTTAAATTAAAATTTAAACCTAATATTTTTAAATTATTAAATAACATTTGAAATTTATAGTTTTTTTATTGATTGATTGATATCAGATGGATATCACTACGCTTTGTGCATGAATGCATATAAAGTTGACGGTTTGAGGATTACATTTCATGTTTTTATGCAATGTTTTAACGGATTTAAAAGATATGCGTAATTAGTGTAAAATAATTTTACACAAACAATCAAGAAAAATTCAATTATTTATCATATCACCTACCTTTTATATGGTTATTTTGAAACTACTCGTAAAATATATAAGAATGACAATTTCTTATTTGGTGTTACCATAAAATTATTTTATATGACAATTTGTATCTATTAAACTTTTTTTAACGGAGCTTATTTATGTAAAACAACAACGTTAGGCGGAATGTAGCTTAAAGAATTAATCTAAAAACTTAAGTCACCCATCAAAATATTTTTTATTTTCCAAAGTCAAAGTCAAAATATAGTAGTAGACAAAACACAAGACACACCTTAAGTACGGGTGCTTTTGTCTTCATGTGAAGGAAAACTTCAAATAGACTTTAGGATATGCTAATTTGCCATTAAAAAACAAAAAAGACTTTAGGACATGCTTCAAGATTAGTCCGAACATATAAATGTAAATGATATTTTCTATATATGTATATAAAGAAATATGTATATAGAGAAAAAAAGATTACTAGAGATGACAAAACTAATTGAATATTTTGAGATGATCTAGCTCAAAAAATTTTGCAATCTGGCTTGAGAGTTTTATTTTCAATCTTATTTAGATTTTGAATTTGTTTTAATCCGCCCATATAATCTTTCTAGGAGCCAAGACATGGGAAAGGTTCTTGGATAGAATATTTTTTAAATTTCTTATTAGTATCAATTCATTTTAGTTAGCCCTTATAGTCTTTCTAGGGGCCAAAGCTTGCATGACATTATTGTTAATTGGGTAAGAAATGAAATAATTAATTTAGAGGTGTCGACAGATGTAATACCACATTACCATGTATTGTTTCAAAAAAAATTATTTCATAAATATACACGTTGTAAGTCTTTTGTTTTACACACCAAAAAAACTTACAATTGATTTATATAATACACAATTGTAAGTCTTAGATCAACAAAAATACTTGAGTTATCTATAAACAAATGAACAAAAGTACAAGAGTTTAGTTATAACAATTTTTAAGGTTACGCAAATGATGGATTGTAAGTTGTTGATGTCATATCAAAAATATATTCTTATTCTATTGCAATCGAGTTAGATTTTACTGTTTTTGGTATGCTCCATTTTAGGGGGGATTTCTTTGCAAGTGTATCAAAATTCATACATATTTGGTATTATGATCAAGATGAAATAGTTAAATAGATTACGGCCTATAGGGCCATGACCTTAGACCCCCTCAATCAAGATAATTTAGTACACATATACTAGTAACATATATAAAATGAAATGTATCAAAAAACAAAAGTAACATAAAATGAAAGGTGAACAAATTAATAATTAATTGATGCACAATTACCAAATTATAAGATCACACACGATTAGGTAAAGAATTTGGAAGACAATTTGAAATATTTTACAATATGAGAATATTTCTGGTTTTTTATTTGATTCTAAAATATTTAAAGTTTGAGATGATGACTATGAACTAAAAAATTATTGCATATACCTTAAAAAGTTTCAAAATTTAACGAATATTTTTATATTGATTTATTTTCAAGACTGAAAGTTGTAACAACCCACTTCAATCAGTGGTGATAGTAGGGGTGGCAAAATAGACCGATTCCGTCGGGCCGATCCATTTAACCCGTTATTTCGGGCGAAGCGGGTTGATATTTTTAGCTCGGTACCTTAAGTTGGTCCGTTCCGTCTAGCCCGCTTAAAAAATGGGGCAGGGGCGGGTTGGAGCGGGCATGCCCGCGAGCTTTGTTACTTTTTTTTTACTTAAGATGAAAATTGGCTATCGTATCTCTTAAGCTCAATCCAATAATTTTTGTTGTTGTTGTTTTTGATAAAAAAAATCTGATTTTTATTAATTTATTTCCCTTATAAAGTTTCTTTTTCTTTTGATACTAGGTTTTTCCAACTTTCCATTTGTTTATTTTCATTGGTATTGTGAAGTTGTTTTAATGGTTTTTTACCTTAACATTGATGGTATTGTAAAGTTGTTTTGTTTTTGCTATCGTTGAAATTCTATTATGTGCTCTAAAAAAATTATTATGTCGGCTTCTTTACTCGAGCTAAATAATTTTGTAATTATATTAAATCCAAATTGTAATTAAAAAAAAAAGTTTGGCAGGCCGGTCCCCCAACCCGCCAACTCGCCAATAAATGGTGTGGGCAAGAATTATGACACCTAAGTTGCCCCGCCCCACCTCGTTTTTTGAGCGGACTGTAATATCTCACTAGAAAGTAACAACCCACTTCATTCTTTCATTTCTCCTTGTGTACGCCACAAAATTTCATGCCACAAATTCATGATAATTTAGGACATTCTATAATTTTAGAAGTAAAAATAGTAATGGAGTGTTTTGGAATAAATTATGTGTATTTTGTGAGTTGTGTGTAGGTGCAAATATATTTCGAGAAAATTTAGGTAAATTTCTACAAGAAATATTGCATAAGAAACTTACAAGACAACTATACAGCTAGCTGATTAGTATAGAACACATGAAACACTTCATTGTGATAGTACTATTCTTAAATAATTAATAAGGCGGTGTCTCTATCGTCGATAATGATATAAATGAATCTATATGGAAAAAGATCAAAAGGTCCAAAAAAAATATTACACTTATATATGTCCGATAAAAGAGCAAAAACTCAATCCACTGAGTTTGATCTAATAGTGAGGACTCCTCACTGAGGAGTTTGAGCTAGAGAGCCTTCAACTCTAAAACCCTTAATAAAGAAATATTTCAAAGTGTTGAGAATCCTAGCATTCATTTTTTGAAAAAGTTAATGGCACATCTAATGATTTTAAAAAGAAAATTTTATCATATTCATTGCATCTAATTTACTTTTTAAACTCTTTTTACAAATTAATTGTACAAAATTTAAGAGAATGTTTATATTTTGGATTCTTAACATGTCTCTATGGTTGCGTACAAAAGAATATCCAGTTTACGCAAAAAAAAATAAAAATCATATTTATGGGTTTTAAATTGAAAGGACTAAAATAATTTTTAAAATAAATTAATTAAGTTATGAAATAGATCTCTAAACCTATATAAAAATAAAGGGTGTGTTTGATATGTTAAAGGGTAAGTATTGGACATAACAGTACATGACATAACAACACAACATATGATAGAACGAATAAATTTTTATGGTATTCAACAATTTTTTGTCTTATATGATGTTTAGTGAATAAAATAGTATTTTTGTATTTTAGACAATTTGTACTTGGAAAAAAATTGTGATGTGGTTTAGTGCGGGACAAAAATTTAGGTTTTTGTCTTGTCACTTGCCTCTTTATTTTTCCAGTTTCTGAAACAGTTTTATAATCAAATACAATACAATTAGAGTTGTAATGTTCAGTTCCTTATTTTTTTAGCACATCAAACGTATTCAAAAAGAGTTAAATATGTTTTTGTCTATAAAATTTACTAATTTAATAAAATAAACCATATGCTTTTATCACTTAAAAATTAAATAAATTTTTTAACAAATGAAAATATGTGATTTGTTATTGTGATGAAAACCAAAATTTACAATTTTTATTGGGACATAAAATATATTTAGTTTAACCGAAAATAATGTTAGTAATAATTGAGTAGTTTTTTAATCATGAGATATTATGCCAAGTGCAGAGGCTTAGACATAATATTGGGTCAAAATAAAGTGGCACGCGGGTTTTTAAATTGTTTCTAATCTAATACTATTGGATTGATCGTGAGCCTATTTGATTGCAGCATGTGTGGCTGCAGTGGTATTTGCGGCAGAGAATCTGTATCCTTATAATTTAGTAATTTGTTTTTGTTAAAACGACTTATAATTTAGTACGAAGGAAATATCATTATTCACATTACAAAACGTTTTCTCTCGTTATATGAATATTACTTTACTCTTGAGCCATGTGTTCACTATTTCATCTATACCAATCACACCATAAACACAAACATAAATAATATACATACATATATCAAAAATATGATAAAATAAAGAAAATAAAAGAAAAACTAGAATACTTTTTAATTTCCACTTATTATTCATGAGTTGAAATAGCACACATCGTAAGTGTAAATAAATTTTACACAAACGTCAAATATAACTTAACAACATGTAAATTAAAATAAAATTACAAGATAAAGTATGTTTAGAAACACACAATTTTATTAAAACTTTAAACAGTAGCTTTTACAAAATCACGTTGTGATCTTGTAAAACTCAAACATAAGCATAAAACAATATTACACTGACCATGTAATACTCTTTTATTATATTTTGTTGGAAATATACGATAGGTGGAAATTTCTTGATCACAAACTTAGCATTTGAAATAGCAGAAGCAAGCAAAACCCAAGCCTTGACGGTGACAAGCACCAAAAGTTGCTTGTTCAACGTTGATGCACTGTTTTTTACAGTTTCCCGTTACAACACAAGGCCCTGTCCATGTTTTGCTTCTCTTTTGACAAACTTTTGCTTCCACCTCTATAAACAAAAAACGTAACAAATTAAGCAAGTTAATCATAAACTTAGGGCTTAAATGATCATTTGATCATTGTATGTTAATGAATTTTTTATTTTAGTCTCTTGATTTTTTTTGTTATGAATAAGTCACTGAATATATAAAATTTATTGATTTCAGTCTTTAAAGTCAAAATCCTGTAGGAAAATCTAATGAAAAATCTGCACGAAAACTGCAGATTTTTCTGCAACTTTTAATTTTAGGGACTAAAATCAATAAATTTTTTACATTTTAGAGACTTATTATCTACAACAAAAAAAGATTCAGGAACTAAAACAAAAAATTGCAAAAATACATAAACGAAAATGATATTTAAGCCTAAACTTGATTAGATTTGCAGCATCAAGAGAGAGAATGATAAAATATTTCTTATAACTAGTAAATAAAAAGTATCTTAGTTAAATTTTACCCATTGTGCAAATAAGGAGAAGTGCAAGAGAGATGAAGATGAAGATGGTGTAGAATTTAGCAGCAGAGGAAGTCATCTTTGCTAGCTAAGTGTATGTGTTTCTCAAAAAATAAGTGTTTGTGTGTTTGTCAAAAAATAAGTGTTTGTATGTGTGTATATATAGATTATAGAATGCACATACAGCTAAGGGTCAAAACGCTAATTTTTTAATTTTTATTTAGACAAGGTCAAAAATCCAGATTATGGTTTGATTATTTATAAAAGTTAGTAAAATAAAATGATAGTTTTTGTTGTTTTTTGATATTAAAAATAATAATTTTTCGAAAATTGGAACCGAAGAAAATTACTAGCTGAGTCGCGGGACAATACGCTCTCTTTAAGACGTTTCGTGGCACTGCCCAAAATTGTGCAAGCAGACTATCAACCACGCCGCCTCCAGGATAAAACAGCCCAGTTTCAACTGTATACCGATTACTACTGCACTTATAGAAATCGGTCAAGAATTACACCTTCTTGAGTGGTACTATGATACCACTCGAATTGATGTTACAACATCAATCTATGATTCATCGGTGATTCAGTGGTACTACGTATACCACTCAAATTGATGATACGACATCAATCTATGAATCATCGGTACTACGATATCATATGTAGTACTACAATACCACAAGTATTGATGATACTATAGTATCAATCAATATGGTACTACAATATCATTCTCATATGGTGACTAAGACCATTCTTTAATTCAAAGGGACTATGGTATGACCATTCTTAATTTGAAGGAACCAGTGATACTTGATCACTCTTAAACCAAATTCATAATAATAAGGTTTTTCTTTAATTCAAAAATTTCTTATGAAATATACAAAGATTATATTTTCTTTGAACAATATCTACTTCTAAGTCACAATAGAAGTTCTGTTAAAATTATAATTTCTAACAAATCAATAAAACAAAACTAAATGTAGAAATCAAAATTAAAATTCTACATAAAAAGTTTCATATTTAACATTAGATTCACAAATTATAAATTCATAGTAAATCACCGATACTAGGATTTCATCTCTAGCATCAATCCTATATGAGTTGCTTTATCCAATATTGTTTATGCTTTGTATTTAGAAATTACAGCATAGAATAAATAGAACTAGTGTCATGTTGTTAGCCTTCATTCTCACACTAGTCACTAGCATATCAATTGTTCCAAATAAAATAAAACGTGACATACCTGTATTAGAGGATAATTGGGACGAACATAGATAAACAAGGTCTCTTTGATTCTCTTTAAGAGAATAACATACCAGTTTCAAAACCTTAGGCCTTGTGACCAAACATCATCCTCCTCCTTTTAGGTTATTTCCTCCATTGAATTATTCTTAACTCAATTCTCTAGAAAACTGATCTTACGGTGCTACATTTTTCTTAATAAAGATTGACACTTATATTGTAACACACATATTGTAACCGAAAGAATAAAATAAATTGTATAATGAAGTCTCACATTAGTGAGATTTAACAACTCATTTATTTATTATTTATTCCATTTACACACTAGTATGTTATACACACTAATATGTTCTAGTATCCAATGTGGAACTCAAATTTTATTCTCAATTCACACACCAATGTGAACTTTGTTCCAACAGTTTTTTTTTCCTAGATTACATTATACCCTTAAGGAATTGTGGATAGTTTATCGAACAACCAATAAAAATTAATTATAATTTGCAAGTGATCGAATTAAAAGTTAGTTTGTAGACAACACGTGTAAATTAAAATAAAAAATAAAATTGTCAATATAAATTAATTATCTAAAATCAATTTTAACATTAATATGATAGGGAAAATAAAATAGTTTAAGAAGATTATTTGTTTTGCCTGTCTAATACAGACCTCTAAGAAATATGGATTTCCTCAAGTGAAAAAAAAAAACTTGAGAAAATAATATGAACTTTAGACCATTGGATCATAAATATAAAATAATATTTAAATTTAAAATAAATTGATTGATGATTCAGAAATGAAAATTGAGAAAAATTGAGTTTTTTTTTTTTTGAGAGGATCTACTCTCCTAATAATAATGTTTCTGTATAAACTGTCACATAGAACTGTTCTGTAAAATGGCGCTTGAGTAAACCCTACCATATCTTATGTGTTTTTATTTTATTTTAAATTTTTTTTAGAGCTTTATTTTAATTTTGTTAAGTGACCCTACTATAACACATATTTTAAAAATGCTATTATAATGTTCGACCAAAAAGCTCTATTATAGGATCGGAGTAAAGTTTTTTATAACAATTTTTCTAAAAGTGATATACAAGGGAAACTCTAGCGGCATTATAAAAAAAAAAAAAAAAAAAAATTGAAACTCTTTATTTTTTTTCTTTTTTTTTTCGGTCAATTTAAAAAAAAGAAAAGAAAAATGAAGATGCGCTAACACATCTTCGCTGAGACTAAAAATATATTATTTAATATTTTATGCGTCCCAAAATTTTGATATTGTTAAAATATTGCACGCAGATTAAGCAATAATAAATATTACTAAATTATATATAAAATTACTCGATTAGTGTTGCTGTAATTTATTTTATATTCTTTCACCATCAATATCGGCTTTACAAATATTTTAACTCTTTAGTCAAAAAAATATTTTAACACTTTAGTCAAAAATATATATTTTAATTTATACAATTCTTTATTCTTTCCCAACTAAAATCTACCACCAATATCGGATCAACAAATATTTTAACTCTTTAGTCAAAAAAATATGGCTTAATTAGTTTGCAGGTCCTTTAAAGATATTTTTGGCTTCATTTTAGTCCTTTATAGAAAAAATGTTTCACTTTGGTCCCTTAATAATATGCGATCTTCATTCAGTATGGTCCTTTCCGTCCATATTTTTGGTTAATTAAGTTGTTGATTAAGTTGTGTTGATGCAGTAAATTTATTTTCAACTCGTCTATGTATTAGAGGTAGTTAATGGTTTTTGGAAAAAATGGATGGAAAGGACCATACTGACTGCGAATATATCAATAAGGACCAAAGTGGAACGCTTTTTCTTTAAGGAACCAAAGTGAAACAAAAGATATCTTTAAGGGACCTGCGGACTAATGATTTATATCTTTAACCCTTTAGTAAAAAAAAAAAAATTACTCCGTATATTTTAATTCTTTAGTCAAAAAAAATAAAAAATTAATATAACCCTATATATTATATGACACTACATTTTTACAAGATTTGTATTTGATGCAGTTGGCAATTTGATAATTAGAACATAGGGATTGTTCGATTTAAATTAAATAATTCAAATTTAAACATAATATTTTTAAATTATTAAATAAATTAAAAATTTATATTTTTTTATCTATTAATTAATATCATACAGATATCATTACGTTTGGTGCATTGACGGTTGAGGATTCAATTCCATGGTGATGCATTTTTTAGCGGATTTAAAAAATATGTACAGTCCGTGTAATACAACATTACAGAGACAACCAATGAAAATCCAATATTTGCTATATTATTTTACTTTTATACGGTTATTTTAAAACTACATGTAAAATATGTAAGAATAGTTGTTTCTTATTAAATATTAACATAAAACAATTTTATACCAAGGATTTATATCTATTCAACATTATTTTTTTTAAAGGAGATTAATTATGTAAAACAGCAACGGTAAGCGGAACGTATGGGTAGTAGTAGACAAACACACCTTAAGTATAGGTGCTTTTGTCTTCATGTGAAGGAAAACTTCAAATAGACTTTAGGATATGCTTGAAGGATTTTGTCCGAACATAAATCAAGCTAAGGAAAGATGATGCCTATACATTTGACTTTCATGATCGATCTGCAACATTCTTCTGAATTAAATTTTGTGTGTATTTATTGAGACTAATTTCCTCAAAATATTTAAGATCTATTTAAAGAGTTAATTTTGATATCCTAACAAATTTTTTTTTCATAAAAATTGAACTCGTAATTAAATATCTAAGAGACCTAAATAGTCTCTAAATTAATTTATTGTAATTGAGATTTTCGTACTAGTTTAATAATAACATCAATGACAAAAAATAACTGTATAACCGCCTTTGATATAATTAGAAATATAAATTCAACTAATAAAATAATTAAACTTATGAAATCAAACATTTGGGATTTAAATTTCATCTCCTTTATTTATATATCTTGGAATTTATAATGACTATTATAATTTTTTTAATCGGTTAAATTTTATTAATGAACAAATTCTTTAAATCAAAAGTATTAGGAATTGTCGGATCAAACCAAATAAAAGTAAGATGATGAAAATACTTTAACAAATCAAAAAGTACAGCAAACACATCAACTCATCCCTTACAACACTTTGGGTGTCTATCACAAACACGAAAACATAGCAAAACAAAGCCAGCAAAAACTAATCCCCACAAACAACGTCAACCACACAACTAATGTTCCAAACCCAAACAACACGATTTCAAATTCTACAATGAATCAAAGTGAAGTAGAATAGATACAGTTGCGGAACCACAATGAATCAAAGTGAAGTAGAATAGATACAGTTGCGGAACCAAACCCTTCTTAAGTAAAAGAAATAATGACTTTTGTGATTTTATATGTTAAAAAAGAAAAATATTACCATTATATTTTGACATTATTATTATTATTATTATTATTATTATTATTATTATTATTATTATTATTATTATTATTATTATTATTATTTAATTATCGAAAATGCTATCAAGTCTAAACATTTCAATTATTAATATATTAATTTTATACATTTTATAAAATTTTCGTGAACACTTATTATTTAAAATCCTTAAAGAGTGTCTACGAGACATGTTAGCATGACCATTATTATATACTATTTTCCATCCATCTGTACAAATCTATTTGAAGACAAGGTCATATTTACAAGATAACTTTTAGGGGCTGGCTTGTTTAGCAAGTTTTCTTTATTTATTCTTTTTAAAGGGTAATATTTACAAGTATAGTTAAAATAAAATCCACTTGCCAAAAAGTATAAGCTTATTGACATTATCCGGTTTATAGATTTGAGTTAAACCGATATATATTTTTTTTTTGAAATGGCAAAATTTATTAATAACCAAGTCTCTGCACAAGATGAATAAAGATCGGTAAAAGGGAACTACATAACATATGTGTTGTATATATGCGGAACACCCAAAGAAACAACTCCTAAACAAACACCACCTAAACAAACTTTAACTCCTAATCCCAAGGACAGAAAGGCACCCCACAGATTCAAGACTACCAGAGCAGTCACTAGCCCCACTTAAAATGTTACCACGACTAGATTCTAACTCCCGAACTCGAATCAAAAGCGCTCGGCCCAGTAGAATCCGAAAACTGCTCCATCAGGCGAACCGCTGACCAGACAAAAGTAGAACGAAAATCTAGACAGACAAGTCTCGGCGACAACCGATGTACCATCATAAGACCGGTAGTATTGGCGAAATAAACACCAAAGAACCAAAGCACCACCCGAGGATAAAACAATTGACGCGGAATAGTTAACCCAGATACAAAGAGACCTGCAAATTCCAGCGGATTTGGAAATCATCAGCGACTTATAAGGAGTCCTGAAAATCTCAACAGATTTGAGAAGCGGTCAGAGAATCTATGATCAAAGAAAACCAATCACGCTACATCAACCGCAACCTCATCACCAAACCACCACCACTATCTCACCACAGCACCAACAATCATCACCGAAACCCGACCCCGACGACGCCAAAACTGAGCACCACCATCACCACCTCAACTCCTCACCACCACCAGAACAAACGAACCTAAAATCCAGATCTGTATAAAACCAAAATCATCACCAACATACCAACTCCGGTGAACCCAAATCGGAACACCAGCACCAGATCCAACACCAAGACTGCCCCCACCATAACCACCACAACAACACCTAAGCCCCAACTCCTCCCTCCTCTACTGCGAAAACACCAAAACACCCGGCCACCAATGCAACACCAAGACAACAGAAACACATAATCACCAAGAAAACGGTCTAGAGGTAGAGTAGAGCAGCAAAACAGAGCAAATCGCCGCCCATATATACCACCAGACCCGATCCAACACCCAAACAACCACACCACCGGAGAAGAGCGGAAGAGCACCACCACCACCCAACAGCAGCCGTCAACACCTCCGGCGAGCCTCAAGCCATAAAAACAAACACCCATGAAAAAGGGCCAAGAAACAAGCCACACCGGAGAAGAAGGAGGAAGCCGATCTGAACCGTCGGAGAAGAGGGAGAAAGCATGACGTTGGTGGGATGAAATAGATCCAGAACAACCAAAAAAAACCCCACTGCAAAGAGCACCACATCACTGTCGGATCCGCCTACACCAAGACTCCCTAACCAGAAGAAGCAACGGAGACACCCGCCAAAAACACTTCCGGCACGGAGGAGGAGCGTGGTGGTCCAAAACCCAAAGAAAAAAAACGAAAAATAGAGCCTCACCAGAAGGACAGCTCTGCGGTGGTGTGGAGTACCGAGCTCATAACACCACCATCCATGGTGGTTACATTGTAAGGGGTGAGATTTGGATTTTAGGATTAGTGTGGCTGCCGCTGGAAAAGGTTTAGAGAGAAGGGAGAGAAGCTTGACACTACAAAAAAACCAAGATTTAATGACGAATTGCAAAATATTTTCTGGCGGCCAAATCCCTCTATAAGTTTCCGACGGCCTAAGACGTCGCAAAGGCTTGGAAATCCGTCAAAAAAATAAAAAAATTAGTATTTTCATTTAAAAAATCCGTCCCAAACTTTGCGACGGCATGAGCCGTCACTAAATAATCAATTACCGACGACTTTGACCGTCATTAATGTCTGACGAATTTTGTGACGGCTTGGGCCGTCGCAAATGACCTGGTAACAAAAAAAACGGGTCTTCTAGGCTTGCACTTCCCTCTATATATATATATATATATATATATATATTCATAAACACTTTCTTCTTCATTTCTCTAACACATTCACATTCATCTCTCTACATTTCTCTAACACATTCCCTCTATATCTTCATAAACACTTTCTCTCTACATTTCTCAATACATTTCTCCAACACATTTCAATACATCTTCTTCAAAAATCTTTGTAATTTCAATACATGTTCTCTATTTTAATTTTTATTTTGGTCGTTTAAAATATTTAATTTTATGTGTTAATATGTATTAAAAATAATGTTATGTTGATTTTTATTTTACAAAATAATAAGTTTGTTTTTAAAAAAAAAATTAATTAATTTTTTTCAAAACTTTTTTTTTTAAAAAAATCGCCCAGATTTAGCGACGGCCTAAGCTGTCGCAAAATCCGTCATTACATGTACAGACATGAATTGACCGTTGCCCATTAGTGACGGCCACAGGCCGTTGCAAAATCCGTCCTGGCCATTACTGACGGCCTGGGCCGTCATAAAATTTACGGACGCCAGTTTTAGCGACGCCCAGAGGTCGCCAGCTGGCCACGAATAACATAGCCATTCGCGACGGCTTTTAGCCATTAGCGAGGACTTTTGGCCGTCGCAAAAACGTGTTTTTCTTGTAGTGTGAAACGGAAGAGAGAGAAGCTTAAGGAGAGTTAGACCGATTTGAATCAAAAGTTAAAGTGTAAAGTGGATAGCTTAACTAATTTGAATTAAGAGTTAAAAGTGTTAAACTGTGTATTTAATTATGCCCTCTTGGTAATAAAAGTGTAAAAAATCCTCAAGTTCATCTAGTGAAATAGAAAAATATAAACATTAAAAATTAATTATTAACTTTAAAAATAAAAACTTATTAAATAAATTTGAAAAAATGTTTATACAACAATAAAAGGTATCATGAATTCCAAGTTATGTCGATAACTTGAATCAGATGATGAATGTAGTTTCACCCATATATTCACCCCATCTAGTGGTGACTCGTGAGAACAGTAGTAACGAAAACACATCATATTAATTGTGGGTCCAAATTTCTTTTATACATCCCAAAACATTTAAAAATTTTAATAATGAAAGAAATGAAAATAATGAAAAATGGAGAGGATCCAAACTCAGACTCAATAGAATGTGGAAGTAGATTTTTTTGGTAAAAAAAAGGGAGCGCCCAATAAAGAAAAAAATTAATGAAACTAAACTAATATTTTGAGGCAAGTAAGTATCGAAAAAGTAAAACATTAATTTTCTCTAATGACCCACAATTAATTTTGAAAATACAACTATATTTTTTATTATTTTAAGAACATAAAACATTATACTCATTACTTTTTTTAGTGGATGTTAAAGTAATTTATTTTACTTATATAGAAGATCAGAGCTTCTTTTTTTTTGGAAAAATTTAAGGTAAAAATTGCTTGATAACAACCTAAAAAAATTATCTCCTCTTCATCTCTCAGAATGACTTTCACCCTCATGAAGATCTTGCATTCCACTACCATAGAATTTCATGTTTTCATGTATTTTTTAACGGATTTAAAAGATATGCACAGTTAGTGTAAAATAACTTTACACAGACAGTCAATGAAAATCCAATTATTTGTCATATCACCCCACTTTTATATGGTTATTTTGAAACTTCTTGTAAAATATATAAGAATGATGGTTTCTTAGGTGTTAGCGTAAAATTATTTTAGATGACAATCTATATCTATCAAACTTTTTTTTAATGGGGCTTATTTATGTAAAACAACAACGTTATTAATAAACCGTTAATTTTTATGAGTCTTAATAACATATCAAATGATTTTTAATTTTTCTAATTTTTTTTATGGATGATCTATATGATATGAATTTTCAATCCAACGGTCGATTTTATAAAATTCGCATTAATTATAGTAGTATTGATCACTTGTCCACGCTTGACCACTTGTGAAGATGGTCCAACGTAGCATTGGCCTGTATATATATATATATATTACCATTATCTTTTGACATTAATATTATTATTAATCATGAAAAATGCTATCAAGTATCTCCGGAACACTTTTTAAGGGTTTAAATAATAAGTGTGTATAAATTTTTTATAAAATATATAAAATCAATGTATTAATAATTGAAATGTTTAACTTTTTAAATTTTAACGATTGCTTTTGTTAGAATTGTTAAAGAGTATTTCTGTGTCATGTTAGCAAGATCATATATAATACTATTTAGGGTTAAATATGTTTTTAGTCCCTACTTTTTACCATATAGTTAAAAATAGTCACTGCAATTTTTTTATGGTGAAAAAAAACCCTACAAATTTTTTCGTCATCAAAATTAGTCTCTCCGTTAGTTTGTCAAACGGAAAGATGACGTGGCAGAGTGGGGCCCATTTTTTTTACTGAATTAGCAAATCATGGAGTGACACTTGTCATCAACATAGTGGTTTTTTATTTAATTATTATAAAAGAAAGATAAAGAACTTTAATTAATTGTAGTATTTGTTTTAAAATTATAGTATTGATGGTTGAATGACGTTACCAAACAAATTAATAAAAAAAACGTTTTGTAATACTCCCTCCGGCCTTTTTTATAAGCAAAAGTTGCTTTTAGGTTCATTGGAGAAGTAATGTATGATACATTACTTCTCCAATGAACCTAATTTTGTTTATAAGAAAGGCGGAAAGAAGTATTTGCTTACAGAGAAAAACATCAATTCACAACACTTAATAATCATTTCTCTTCCAAAAAAAAAAAATCATTTCTCTTCCATTCATGACTCCATCTCCCCAAAATTCAACTACGGTATCCTAAAAAAATAGACCAGTTGCTTAATTCCAACACCAAGATTCTAAGTTCCAAGCAATTGATTGAATCTCACAAACACCATGAAATTACTCCATCCCAGAGCACTAGGCTTTCGTAATCATCAGATCTATTACAAGAATGAGCATCTCGCCGACGCCTCGATCTATTAGAAGATGAAGATGGAACAAATAGAGTACGTTTATGTGGATGGAACAAATAAAGAAGATGAATGAAACAGAGGATGATGATGGGTTGATTTTTTATTTTTGTTTTCTGGATTGTTGGTTAAGAAGGAGAATAAGCTGATGATGATAAAAATTGTCTTGAGTTTAATGATATTGAAGATGAAGGAGAAGAAGAGAATCAGATCTGTGACCGAGTCGGATCTAGGCTTGTTCATGTATTTTATTTTGACCATATTTTTCTCTCAATAAATAAATATAAATATTAGCATATAAGATGTCGTTGAATTCAACTCGATGAGTATTTTTAAAATATCAAATTTTTATAATTTTTACTATTATATAATTAAAAATATTAATCGTTAAAGTTGTGCATTGACATGCGTGCTGAAGTCAACTGACTCAAAAAAATTGGAACGGAGGAAGTAGTAAATAGCAGCATTTTAAAACAAATATCAAATATTGTCAACAAAAAAAATCAAATATTACAAGTGTCACTCCATGATTTGTTAATTCAGTAAAAAAAATGGGCCCCACTCTGCCACGTCATCTTTCCGTTTGACAAACTAATGGAGGGACTAATTTTGATGACGAAAAAATTTGTAGAATTTTTTTTCGCCATAAAAAAATTGTAGGGACTATTTTTGACTATAGAGCAAAATGTAGGGATTAAAAATATATTTAACCCTACTATTTATTATCCATCTTTACAAATCTATTTGAAGACAATGTCATATTTACAAGGTAACTTGTACGGGCTGGCTTGTTTAGCAAGTTTCTTTTACTTTATTAAAAAGATAATATTTACAAGTATAGTTAAAATAAAATCCACTTGCCAAAAAAATATAAGTTTATTGACTTTATCTGGTTTATAAATTTGAGTTAAATTGATTTGAATTAAAAGTTAAAATGTGAAATGGGTAACTAAACTGATTTGAATTAAGAGTTAAAAGTGTTAAAGTATGCGTGCATTTAACTATACCCTCTTGTAATAAAAATGTTAAAGTGCAAAAAATTCTCAAATTCATCGTGGT
The DNA here is from genome assembly GCA_954870985.1 of Trifolium fragiferum. Lineage (NCBI taxonomy): Eukaryota > Viridiplantae > Streptophyta > Magnoliopsida > Fabales > Fabaceae > Trifolium > Trifolium fragiferum. The sequence continues at coordinate 3,434,979 of OX940792.1, forward strand.
AAAATAAAAAAATATTAACATTAACAATTAATTATTAACTTTAAAATAATATAAATTATTAACTAAATTTGAAAAATGTTTATACAACAATAAAAGGTATCGTGAATAATTCAAAGTTATGTCGATACCTAGATAATGATTGTCTTTTTTAAATTAAAAGAAAAGAGAAAAAAGCAACTTGATAATGATTTACCATTATATATTTAAAGTGTTATATAATGACTTTATTTGAAAAGGATTATATATCTTCATCAACGGTGTCTTGATTATGGTGAATATAAACTATGCCTAGATTGACTTTGTAATATTAAAGCCTGACACTATAAATTTTTTAACATATCAACATAGACTATAGATGCCTTAAAAGTTTGATATAATCTATTTTATTTTATTAATCAACTACTAATATTATTAGAAAGGCTTAAATATGCTTTTGGTCATTGTAATTATGCCTTGTTTTGAAAAAAGCCCCTGTAAAAAAAAAATTGATTTTAGTCCCTGCAATATCTCATAACTTCTAAAATAGCCCCTGACTGGATTTCTTCATAATATTGCAGGGACTAAAATCAAATTTTTATTTTTTTACAGGGACTAAAATCAATTTTTTATTTTTTTACAGGGGCTATTTTCAAAACAAGACATAATTGCAGGGACCAAAAACATATTTAAAAATTGGCCACCTCAGCTCTAAATCCAGTCAGGGGCTATTTTAAAAGTTTTGAAATATTGCAGGGATTAAAATCAATTTTTTTTTACAGGGGCTCTTTTCAAAACAAGGCATAATTGCAGGGACCAAAAACATATTTAAGCCTATTATAAAAGAGACCAAACAAACTCGGCCACTTGAATGGATCTAATAATGTTGGCTTGGATTCTTGGAATTTGTTTCTTTTTTAAGATTTTAGGTTCAATTCTTTCTAATATCAATTTCGATGGGTTACTCCAGACAGAATAAATAAAACTCTAATTTTAAACAGAACTTCCGCAAGTTGACGGTAAAATTATCCTCTCGAATTAGTCGATCCATAAATTGAATATCAAGTTAAAAAAGAAAAAGAGACCAAATATATGAATTTGGATCCTCTCCAATTTTCTCTCAAATAGTTTCTCTCCAATGTGATCTTAACCATTCATTTGCTCATTTTTTCTCTCTTCTTAAGCATTATTTTATTCTTTATAATTTAACAACCATTGAATTAAGAAAAGGAGAAAAAACAATGGAGAGAAAATTGGAGAGGATCCAAATCCCAAATATATAGAGTACAGAAGACTCAAGTACTAAAAGATACACATTAATTTCTATCACCGAAGCAGATGGGGAACGTAGTTTCACCCATATATTCACCCTAATTAGTATGAGAATGGTAACAAAACACTCATCCATATTTATTGTGCTCCTTAGCTCTTATATGTAGGCTAGCTCAATAGGAAAAGGGCTAGTTTTTTCTTATTGTGTATGGAATTTTTTCTTGCTCATTTTTTTTCTTTAATAAAATCTTTACTTTTCCAAAAACAAAAATAACAAGTGAGGTTTTTTTATCGTATGATGTTCATTTTAAAGATCTTCATCAAGATGGCTAAAAAAATGGCTTTTCCCTTATTCGATTAGATGATTTATTTTCATTTGCATCTGTAGCCCGAGGTTTTATAATTTTTTTTATCAATGGGAAACTAAAAAGAAAGAGGAAAATGACAGAAATAAAAAACTATACTTTAGAAAATTGAATTTCTATAAAGACTGCTAAAAAATATTAGATAAAAGGAGAAGAACAAGTCGGAAACATTTTCAGCTCCGGCATAAGTGAAGAGCATAAGTGAAGCTCCAAACTTAGCAAGTCAATCAGCACTAGTATTTCCTTCGCGTAAAGTATGAATAAGGACAAGCTGCTACTCTTTATGTATAAGAGATTTTATATAATCCACCAACGGCGCATAAGGATGAGTAGAAGGCACACCCTCATGAATAAACTTCAAAGCCGTTTGGGAATCAGACTAGCAAATCACATTTCTGAAACCATGATTCCAAGCAATGTCAAGGCCATGAGTAATAGCTTGAAGTTCAGCATCCAACCTCCAAAATTATTTCTCAAAAGACCACCGATGCCGGATGGCCCTGGATTTCCAATGGAGCTACCATCAACATTGACCTTTATTACGTTCTCAGGGGGAGGATGCCAAGAAACAAGTCTAAGGATTGATATCTTGTTAGAGCCACCAAAAGTCTTTTTAGTAGAGTGTAAGTGAGTAGTTATTTGACTAAGAGTATTCCAGAGAGCGCGGCTAGTGTTTTTGAAAAAAAATTTGTTACGAGATTTTCAAATCATCCAACAACAAATGAGAAAAAGAGAGTCATGATCGAAAACCGCATTATGTTTTATTTAATTATACATATCATCTTCAAGAAAATTCTTTTCTGAAACGTTATGAGCTTCAAACTCATGTTTTTTAAGAATCAACATATTTAGTACTATCATAAAAGTGTTAATTTAATTTAGATAAAATATATAATTGAAGAGAAAAATTGGTTAAGAAAATTAACTAACTTAAATATAAAATTGTGAAGAAGAAAAAACATTTAGTTTCTTTGAGAGGTAATTTAGAAAATACAATTGCATTTTTTATTACTATAAAAACATTAAAAGAGACTAATTAATTACTTCATTTAATGAGTGTGAATCAAAGTAGTTTTTTTTTGTTTGTTACAAAAAAAAAGGGCGAGACCAAGAAAGAAAAAAATTACGAAACTAAACGAATATCTTGAGACATGCAAACGCCGAAAATGTCAAAAAAAAAAAAAAGATTTTGAAGCTCTCTAAAAATGGTTTCCATTACATGCAAATTAAAAGAGTTCAAATTAAAACTAAAACTAACTAATCAATCAGCGATCTGTTTTATTCCCACCATGTATGGTTCATTTGAACGCACCATGGTTTCTTCTGGTTGTGAAACGACAAATATATTATTAAACTGATCTCTGCACAAGACGTACAATGACCGATAAAAGAGCAACTACATAACAGAGGTGCCGTATATAGGCGGAACACCGAAAATACACAAACACATCAGACTCCGAGCACACACCAACCCCACCTAGAAAGTTGTAGCTAGACACTAACTTCCGATCTCGAAGCAAAAGTGATCTGGTTCTTCTCATAAACTATTTTATTTTGCGGCAATTTAACATTTAAAATTTAAACAAAAAATCACCATTTTTTTTTATCATATTTAATGTTATTATTCTCTAATGTCCGGCCCACAATTAATTTTGAAAATAACTACAATTTTTTTTTTGGTACAAATAACTACAATTTTTTATTACTTTAAGAACATAAAACATCATACTCATTATTTTAGGCTGTGCAATGAAGGTAGGTGTTATCATAGTTCCCTCATCTTTATGGCTGGTCTTGATTGAGTTAAACTGTTTTAAGTCAGTTTGGGAAGGAGTCTAGTGCACTTGAGGATTAAATTACTATGCAACTATTGTAATCTTGGTTTGGGTTTGAGTTTGCAAAGCTTTCTTTTTAGTAGTTTTTGAACTGGTGGATTGCCTAGCCAATTATTTGTATTCTAGCACTCCTTGTGCTTTTATCATTATTAAAGAAGTTTTTGCTGTTTCAAAAAAAACTTATATACAAGATGAAAATTACTTTAATAAGAACATAAAATATATATTTTTGGGGAAAAATTAAAGGTGAAAATTGCTTGATAAAAAACCTAGTACGTACTCAACAACTGAAAAAGCAGAAGCAATAAGAGCCTTCACAAGAACCTAACATTGCATCCAATTCTGAGTCAATGCACTCTTTATCACAATCCCAGTCAGTACAAGGACCTAAATATGTTCTACTTGGCCTGCCACAAAGTTTTTCTTCGGGTTCTACATACATGAAAAGAAAAAGATTAGAAAACTTAAATAAGATTTAGAATTGAAGAAGCATGAGAGAATAAATTAAATATAGGTAGCTTAATTTGTACCACATGATGAAATAAGGAGAAGAACAAGACAGAGGAACATGTAGAATTTACTAGCAGATGAAATCATAACTTTTAAATGTAAATGACATTTTCTACAAAAAGGTACATAAAAAATGTTTCAATGTATATATTGAAAGAAATATAATTAGAGATGACAAAACTAACTGAATATTTTGAAATGATCTAGCTCAAAATTTTTACAATATGGGTTGAAATTTTTATTTAATTTTCATTCTTATTTAGATTTTCAATTTGTTTTAATCTGCCCATATAGTGTTTTTAGGAGCCAAGACCCAAAGCATATGGGAAAGGTCATTGAATAGAAGATACTTTTTTTATTTTTTAATTTGTTATTACCAATCAATTTTATTCTTTTAGGGTCTGTATTACAAATTAAATTTAATTTGCCCTTATTGTCTTTCTAGCGGACAAAGCATGACACATGTCCAATGCACTAATTCAAGAATTTTATTTTGTAAACATGTTGTCGCCGTCTCTGCATAAAAAATGTATATTAGTTCTTAAGGTGATCTAATTTTATCAAAAACTTAAATAACAAATGTCCTGAAAACCATTCTCGTAGATTTTTTTACATGACAGAATGGTTTTTTGACGTTGTTGTAGAATGAAAATGTTGTAGTGTTTTAAAGCAGAAAACAATTTCCCGAATTAACCAAAAATGAAATCCAAAACAAAAACAACATGAACAAGAAATAAAAACCACTTAATCAATCTCTCGATGATGACTTTTCTTTCCTGCGTTTCCTAAGAATATTTCCTACAATTTGTTATTACCAATCAATTTTATTCTTTTAGGGTCTGTATTACAAATTTAATTTAATTTGCCCTTATTGTCTTTCAGGGACAAAGCATGACACATGTCCAATGCACTAATTCAAGAATTTTATTTTGTAAACATGTTGTCGCCGTCTCTGCATAAAAAATGTATATTAGTTCTTAAGGTGATCTAATTTTATCAAAAACTTAAATAACAAATGTCCTGAAAACCATTCTCGTAGATTTTTTTACATGACAGAATGGTTTTTTGACGTTGTTGTAGAATGAAAATGTTGTAGTGTTTTAAAGCAGAAAACAATTTCCCGAATTAACCAAAAATGAAATCCAAAACAAAAACAACATGAACAAGAAATAAAAACCACTTAATCAATCTCTCGATGATGACTTTTCTTTCCTGCGTTTCCTAAGAATATTTCCTACAATTTGTTATTACCAATCAATTTTATTCTTTTAGGGTCTGTATTACAAATTTAATTTAATTTGCCCTTATTGTCTTTCAGGGACAAAGCATGACACATGTCCAATGCACTAATTCAAGAATTTTATTTTGTAAACATGTTGTCGCCGTCTCTGCATAAAAAATGTATATTAGTTCTTAAGGTGATCTAATTTTATCAAAAACTTAAATAACAAATGTCCTGAAAACCATTCTCGTAGATTTTTTTACATGACAGAATGGTTTTTTGACGTTGTTGTAGAATGAAAATGTTGTAGTGTTTTAAAGCAGAAAACAATTTCCCGAATTAACCAAAAATGAAATCCAAAACAAAAACAACATGAACAAGAAATAAAAACCACTTAATCAATCTCTCGATGATGACTTTTCTTTCCTGCGTTTCCTAAGAATATTTCCTACAATTTGTTATTACCAATCAATTTTATTCTTTTAGGGTCTGTATTACAAATTTAATTTAATTTGCCCTTATTGTCTTTCAGGGACAAAGCATGACACATGTCCAATGCACTAATTCAAGAATTTTATTTTGTAAACATGTTGTCGCCGTCTCTGCATAAAAAATGTATATTAGTTCTTAAGGTGATCTAATTTTATCAAAAACTTAAATAACAAATGTCCTGAAAACCATTCTCGTAGATTTTTTTACATGACAGAATGGTTTTTTGACGTTGTTGTAGAATGAAAATGTTGTAGTGTTTTAAAGCAGAAAACAATTTCCCGAATTAACCAAAAATGAAATCCAAAACAAAAACAACATGAACAAGAAATAAAAACCACTTAATCAATCTCTCGATGATGACTTTTCTTTCCTGCGTTTCCTAAGAATATTTCCTACAATTTGTTATTACCAATCAATTTTATTCTTTTAGGGTCTGTATTACAAATTTAATTTAATTTGCCCTTATTGTCTTTCAGGGACAAAGCATGACACATGTCCAATGCACTAATTCAAGAATTTTATTTTGTAAACATGTTGTCGCCGTCTCTGCATAAAAAATGTATATTAGTTCTTAAGGTGATCTAATTTTATCAAAAACTTAAATAACAAATGTCCTGAAAACCATTCTCGTAGATTTTTTTACATGACAGAATGGTTTTTTGACGTTGTTGTAGAATGAAAATGTTGTAGTGTTTTAAAGCAGAAAACAATTTCCCGAATTAACCAAAAATGAAATCCAAAACAAAAACAACATGAACAAGAAATAAAAACCACTTAATCAATCTCTCGATGATGACTTTTCTTTCCTGCGTTTCCTAAGAATATTTCCTACAATTTGTTATTACCAATCAATTTTATTCTTTTAGGGTCTGTATTACAAATTTAATTTAATTTGCCCTTATTGTCTTTCAGGGACAAAGCATGACACATGTCCAATGCACTAATTCAAGAATTTTATTTTGTAAACATGTTGCCGCCGTCTGTGCATAAAAAATGTATATTAGTTTTTAAGGTGAACTAATTTTATTAAAAACTTAAATAAACTCTAATTTTTTAACACATTTGAATGATTCAATATTCATAAATCCTTCATCTGATAAAAAATTAATTATCACATGTCCGGTTACAAAAGTTATGGTCAATAATGAATTTTCCTTAATTAAGTCCAATTCTCTTTTTTTTCCAGAATTAAGTCCAATTTTTTTTTTTTGTCTTTTTTTTTTACTAAATTCTTTTTTTTTGTCTTAAATGAAGTGGTAATCTACTAAAATTAAACTCACTGTAAGATTCCGGATTCAAATCCGGATCATGAAATCCGGTCTAGCAATTTCAACATTTGCCAGTTAAGTTAGGACTTCTAGCAATTCTTGATTGACCAGAATTAGAAACTTGTACCAAAAATGAAAAAGAAAAACAAACATTAATATAGGTATTCAAAGTGATTCAGTCAATCAATTACTGGTTTGGATATATAATAAGAAAAGACACAACAGTCCCATTGAGAAAAAACTGTTGTGAAAGGCTAAGAGAACTTCTTGATATAGAATGTCCTAAAAATCATTCTCGTAACCTATGACAACGGTTTTTTTACATGACAGAACGATTTTTTGACGTTGTTGTAGAATGAAAATGTTGTATATTAAAGCAGAAAACAGTTCCCCTAATTAACCAAAAATGAAATCCAAACAAAAACAACATGAACAAGAAATAAAAACAACTTAATCAATCTCTCGATAAGCACATGACTTTTCTTTCCTGCGTTTCCTAAGAATATTTTCTACAATTTGTTTTTGCGGTTGTTGATTTGACAATAACTTTGTTGGATAATGGATAAATTAAAAAATTGCACAAATTTAAAGGCTACATTTTTTTCATAAGGATTTGTCAGATGTTGATGTAGATGATCTTCTTTCGAATCGAAATTAGTGTTGCGAATATCTTTGTCAAATGTGTTGATGTCAACATCTGAAATTCTTGAGTTTGCCAAATTCGTAAATTGTTATCCAAATGTTTATTGAATTCTATTAACTATATCTGTGATTAAATGCATATGCAGAAAGAAGATTTTCAAACTTAAATTTTTTTAAAAAACTATTTGAGACCGTCAATGTAACAAGAAATGTTTAATGGACTAGCCATTTTATTTCGTATTGAAAAAGGTATAATAGAACATATTGATGTATGTAGTCATAATTAGTCGTGAAATTGCATCTAGAAATATTTGTAAGCTTTATTCTATATGTATATTTGGATATTAAATAAAAAATTCAATGTTTTTCGAAGTCAAATCTTTTATACTATTTATTAGTTAGACCTAAATTGTAAGTCCCCCTTAGGCTAGGCCATCAAAATATAAGACTAGCGGTTCCAATAATCAGACCGAACCGAACTAGCCACCAGTTCACGATTTGACTGGTTCAACTAACTGGTCCGATTCGATTTTTAAAACATTGATTTTAGCTGCCTTAGATATTCTTTTCAACAAGAATCTGATCAATGATGAATGATTGTAATATTGATTATTTCAAGAATCTAAAAAAAGATAAAATAATACAAGATTGTGTCAAGAATTATTTTAAAAAACAATAAAAATATCCTCTGGTGTCGAGGGAATATAACGAATAAAGATTAAAAAAATCGATCTGATTCAAATCTATGTTAGACAATTAAAACGACAAAATGGTATAAACATGCATAGTATAATAGGGAAAAGTTTGATCATACAACAAAAGGGAAAACCAAGAGTTCCTACTACACTACTAAACAAGAAAAATAAATAAAAGGTGATACATACAAAGCTTGCTACAACTCTTAGATTGTATCAATCATTGCAGAAGAAACAGGGGAGAGTGGATCAACTCTTAGATTGTATCAATCATTAAAGAATGCAACGCAAAAACTCACATGTTATTCAAAACGACATATATTGTCTTATCCTTTTATATATACACCAATATACATACTTGTTGAAACATTTCAATTTAGCATGGCTTCCTCTTCTCCTAAATCCAACACCACTTTTGTGTTGTTCCTCCTTGATCTCGTCCTTTACTACATATCAGGTACTTTTGTATATATTTTTTTTGTCTTAATCAACCAGTTCTGAGAGATAAAAAATTATCATACAATTATTCTAGTTAATTTCATACACATCAAATTTTAGAAAGAAAAAAAAAACATTTATAACACTATAAAATCTTATAGTTGATGTTTTCTTCAAATTCTAAAAAATGTGTCTAGTAGACATTTAATACTTTCAAAAATAAAAATAACTAGAATTCATCTATTTAATCTAAAATGTTAGTTTACGTGTGCAGAGGTACAAGCACATCGTCGTCTAAGGCGAAGCGAACTATGGCCTGGACTATGTTTTAACTCGCGAAATTGTAACAAACAGTGCGTCAAGGAGGAAAGCGCATAGCAGGGGTTGTTACGGTGATGGCTTTAGTGTTGCTTGCTTCTGTTACTTCATATGATAAGCTAATCAACACTAAATTTGTGTTAAAGCCATATGGGTTTATTACTAATATATACTAATAATGGGAGGACAATATGTTCTATTTCCTTTCCTGTACCTGTTTTGCATCTCTTCACATTACTGAAAGAGATCTATATCTTGTTAGAATATTTTTTAATATTTGTAGGCAACATTTTATTGTGAATTTTGGTATTAATAAAAATGATTGATGTTATTGTGATTCATTTGATCATGTTTAGGCCTGATATTTGTGATTAATAATAATTGACTTATGGACATTAATTTTGATTTGTGTAGAACAAACTGTAGGCCCAACCTCTAGAGTGCATTTGATGGGTGGCACTAGCTAGGGGTAAAAAGTTCGCTTGTTATACTTGATCCGACGCATCCAGCAGAGCGAAGCAGCATTACCTTCTTTTCGGCGGCATCCTTCTGCATTGGCGGCACAATTCATTAATTTTTATCTACATAATCCAAAGTCCATAGCACTAGCGACGTCTCCGGCATTGTGATCATATAAATAGATTGACTATACATTCCCTTTATCGTCACACTGAAATACGCTTGTTTGAGGTTTTCTCCATTCAGAATCTCAAATCTTGGAACATGTGGTTAGGTAAAAGACCTTGGTCTAACATATCGCAATCCCAATTTCAACAAAGGGAGTGTAATTTACTCAAAGTAATATAGCATAACATGACTAAAAAGTCATCCAAGTAAAACAACTCAAATTTGTAATCTCATAGAATGTTAAAGCAGAAGCAACAATTTTTCTAATTAACCAAAAAAAAAAAAAACAATATGAACAAGAAATAAAAACCACTCAATCAATCTCTCGAACAAATTCAACAATCCTTAATCAATTTCCTTGATAAGCACGCACATGACTTTTCTTTCCGGCGTTTTCCTATGAATATTTCCTCGGTAACATATAACGTTTGCAAGGAACCTAGTTTCCTCGAATAAAATCGTAGGAAACATCCGATTTTCTTGTAGTGTTAATATGATCCAAATCCAGATTGATGTTGCAAGGAAATAGAAAAATTTGTTGCTGGTTCAAACAATCCAAGCTTTTCAATGAATTTCTTCACCATGTCACCAGCTAAATAAGAAAGAACTGTGGCAACAGCACCAGTAGTAACATAGTAAAACACTGTTTGAAAATATGTTATGTAACTGTTTGGTCTTTTGATATAAGCTTTAGCAATAGAAAGCAATGTGATGCATAAAAGTGAAGCTCCTGCAACTGCTGCTAGCTTGAAATCTTTTTCATCATTCTCACGAAATGTGAAACCATATACTATTGGTGGTATTAGTCCGAAAATTATGAATGATAAGGTTGCAATAAATGCATGAAGAATGAAATTTCTCCTCTCTCCTAGTACTTCATTGTATTGATCCACTACTGTTTCTGTGTTGGATCTTTTAGGTTGTTCGGCTTTTAGTTCCCTTAGCTGCAAATATTTACATTTATTAGTTTCAATTAAATACAGGTAATATGTCACGCTGAATATGCCAGAATCATGATGATGATTCACCGTGGTCTTGCAAAAACTACAGAGTGTAGCTTTTGAAAAGTTACGATAAATTACGGCAATATATTCTAACATACTCATTATGATACCAAACATACAAAAAATATTAGTCTTGATGAATATTCTTTTGATCTCTTTATTTTAACCAAAGTAGAGAGTTTTTATTCCTCTATTTCACAAGTTTTAGGATTCTTTGCGCAACCTAATTTGGAGCTTTTTTTTATAATTAGTCATTTTCATAAATGATGTGAAATTACATTCGATGAATGTGACATTGCTGATTTAGATTAAAAACATTGGATTTCATAAGAATAGATTTACATTTGATTAACGAATCTGAATGTAAAAAAGTTGTAATCGGGTTTTTGGTCTAAATTACTAATGTCACATTATCAAATGTAATTTCACATTATTAATGAAAATAACACGTCATAAAAAAGCTACCAAATTGGATTGTGAGGAAAAATCTTGAAATTTGTAAAACTTGGAGACTAAAATTCCTAATTTAAAAATTTGGAAAAATCTTGAAATTTGTAAAACTAGTCTAAATATTTTGAACATATAACTCACATTATGACTAAGGGCAAAAAGTCCACCAATCAGGTTTGCAATAGCCAATGCAACAATGTTCACTGCAAAAAAAAAATGATGAAACTATCAGTGAAGTTGTAAAATGAATTCCCAAAATTGATGCTACAAAGTATAATTAATGATATTATTATGTAATTAAATTTGAAGTCCTACATGTGGCAGCATCAGCACTTGCTGCAGAAGTAACAACACTAAGACTTGCTAATGATTCAGTCAAACCACCATACACAATACTTTTCAGAATCTCCAATGCCTTGTTACTTGTTTGCACAATTGGACCACTATGAGTAAGTAGTGGTGTTCCTTCAGTCACAGATGGAACTACTTCTTCAGCAGATCCTGTTTAACAAAAGGTATCCAAAATCATCTCAATGAAATAAATCAAATTCAAGATAATTACACATGAACGAAAAATAGATCGGCGTCAAACTGCACCGCTAAACCTTGCTGTAAATCATTACAGGGCCGACTATAGGATAAAGCCACCAAAAAAATCATTCTAGGCCTCTAAAAATGTCAAAAACAATTACTTCGAAAATTAAAAGACCTCATATTTTGATGCAAAACTATATGCGAACTTGGAGTATTCGATACATTGTTTTCATGCAAAACTATAGTTCCAAAAATTAAATTCATTCATATTTTGATTACTCAACAAGAAACTATGGTATTTACCTGTGGATTCTCCAACAACATTAACTTCCACAAAATCTTTCAGTTTCTTGCCTTCAAAGTCAATTTCAGGTTTTTTCGACAAAGTAGTCTGAGAAGCATGACCAATAACTTTCCAATCAGTAGAATCAGTTTCAGGTTTCTTGGTTTTAGAGGCCTCGGAAGAAGTTCCACCAATAACACCCCAATCACCCCAAAAATGTTTCTTTTTTGTTACAACTTGACCTTTTTGAGGTTCAACAATGAACACATCTTCAATGATTTGCAAGGGTTGTTTTCCTGAGTTATCTACAATTTTAGTGACTGATTTTGAGGAACCTCTGGCTATATATTGATTCACTTCCTCTGTTTGAATATGTTCTGAAGTATCATGTTGTGATGTAACTTTGAATTTTTGTTCAGTGACTTCAGTCTTTGTTTGAATATTTAATGAACCTATTTTTGAAAATTGTGAATCGAATCTTATTAAGAATCGTAATATACATTTTCGTTAAAAATAAGACATTTTTAATTAATTTTAAAAACAAGCGACATAGCAAAATAATTCATGAATTTTTACAAAATTGACCATCAAAAGTGAGTCAATTATCGTTAAAATGAGTCAATTATCGTCATATAGTGAATCTGAGTTCAAGTTAGTAATGAATCGAAATTCAAGATGACATTCATATCCAAAATAAATAGACACAAGAAATTTGTATCAATTAAGTAGTACGACTCGCATGTATCAGAAGATATAAGTAACCAATAACCATGATTCAATAAAAAAAAGTACATAAGATTATTCAAAAAGTCAACTAGTCAAATATACTTTCATCCAAAGACCTTACCTTGATCATTTAATTCTCCATCATCATTAGATATTAATCCAGGGAATAACCAACTTCCTGTTCAAGCCAAAGAAACAGAGTTCAGAACTTTTAGGTATTGGCCATCTATATAAATCAATTTTATTTTTTTTTAAATTAGACCGAACATCGAACCAATGAGATCGAACCAATGAGATATTCATGTCATCTTTCAATTTAAACCATATAACAAATAAACAAAAGTATTTAAATAAAATAAAAAACCAGTTAATCGGGATCAAATTAACCAACTGAAAATAGTCAGTTATGTGTTATACTGGTTGGTTCGGTCCGATTTTTAAAATATTGTTATAACAAAATAAAAAAGTTACCTATTGGAATGAGGAAACTGAAGCATGATGAACATCTTATTGTATCAGGTTTTTGTTGAATGTATATCTTTTGAATGTAAACCTTTTGGATACAAACATTACAATTAGGACAATAGAATCCATGTGTTGGTGGTTTCTCAAACACATTCTCCAAATAAAATTCTTGTCTCTCTTGACCATTTTCTTTTACTATGATAACTGTCTTACTTTCATTTGTCACATTGATCAAAGAAGTAGAATCCTCTTGAAGAGGAGGATCAGAAGCAGGTAAAATTGTGTCCTCATCAATATTCTCTTTTGGGATGATCATTTCAGCATTCCTTTCTGCTATCACTATTTCAAAATTTGGTTTTGTTTCAGATTCAATGAAGTCTAGGCCTCCACCTTTGAGTAACAAAAAATTCATTAGCACAGTCAATAGAAGTCTAGTTAGGCCAAAAGACATTTTAAATCGGTTGAAGATGAATTTTCACATCGTATTCACAACCTGATGTGGATTCTTCCAATATGTGGAAACTTTTAACAACGATTGAAGAATCGATGCGAAATAAGTTTTTTCTTTTTTATAGCGGTCAGTAAATGATTATATATAATCACTTAATTAGAAAGCTTCTAAATTTTTTTGATTTTATATAATTTTTTTTTTTTTTTTGTCAAGTAGCCTAGTTGCTCGAAATTCCACTCTTAAGGTGGATAAGTGGGATGACCAGGGTTCGAATTCCAGCCCCCTGCATATATGCATATATAATGCATTTGTCCTACCAATTGAGCTAAGCTTACGGGACGAATTTTATATAATTTAGATCGACCAGGAAGTAAATAAAATCTAGTAAAAACTTATTTAAGTAAAGATTTAAAATTAGGTCCTTTCTAACCATATTCGTCCTTGATCGAAGCTTATGAAGACTCAAGTCAAATCACTTCGTAAAGAACGTCTTTGTTAAAAATTCACAAGTAACATATCATGAATCCAAAATCTTCATTAATTTTTACCTTTTGCTTCTATATCTGAACTGCTAGCACTGCTACGGCTACTATGTTGGACAACACTCTTTCGTTGCAAGCTCATTTCTTCAACTCCATTATCATCAGCTTCATTAATATTCCATTGATTTGCATTCATAACTTCCATTTTTCTCTGCCACACTCAAAATAAAATGGCCTATATGTAGCCGGTTAATTTTGATGTGTGAAATAATATAAAGCAAATGATCAATATTTATAATGAAAACTTTGATATTTGAAAACAAGGACACAATAATTATATATATGTTAACAAGTCCCGTATCGGATATGAGATGGCCCGAATAAGACTTTATAAGTAAGAGACAATCCTCACCTTACAAGTCGGTTTTCTAGGGTTGAGTTAGGGCCAAATACTCAATTTCTAAGATGATATCAAAACCTCTCTAAGATCTATTGGACCATCCGCTATCGGGCCACCCATCATTTATATCCACGCACCAAGCCCAATAGTGTTGAGCATGAGGGGTGTGTCATTAAGAAGTCCCACATCGGATATAAGATGGCTCGAATAAGACTTTATAAGTAAGAGACAATCATCACCTTACAAGCCGATTTTGTAGGGTTGAGTTAGGGCCTAATACTCAATTTTTAAGGAATATGCATCTTTTGGCACGGTGGTTAGGTGTGAAATTCCATTGTAATATATGTTTAATAAAGTCAAGTTTGATTTTGAAATCATCATATAAGGTTAAGTTCCAACTAGGCCAACTAGTTGATGCCATGAATAAAATTAAATTTGAATTTCGTGGTACCATAGCTATCATTATAGGATTTGGTTGTATCCAATTACTATAACCACATCATTCAATATAGTATTTGAGAACATATGATTTAGTTCTCTAAAATTTTGACATTATATCATTAGATGTATTTGCAATGAAAATAATTTTACACTGATAATTAATATATATATATATATATATATATATGGTTAAATATATTTTTAGTCCTTACATTTTGTCTTATAGTCAAGAATAGTTTCTACATTTTTTTTATAGTTTAAAAAAAATCCTACAATTTGTCAAAAAAAAAAAAAAAAGAAAACTTACAATTTTTTCCATAATCAAAATTGGTCTCTATCGTTAATTTTTTTTAACAGAACACTGATGAAGCGCAATTAGTCAATAACATGATGACATGTGTCTTTTACCACGACTTCAATTTGGGTTGTTGTTATGGTTTTGGTTGAGTTTGTGGTGATGAAGATGACGGTTGTGTTGTAGGAAGAAAGGTAGAAAAGAAAGATTTTGTGTGGAAAGAAGCACAATAAATTTAATGGAAAAAGACACATGTCACCATGTTATTGGCTAATTGTGCCACGTCAGTGTTTTGTTAAAAAAGATTAACGGCGGGGACCAATTTTGATTACGGAAAAAATTGTAAAGTTTTTTAAATCATAAAAAAAATGTATGGACTATTCTTAACTATAAGACAAAATGTAGGGACTAAAAACATATTTAACCATATATATATATAAATTTAACTCATGATTATAAATAAAATATTAAAAAAATGAAAACAGGATGTTTGCAGGGTGTCATCAATAAATAAAGGATGATGTTGTTTGCACGTTATTTCTTTGACCATTCATATATTGATGTGTTTAGGGTTCATTCAAAGTTTAACTAGTTTAACCCATGGAACCGAGAGTTCAATTGGATTTCAAAAAATTTAATATATACACTAATTAAAGAAGTATATGTCAAAAAAAATTAAAGAGTACTGATGGTGGAGTTAAAATTTCAATTATTATTTCTAAAATGTGAATACCACAATACTATTTCTTTTCTTTCTCTCTTTATATGATGGATTTTATAACATAGAAACTAAACTTTTTTTTTGAAGCAGAAAGGGGAATATTTATATATATAAATTAAAAACTTAAGAATAAAAGAGGAGAAAGTATAAGACGTACCCCACCTGCAACAGCTAAAAACATAGAAACTAAATACAAAGTCATAAACATCGACATATCAATGATGATAATAAATTAAGAAAATAATTTAATTTAATTTCATCATAAATATTGTTGTTGTGTTGATATTAAATCCTCACATGTCTATAAAAGAAAAACACCGGTATATGTTTAATATTGGAACACATTTAATCTGAAAATTATCTGTTAAGTAAAAACTAAAAGGGATGTAATCATAAGTATGAATGTGTTTTTTTCTTTTGACTTGACAAAGCAAGTATGAAAGCTTTGCATAATTAACTAAACTAATACCTTAATTTTAAACACGTCCTTCCCATGACCTATTCTATAAGAATCAAATCCATAAAATCAAATCAAATAAAATAAAAAATTAAAAGGGATGTAATTAAACCTATGACAGATCGAGCAGCATGTAAAGATGGGTTGAGAGCCAGCTGGGTCCATTTTTCATTGACTTTCTATTGTAATTTATTGGATTGTAATTGATAAAATGGAATACAATTATAATTTATTCAGTTATTGGTTATAAGTTAGATTTATTTAAAGGGCTTAAGACATATGGACCTGTAGCAAAAAAAAAATGGACCAATTAGATCATTGTTAGTATTACGATTGTTTTTTTTTTTAAACGGTTAAATTTTATTAAAGAACAATTCGTCAACAAGAAGTATAAGGAATTATGTTACGATTGTATTTCATGAATTATGTTAACTCGCATATAAATTCCCTGTTTGATTTTTTTTATTTATAAATTCATGACAAGGGAAATGATCATTCTTAATTACTTAAAATTGCACAAAATACCATTTTTCGAATGCCCCTAAATTGACTTTTAAAATTATATAATTTACGGAAGAACAAAATTAACTAAAATCCTTTTTATTAAAAAGAAACTATAATCATTCTCAGTCATCGATTATAGGTAGAATCATAGAACGGTTAAAATGGGTAACTATTTGACTACTACATCAAATCGATTGGATTTAAAAGTGTCTCTCACTAATGATGTAACCACATTAGAAAGCTGATAGAAAGTGATAAATTATATGGTTAGGTATTCCAATTCGAGAAGGAATAAGTCTCCTAACAATTGTTCCAATTCGAGAAGGAACGGATCTCCATAGAAATGGGGGAAAGACTAGAATTCTTTGATTATTTTTCTTACTTCTTTTTACACAAATAATACAAATATATATAGACAAATAACATAAAACTACTAATAACTTCTTAAAACTACTAATAACTACCTATATATCATTACATAATTTATATTATATATTACAAATAATATGCGTATCATTACTCCATTCGTCCACGACAACCTTGTCCTCAATGTTGGAATTAGAATGAATGAAACTTCCACCAGGATCATATGGCATTGTGTCCCATAAATTTGGTGTTACCGCTTGCTCAAAAATGATTGATTGATTTTGCAAATTGGTAGTATTTTAACTAAACAATGAATGATAGTCCCATGTCCTTGTTGCCGTTGAAATGTACCCTCCACAATGATTATTTTCTCAATAAATTGTTCCATTACTAATGGAATGTCGGCCAACAACACGGTAGAATATGGTTGCATTTGCACCGGCGACATTTGAATTTCCTTTGACACTGGTGTTTTAGTTACCTTTAAGATTGAATTGACTTCAATTGATTCTGGTAGAGCAACCAATATGTTGTTGGGATCACTTAATTGCATCGCCGCTTCTATGGGTTGTTGAATAGCTATGACATGCGGTTGACACAGAACAATCATTTTTGCTTCTATAATGGTAGACGATTCTGATGCATCAATTGATGGTTCTGATGCAATAATTTGCTTTTGCGCTTTGTCATGCATCATTTGCACTATATCATGCATTCTTGCAAGCTTATCAAAGAGTTTATTGTATGATTCATTGATTTGTTGATCAATTTCTCTGAATGATTCACGTATCGGACAAATGGAATTCATGGAAGATATGGAGTTCTCTCAATGAAAGCACCAATGATAGAAAGTGATAAATTATATGGTTAGGTATTCCAATTCGAGAAGGAATAAGTCTCCTAACAATTGTTCCAATTCGAGAAGGAACTGATCTCCATAGAAATGGGGGAAAGACTAGAATTCATTGATTATTTGTCTTCCTTCTTTTTACACAAATAATACAAATATATATAGACAAATAACATAAAACTACTAATAACTACTAATAACTTCTTAAAACTACTAATAACTACCTATATATCATTACATAATTAATAATTTATATTATATATTACAAATAATATGCATATATTAAATATGCGTATCAAAAGCTGAGAAGTAAGATATAAAATCATGCCCAGACAGCTATAAGAAGATTACTGCATCCTTGCATGAATGACAAAAGTTTCCCATGGACTCAAACTTTTGATCGTTGATTTTGGATGAATTTTAGTGTCTAAAACTTTTTTTGTTGCAATATTTTTTGTTTGAATTGAGTACCACATGTACTCCTCTCCATTGGCGGGTTTAGTACTACTTGTACTTTATTCATCCCGTATATTGAATATTCAAGTTTTGCGGTTAAAAAAATAAAAATAAAACTAACCAAAAATTAGTCACATAACAAAATATAAGTGTATTGTACAATTTAATGAATTTATACATTATTGTTTTTAATTTAAATTTTACAATGTTTCGGTTAATATGTATATGAAATGAAACTATAAAATTTATATTCACTTTAAATTTAATGAAAGCTTCAAACCTTCTGTCATTATTTTTTTGGATTTATAAAATTGATTCATTGAGTTAATATTTATATTCATAGTCTCAAATTAATGAAATTTATATATTACGAATTTTTACCCAAATTTTATGTGAACATTGCTTTGATTTTTAAAACAGAGTATATATGAGACAGAAAAATACTATATACTATGATAAATCCCACAATATAAAATAAAATTGTACAAAACAGCAGTGTGAATATTACACATACATATCATTAAGAAGATAATTTTTTCAGAATAAATAAAACGAAATTTATTTCAAACATATCATATAACAATGATATGTATATTGGTACAATACTACACACAGTATATATATAATTGCCATTAACCAAAAAAACACACAAAAATTGAAAACTAAGACCCAACCCATCGAGGCCTATAAAGTTATTTATCTATATATAATTTTATATTATAATAACTAACTCCTTTCACACTTACCAAAAAAAAAAAAAATCACACTCACACACATATAGATATCTATATAAAACACAAGAAGCCACATAGCCACAATATGTTATCATGGAGTGGAAGATTTAGCAGCAGTTTGAGACTTTAGACCAGCTTGAGTGTTTTGGTAACCTTTATCATAAAGACACAACTTTTGGTACTCGGGACAAAAGCTAGGAATGAACAAACAAAAATTAAACAAAGCTATACAAGGTAAAATCTTATCCGGTGGCGGAATCGGAAAACCTCCAAATAGAGATTTGTAATCACTACCGTCGTCCTTCCCCGGTTCAGCGCCTCTACCGGCAGCTTCAATACGTCCATTCAATAATGCCATGACAATTAGAACTAAAACAAGGGAGCCTTTAACGGTTTTTGCCATAGTGTATGTGAATTATTCTCTTAAGTTTTTATCTTTCTCTTGTGTTGTGTGAATAGATTTGATCCAAAATTGCTACAATTTATAGAAATTAAGGAAGTGTTATGAGCACTATTGGTTTCTTAAAATGGAGAGTGAATTAAATTAGCCTTATCGTGAAGAAAAACGATTTTAACAAAGTTTAATTAATTATGGTAGATGAAAATTGCCATAGTCTTAAATATTATGATCATAGTTTTCTGCTTATTTAAGGTTGACCCGCTTTTTGTTACATAAGGAATATATAGAAAGTAACTAAGTTAAGTGGTAGCATAACATGTGAAAGAATAAAAATTTAGTGTGATCCAATTAGTGATTGATGAAGCATTTGTCTTTACTTGTCAAATGGACAAGTTTATTTTTATTTAGTTAGATTAGATGCACCAATCTCTTCGCGCCGTAAAAGAGCTTTTTTTTTTTTTTAATATGTTTTTGGTTTCTGCAAATATGTCTTGTTTTGAAAAGAGTCTTTGTAAAAATATTAATTTGATTTTAGTTTCTATAAATATCTCAAAACTTTTAAAATAGCCCCTGATTGGATTTAGGGATGACGTTGCCAATTTTTAAATATGTTTTTGTCCTGCAATTATGTCTTGTTTTGAAAAGAGTCCCTGTAAAAAAATTAAAAAATTGATTTTAATATCTATAAAAAAAAATGATTTTAGTCCTTGCAATATTATGAAGAAATCAAGTTAGAGACTATTTTCAAAGTTTTGAGATATTGCATGGATTAAAATCAAATTATTTTTTACAGGAATTCTTTTCAAAACAAGACATAATTGCAGAGACCAAAAACATATTTAAGATTTTATTTTTAACTAAAACAATTATAAATTTAACACGGTAACTACATGGTCAGGCTAATAGTATCATTTGATTCTTGTAAGACTTATTTGACCTTTCTAGTGTGAGGAGTAAGTCTTACCTAGGCACAATTATTTAGGCACAAAATTTAGATACATTCACACAAATCAAAAAAATTTAAAGAAAAATAAAATTATCACAGCAATCTTTATCACTTTAATTTATTTATCTTTAATTTTATCTACTTGTTGTGAGTGTATATAACACTATTTATTTGTGGTTATGCCTATACAAGAATTTTCCCTGCAAACTTTTATATTGCATTAACATGTAATCAAATGGAGCCGTAACAATTCAGTAATTGAGAGTTTGGACTTTGATGAAACTGTGTAAGGGTAAAATATTGAGTGGATATTCTAAATTTCTTCACAGCATTGTTCACTTGCAAACACGCTTCTTAGTTAGAACTTGCACACGATGCATTTCTATTGAAATCTGAATAACCAAGAATTGGCAATATGATAAGGAATTATACGTTCTAACAAAAATACTTGCATTTGCATGCATAAAAAATTCCAAGTTCAAAAAAATAAATGCGTAAAATCGAGACAAATTTTAGCAGATGGTGCTATTATAGTTGGTGGTGAACTCACTTTAAGAAAAAATATATTAGTTTCACATTTGATTCTTTTCTTGATTTTTTTAATCCAAATTTTAATCAACCACAAAAAGACCGAGCTAATTCTTAGTTTCACATTAACCGGAAAATTGTTTGAAAACTACAAAGACTTTTTTTGGTGTCTCACCTTAACAAATAAGTGTATGTGATGTTCATTATGTGTTTTTATGTTAGTACAATATTCTACTATTATTTAATATTTTTCTATATTTCTGGAGATCCGACGCCATTTTATGAGAATGAAATTACAAATACTCAAGAACGTTATGTAAATTGAATTTTTGAATTCATTTGAAGTAAATTGATTAGATGAAAAATGGTAGTTCTAGGGCAGGTGATGTTTGTTTAGCATTTCTTAGGCTAGTGCATTGGTAGTGAGCATTGTTTGATTTTGTTTTGAGATGTTAAGTTACAATTTTTGTAACTTTGTTTCATGAATATTTTGTAACCAATTATTTATAATCGTTATGAAATTGATTCTATGATATAATGATTTTTATTTTTTTTGAGCAAAGGAAGCTTGCCAAGGAAGCAAGTCCCAAGAAACTATATTTCCTATATTGAAATAAAAAAAAGAATGATTAATGTGTTGAAATTCTATTTTAGTTATGTGATGTATAATATTATGGGAGAAACAATTATAGGGAAAAACATGAGATTATAGATTTTAAATTAGATGAACCGATTTACATAAACGTTTGGTGGGCCGATTTAAATTGGTGATTTTAAAGCGGATCAATATAAATTCAAAATTTTATAATACTTTTTGAAATTTTTAAATGTATCCAACCGATTTAAATATGTATTTTTAAATCGGATCAAATCTGACTTAAAAATCAAAAAGTTACTAAATAGCCCAGAATAAAATTGGATTTTGAACCAATTTAAAAAACTTTATTTTACTAGTGAATAGTTCAATGAAATCTTATTTAGCTGTGAAAAAATTGTGTTATATAAATTACAGCACATTTCCCTGCCCATTGGAGGGGGTAATTATTTAGCTATATAATTATGGTATTTATAACCAATCCGCATTATTTATAGATATATTATAGATAAATAGGTAGATATATAACACACAAGAGTTGATGGTTTAGGAGGAATTAGGTGGAAATTTTCCGCAAAACTCTGAGAAATAACCACAAGATTTACTCATTGGATTAAGCAAACATATCTGTTTCCACAGCTGACACTGTGGGTTGATAGGATCAGGCACTGTTACAAGGTCACTATAGGCACCATTGATGATAATTGCCACAACAAAGACAAATAAAACAAGTGAAATAGACATGAATTTTGCCATAGTATATAGTAATATCAATGAGATTATGGAATTTTACCAATTTTTTTTTTATTGCTTGTGATGAATACTGTCTACAAAATTGTTCCAATTTATAGAAATAAAGTTTTCCTTAAATGAGAACTGAATAAATTAAATTTGAGTTTTCGTGAGAAAAAAATATTTTCACAAAGTTGAAGATTGTGTGAAATAAACCATTGTATTAAATATATTTAGGTGTGTTTTCCTTTAATGATTGTGGGTTAAGGTTGACAGTTGACTAGTTTATAAGTTAATTAATTAAATAGAAAGGAATAAATTGTACTAAAATAAATAGATGGAATAATTAGTATAATAGATCAAACTCAAAGAACTATGTACTTTTGCTAATAATTAATTAATGCTGGTGGTTGAATTCTAATTTTCTTCCTACTTATGACATAATATGGTATTTGAATGGTTATATTTATAGGTTCCTCATATTTGCTATTGTAATTTGCAACTACGTACTAAATTTTGTTGTGTAAGGGTAAAATATTGAGTGGATATTCTAAATTTCTTCACAGCATTGTTCACTTGCAAACACGCTACTTAGTTAGAACTTGCACACGATGCATTTCTATTGAAATCTGAATGATCAAGAATTGGCAATATGATAAGGAACTATACGTTCCAACAAAAATACTTGCATGCATAAAAAATTTCAAGTTCAAAAAAATAAATGCGTAAAACAGAGACAAATTTTAGCATATGGTACTGCTATAGTTGGTGGTGAACTCGCTTTAGGAAAAAATATACTAGTTTCACATTTGATTCTTTTAACGATTTTTTTTTATCCAAATTTTAATCAACCACAAAAAGACCAAGCTAATTCTTAGATTCACATTAACCGGAAAATTGTTTGAGAACTACAAAGATTTTTTTTGGTATCTCACCTTAACAAGTAAGCGTATGTGATGTTCATTATGTGTTTTTATGTTAGTACAATATTCTAGTATTATTTAATATTTTTCTATATTTCTAGAGATCCGACGCCATTTCATGAGAATGAAGTTACAAATATTCAAGAATGTTATGTAAATTGAATTTTTGAATTCATTTGAAGTAGATTGATTAGATGAAAAATGGTAGTTCTAGGGCAGGTGATGTTTGTTTAGCATTTCTTAGGCTAGTGCATTGGTAGTGAGCATTGTTTGATTTTGTTGTGAGATATTAAGTTACAATTTTTGTAACTTTGTGTCATGAATATTTTGTAACCAATTATTTATAATCGTTATGAATTTTATTTTTTTTGAACGGCTAAATTTTTATTAAAAGCGGAATTGAGCGCAAGACGAGCACAGTTCGCAGAATCAAGTCATACAAAATTCTTCAATAAAAGAAGAATTCCAACATCAAATAGCAACTAAAACAACAATCTTCAACAATAACACAAAACGCCCCAAAAGTAAAACTAAGGCAATTACATCAAATATGATCACCCACCCATCATACTTTAATTCCAACTGAAACAAAACGGCAGCCTCGGAGCTAAGAAGTATCTGCTCACATTCAGATATCAAACCACATCTACTCAAAAGAACCTCCATCCGACGGCGGCACGAGAACTCAACCCAAAACCCAAGCGCAAATCAACTACGCAATTGGAACGGAGAGAGATTAAACAAGCCGCAGAAACTGTCAATAACCTCTGAGAACAATCAAATCCAAAACTAACACAAAAACGGCGACGTGAAGGGCTAAAATCGCAGCTGCAAAGGAATAATCGTTATGAAATTGATTCTATGATATAATGATTTTTATTTTTTTAGAGCAAAGGAAGCTTGCCAAGGAAGCAAGTCCCAAGAAACTATATTTCCTATATATTGAAATAAAAGAAGAATGATTAATGTGTTGAAATTCTATTTTAGTTATGTAATGTATAATATTATGGGAGAAACAATTATAGGGAAAAACATGAGATTATATGATTTTAAATTAGATGGACCGATTTACATAAACATTATTAAGTTTGGTGGGCCGATTTAAATTGGTGACTTTAAAGCGGATCAATATAAATTTAAAAATTTATAATACTTTTTGAAAATTTTAAATGTGTCCAACCAATTTAAATATGTATTTTTAAATCGGATCAAATCTGACTTAAAAATCAAAAAGTTACTAAATAACCCAAAATAAAATCGGATTTTGAACCAATTTAAAAAACTTTATTTTACTAGTGAATAGTTCAATGAAATCTTATTTAGCTTTATTCAATGGTTTCTCTCTCAATATTTTGAGTGAAACCATAACACAAAACATAGTACCAATTTACAAATTTATAACAAAAAATAAACAAAACATCACCGATTTATTTTAATATTGCATATATAACTATGAAATATATCACCATAATACAAATTTATATATATATCGACGAGACATAAAGACAAACCATTATTTTAGCTCTCACACATCATTATTTATATTATATTATATATCTAACCATATATATATATATATATATATATATATATATATATACTCTGATATTTATGGAACAGGCTTGTAGTTTCTTGGACACCACTGGTAAAACAACGAACATGAGATCGGGTCGCGGACAAAGAAACACTGGTGATACCAAAAAGGGCAGTCTATAAAAGTTATAGACTGCCCTTTTTGGTATCAACAGTGTTTCTTTGCCCACGACCCGATCTCATGTTCATTGTTTTACCAGTGGTGTCCAAGAAACTAAGCCTGTTCCATGAATATCAGAGTATATATATATATATATATATGGTTTGTGATCATGACTACCGTCCTTTCCCGGATCAGCACCTCCACTGCCAGCTTCAATACGTCCATTCAAAATTGCCATAACAATTAGAACTAAAACAAGAGAGCCATTAAAGGTTTTTGCCATAGTGTATATGAGTTATTCTCTTAAGTTTAATCTTTCTCTTGTGTTGTGTGAATATATTTGCTCCAAAATGGCTACAATTTATAGAACTTAAGCAGTGTGATGAGCACTACTATTGGTTTCATAAAATGGAGAGTCAATTAAATTAACCTTATCGTGAAGATAAACGATTTTAGCAAAGTTTAATTAATTATGGTAGATCAAAAACGTGTTGCAAGTTGCAACTTGCAACCGTATAGTATTAAATAGTTTTCTACTTATTTATGTTATTAACGTTGACCCTCTTTTTGTTACATAAGGAATATATAGAAAGTAACTAAGTTAAGTGGTAGCATAACATGGTAGGAGGGTTTACTTAGGAAGTAAGTAACTAAGTTAATTTCTAAACACTTGTCATCACTTGTCAAATGGTTGAGATCATTTTGTTTTTTTCATATATAGAGATCAAATGATAAAACCATTATATATTTTTTTTTATACCAATAGTGGTAGTAAAGAGTTAACCACCACAAAAAATATTGAAAAGATGAAAGCTTATATATAAAAGGAGAGAGGATATAACCAAAGTTCCATCAAGAAGAGAACCTAAAACAAATACTAGCTATATTTTTTTTTTGACACGTAAAATGATAATATTATAACATTTACAAAATAAATAAAATAAAATGGTAGTATTTTAATACTATTTTTCATCCGAAAGTATTATTAAAACTTGATAAATTTTACTCTTTAGTCTTTTCTTATTGTTGGCAGCCCTCAAATTTTCATTATTGTCAGTTTGGTTCGGATTCTATAACCACTATGAAGTTGATTGATGATTCAACTATTTTTTTTATATTATACATTCAAATTCACACAATATGGTGATATTTTGAAAGCTAAAAATGAAGATACACACTTGATTAGTATAGTTTTTTTTTAAAGAGTTAATTTCTATGCCTATTATTAATTTTTTATTCTTGCATTGGATATTCATCTCAACTATTTTATTTATAAAAAATTCAATCTAATATACTTATATGTCTAACCCAGGCAATGTCAGAATTCTAATATTGTACTAAAAAAAATACAACTTTAATTTATTATAGCTTTTATATTAAAATAGTAATACAAAAAAATGAGATTATCATTTTTTTTTATTTGGATACAAAATTAATTTCATCCGCTGACATATTTCTTAATAATATTTCACTTAATATACTACAAAATAATCTCACTTATTGTGTTTGTTTAATAATTTAGAAGAAATTTTAAATAAAATAATAATGTTTCTAGAAATATTTTATCAAAGTAAAACAATTGTTTTTTTTTTAACCCAACAAACTTAGTGAATGTTTGCATAAAGTAAGAGTGATGGGAACTATTGATTTAATGATTTTCTAAAATGGGATGTGAATTAAGTTAATCTTATCGTGAAGAAAAACAATTTTAACAAAGTTTAATTAATTATAAGCTGAAAAACGTGTTGCAAGTTGCAACCATATAATAGTCTTAAATACTACTCATCTTAACTATGTTACTTGTTTGACCAATTTAATTTGTGTTACATACATAGAAGTATAATGGTAACATAACATGTGATCGAATAAAAATTTGGTGTGATCCAATATTGGGTTATTGATGAAGCATTTTGTGCTGATATTTTTCCAATAATGTAGCATTTTTAATAGTTTGACAAGCTTGTGTGAATATAATTAATAATTATTTGTTTCCTGACTTCATTTTGAGATGAAAATTTTCTTCAATTTGAAATTGTTGCACCGTGATAGGGAACAAGATTAGAATTATACCTTATATAATCTATGAAAAATGTTAAACAGTGTTCTTGGAACATTAATTAAGCATATTAATATAAAAAATTTATCTCAAAATGTGTGCATTTAATATTTTGAATTTAAATGTGTAAAAAGTTGTAAAAAGGAGTACCAAAAAGACTCTCTGCCAACACCTAAAACAACTAAAAAACACACACAACCTTACAAGAAGGCGCACTAAAAGATAAACACTTCTAATCCACCATAATTAACAAGATGATCCTAAAACCCCTCAGAAAAAGAAGTAAAGATCAACCACCAAGAAAAACAAACACAAGAAGCCTTCAATCAACCAGATCTCACGAAGACCTAGCTCAACATCCCGACAGATTCTATCGGCTCCAGCAAAAAATTATCCATTGGCTATAGATCGGCGCAATACCAACATCATCATTAATCTATTTTGAAAAGATAGTAGTAAAAACTTTAACAATTATTATCTAATTTAAATATTATTAATAAAATACAATTAATATGTTAGAAGCAAATTTTTACATAGCCTTCTAAAATATATATAACACTATTTTAATCAATACTTTTTTTTTCTTTGTTATAATTTTTTTTCTTCATAAAAATGTAAATTTTTAAGTTGATATAAATTTTTGTGGAAAATTCGGATAATATGTAGAGTAAAATAAGTTTTTCGTCAATTTGTACCAAAAAAACAAGTTTTTCACTTCTAAAATTATAACAAAATACTACTTTTAGTACCTAAGATTCAAAATAAAATATTTTCATCTTTATAAATTATTCTATTCCTAAATCCTAATAGACATAATAAAGATATCCTTTACTTTAATTTTATAGTCCGGGTAAGTGGTATATATAGCTAATTGGGAGATTTAACAATCAACTTTTATTCATTCCACTTGAAAAATTGATTTAGGCCCAAGAGATGAGACCAAATTAAACCAAACGAAACCTAAAAAAAAAAAAAAGCAAGGACTCCCCCTAGCTACAACAAAATTTAGTAGTTACAAACAATAGCAAATATGAGGAACCTATAAATATAAGCATTGAAATACCATATATTATGTGATAAGTAGGAAGAAAATTAGAATTCATCAACAACCAGCATTAATTAATTATTATTAAAAGTACTTAGTTCTTTGAGTTTGATCTATTATACTAATTATTCCTTCTATTTTTTTTAGTACAATTTATTCCTTTCTATTTAATTTATTAACCTATAAACTAGTCAACTGTCAACCTTAACCCACAATCATAAAAGGAAAACACACCTAAATATATTTAATACAATGGTTTATTTCACACAATCTTCAACTTTGTGAAAATGTTTTTTCTCACGAAAACTCAAATGTAATTTATTCAGTTCTCATTTAAGGAAAACATTACTTCTATAAATTGGAACAATTTTGTAGACAATATTCATCGGAAGCAATCAGAAAAAAAAAAAAAAAAAAAAAGTGTGTTAAAGAGTATAATCTCATTGATATTATATAGTATGGCAAAATTCATGTCTATTTCACTTATTTTAGTTCTCTTTGTTGTGGCAATTATCATCAATGGCGCCTATAGTGACTTTGTAATAGACCCTGATCCTATCAACAAACAGTGTGAGATGTGGCAAAATATGTGTTTGCTTAATCCAATGAGTAAAGCTTGTGGTTGGTTCTCAGAGTTTTGCTCAAAATTTCCACCTAATTCCTCCTCCTAAACCATCAACACTTGTGTGTTATATATCTACCTATAATATATCTATAAATAATGAGGATTGCTTATAAATATCATAATTATATAGCTAAATAATTACCCGCTTCAACGGGCAGGGCCTCTTTGCGGGGAAACGGATTATATGCTGTAATTTATGAAAAAACTTTTCACAGTTATCAATCACGATCATTCGTTCTAAAATGTATGGTCGAAATAATTTTATATAATTTTAAAATAATATTATTCACTTGTAAAAAAAAAGTATTATTCTGCAGAGTCTAATATGTAATTAATGGACAAAATTTGAAATTGGCCGCCAAAACGCTCCAATTTATACAACTAATGTTTTCCTTAAATGTGATGTGAATGAATTAAATTTGGCTTTCCATGTGGAAAATTATTCTCACAAAATTGAAGACTTTGTGAAAACCATTGTACTACTAGTCAAACCTTATACTACAACTATAAAAAGAAATCACATGTAGGAACCATAAATTGTATAAATGACATAAATGGTATTTGGGTGGTTACTAACATATATAATTTAGGTTTATCTGGTTACTAACAGTTTTATTAAATACTTTAGGTTTATCTAGTTCTTCACTTTTGCAATTATAAAAGTTTTGTTGTGTAGACTGGGGGAAGTCACATTGTAAAAATAGAGTTTATGTAATTTGAAATTGTGAACATAAACCTTGTTTTAATTTGGCTTGATTTGGGCTCTTCTTGGACCTATACCCTCCAAACTAGACAATCCTAGATTCCTAGCCCCATTTGAAAATTATTATCATTTTTTCTTTGATCCCTTTTAAATATTTTAACAGATTCAATTATGTATCCTCAAACTCAAATAATTGAACAATGGTTTTTAAAAAAATAAAAAAATGCTGATATTTATTTTTTAAAATATTTTACTTGTTAAAAATTTAAAAATCCAAAAAATTGATGAAGATATTCATCATGTTCATCATTGTGAATATAATCTAGATTCATGATATTTGTAGGTATATTTGAGTAAAAACTTTTTTATTCAAGGAAGATGATAAAGGATCAAAGGAAGAAGATGAATATGTTCATCTTATGTTCATCAAAATTCCATATTTATTTAATTTTAATAAAAAATAATTTAAAAAATAAAATTATCTTATTTTTTTAATAAAAATGAGAAAAATAGCTTATATGTGTGCATTATAAATGTTAAAGGACCTAAATGGAAAAAAATAAAATAAAAGACTAAATTATTATAAATAAACAACATAAAGTAATTATATGTTGCAAATAAAAGATAAAGACCAAAATGTTACAAATAAATAAGATAAAGAACCACTAATGTAATCTTGCCAAAAAAATATAATATAAATTAGAATACAATATAAAAATTTCATTATGGTTTATTGAACTAATATAAATTAGTTCTCAAACATAAACTCGCAACCGATTGATTTCAATTTTATTACATAAACATTAAGTTGTGTATCATAAGTAAACAATTAATGTATAATACACACACTATAAAGTTACACTTCATGACAAGTTAACATATATGTGAGATTCAATATTTTGGGATCCTTTATGTCACTCACTTTGATTGAAGATACTGGGTATCTTATTCTTTTTACTATATATCATTGTGAATGCTAAAAAAAGTTATAACATTCATTTATAGAGCGCTTTAATATGACAGAATCACAAAGATGAGGGGTGCTTATATGGTTTTGTTGATAATGGATTTAGGAATCACAAGTGAGTAGATCAATTTATTTCAGAGACTAAAACAAATAATATCAATATCAAACCACATATATATATATATATATATATTTCAAACCATAATACAACGATATCAATATATTATCATATCATCATCATCATATATATAACAACGATATGAATTAGTACAATAATACACACACACTAATCCAACCATCGAGGGTGAATTATTTTATTTAGCTATATATATATAATAATATCATGATGTGGGGTCCAGGGTGTTATTTA
This sequence comes from Trifolium fragiferum, assembly GCA_954870985.1. NCBI lineage: Eukaryota > Viridiplantae > Streptophyta > Magnoliopsida > Fabales > Fabaceae > Trifolium > Trifolium fragiferum. The sequence continues at coordinate 3,465,844 of OX940792.1, forward strand.
GCTATATATTAATTTCCCAGACCCCAATACTGTCTATATAGTATATACTATATCATGGAGAATTTGGAGCAGCTGCTTTAGGAGCATGATCAATTGAAGGACAGTATTGATAAAAGAGAGTACAAAAGTAAGGTATATGTGCAACAAAGCATTGGGTGTACCAATATGTACACTCAAAGATTACCACAGTCTTTTGAGATTTGTAATATTCCTGCTTCCCCAGTTCGGCAGCAGCTTCCATATGGCCATTCATAAAAAATGCCATAACAATGAGTACAAACACAATGGAGCTTTTCATTATAAGAGCCATATAGGTATAGTGTGAAAATGAAATATTTCTAAGTTTAATTTGTGTTGTGTTAGAGTTAATTAGAGCCCAATTTATAGAACTTATAAGGTAGAGTTATAGAGTGTGACGAGACCTATTGAATTTCCTATTAAGTAAAACGTGTTGCAAGTTGCATTGCAACCATAGTTATATTAAGTATAATAACATGTGAAGGAATTAATTAGGTGGCAAAGTTTGAGCAAATTACTCTGAGTACCAACCAACTACAAGAGTTAATTACTCTCTGGATTAATTAAGCAAATACATCTCACACTGTTTGGCGATAGGATCTCAGGCTCTATTACAGAGTCACTATACACGTCATCCATTGATATATCATAATTGCCACAATTGAAGTAGAGAGATTAATTTTGTCATAGTATTATCAATCAATGAGATTATATATACTCTTTAACATTTGTTTTTATTGAATATAATGAATTGTCTACAAAATAGTTTATTTATAGAAATCATGTTTTCCTTAAATGATAATAATTTTATAAATTTGAGTTTGCGTGAGAAAAAGTTATTGGAGCAAAGTTGAAAATTGTGTGTAAACTCTTTTTATGAATGTGGTTTATGTAAAAGGCTATGTAAAAATAGAAGTAATTAGGTGCGTAAAAATTTTCTTTTTACATATCCTCAATTTAAAAGGCTATGTAAAAATTTGCTTTAGACCATAAAACATATTGAATGATATCATTTTTTTTAGCTGAGACCAAAATTAAATAAATGTTAAAATAGTGGATATGATTAAAAAAAAAATTAGATTATAATTAAGTTTTATTCATTCAGTTTAACAAAATTGATAATTGATAATTTGTAAACTTTAAATTTTATAAGTTTTAATTAAATGTTTGTTTTATATAAAGTTTGCATAATTAATTAATTTTTTTAATAATATTTAAATTATATTTAATTAAAATTTGCATATTTAAATTATAATTAAAAATATGGACTACTCTCTAAGTTTTGTGTTGTGTTTGTGTGAACAATTTTGGTCCAAAATAAGTCCAATTTATAGAAGAATACTGATGAGAACAATTGGTTTCCAATTAATGCATGGGATGTCAATTTGCAAGTTGCAACCATAGCCTTCAATATTAAGGATTACTTGTGTTGTGTTTACTTGTTTGCTTAATTACTTTTTCTTTCAAATAGAAACTATAACATGTGAACGATTACAAATTTAGAATTGGATTATTTATGAAGAATTTGTCTTACTTGTCAAATTGGATTAGTTTTTCTAAATGCTTTAAATTTAGCAGAGACTAATCCAAAAACAAATATTAGCACAATTATTTTTTATTTTTTAAAAGTAAAGAGGGAAGAGCCCAAGTGGAAAATGCTTTAGGAAAAAAGTCTAAAAAGTGAAGAGGGGAAATGCTTAAAAAAAAAAAATAAATAGGTCTTTCCTCCTGCAATATAGTCGACATTTGCAATATCCCTTAAAAAAAAAAATTAGAATTTCCACCTTGTAAATTTTTTATTTATTTGTGTTACCCCTTTACCCAATAGATGGCATATGACGTGGATGAAATCTCCATGTGGCGCAGTGGCGCCACCAGATTGTGCCACACTGCCACGTGAAAATTAACCTAATAAAAAAATTTAAAAATCCACATAATTTAAAGCCACGTCACTTTTATTTTTTAAAAATCAGATTTTTATTTTAACTATTATTAAATAAAACAAAATAATTTTTTTAAAAAAAAATTGATTTTATAAGCAAGAAACCCTCATCAGTGTTCTTGTTCTTCTTCTCATTCAATTTTGCAACCAAACCCTTCATTTTTCCCATTCAAAACCTTTCTTTTATCACCTAAACAAACCCATGCATTTTGTTAAAACAGCAACCCCTTCCACTCCAGTCGTCGGTACTACCACTTCAGGCACAGGTGCGGCAAACGGTATCGGAGTCGGATTCTGCTTTTGATTCTTGGCTGGACGCCCCGGTCTTCTCTTCGAACCACTAGCAGCAGCAGCTGTAGTGTTCTCCGGCTGCACCTTGGATGGACGTCCAGGCCTCCTCTTCGAGGGATTATGTATGGGGTTGTTGGTTAGTAGAAACAATATGAGGAGGAGGTTGAGTTTGGGTTTTTCTGGGTCTGGAAGGTTGAAGAGGTGAAGAAGAAGGTGGAGGAGGAGTAGATCTAGGGATTATATATGAATTAATAACTCGATATAGGGTGGATGAATTGCAGGTGGAGATTGATGAGGTGGTGGTGGAGGAGGGTGGTTGTTTGGTTCAACAGCGAAGGGAACGACGTTGGGAGCCGGAGCAGGTAGTGAAGAGATCGAGGATGAGTCCATGACGACAGAGAGAGAGGGGGTAGATTAAAAATTTGGGAAATAAAATAAAAATGAATAATAATTGATGAATAAAAATAATCATAAATACAAAATATAATTTAAATATAAATCAGATTAATTATGTGGAATTTAATTTATTTTTTAATTTTAATAATTTCCACGTGGCATCTTCTGGTGGTGCCACGTGGAGATTCCATCCAGTCAGCTGCCATGTAATGGGGCAAGGGGGGTAAGGCAAATTAAAAAAAATTTGTAAGATAGGAATCCTAATTTTTTTTTCTAGTGGGTATTGCAAATGTCGCATATATTGCAGGGAAAGATCTATTTACCCAAAAAAAAATTAGCACAAATTGTTTTTTTTTAAAAAAAAAGTAAAGATGTAAATGCTTTTGAAAAAAATTGACTTAAATACAATTTTGACTCTTAACTTTCTTAATCATACAATTTAATCCTTTAAGTTTTTTTTTTAGGGTAAATAGGTCTTTACCCCCTGCATTATAGGCGAGATTTGCAATACTCCCTAGAAAAAATTTCTTAAGGATTCCCACGTTGCAAATTTTTTTTTATTTGTGTTATCCACCTGAGTGGCCAACTAAACATGAAATATTCTGTTTTGCTGACGTGGCATGCATATGTGGAATTTTTTAAAATTTTTATTTATTTTTTTCACTGATGACCGGCTAATGTCTATTTTTTTTTTAAAAAAGAAAAAATAAAATTATTTAAAAAATATATGAAAAAGTTTATCCAAAAAAAAAACTGAAATATTAATGTTTTGAAAAATATTAATAAAAATAAAAAATATTTTTTTAAAAAAATGTAATATTAATATTTTTTTTAAATGAAAAAAATATTACTTTAAAAAAATCTGAAAAAAATTAATTTTTTTAAAATCTAAAATATTAATTAAAAAAAACTGAAAAAACTTAAATTATTAATTTTTTCAAGAAATTCAGAAATATTATTTTTTTCAAAAATCTGAAAAAACGAAAAACACATTGGTTTTTTTTTAAAAAATCTGTAATATTAATTTTTAAAAGAAAAAACAAAAAAAAAATTTAAAAAAAACTAGGAAATAAAGATTTTTAAACATCTGAATTATTAATTTTAAAAAAACTGAAAAAACATAAAATGTTAATTTAAAATAAAAAAAACTCAGAAATATTATTTTTTAAACTGAAAAAACATAAAAATAATTTTTTTTTAAAAAAAATAGGAAAAAAATAATTTTTAACCATCTCCAAAAGAATAATATTTAACATAAAATGTTAATTTTTAAAAAAAATCAGAAATATTATTTTTAAAAAAATTAGAAAATAATATATATCAAACTTTTATAAAAATCTAAAATATTAATATTTTATTATAAAAATCTAAAAAATTAAACATTTTAATAATTTACATAGCTTATTTTTTATGTGAAAAATGAAAATATCTACACATTATTTTTTATATGTAGTTTGTTTTAGGTAAAAATTTGAAAATTAGTATTTGTAAAAAACAAAGAAGATTTTACATATAATTTTTAGTAATGAGACTATTAAAATAGAATTAACTTAGTATTAAAATATTAATATTACATATTTTTTAAAAAATATTGATTTTTTTGTTTTTTTAAAATATTTTCCTATTTATATTTCAGATGGTTAAAAATCTTTTTATTTCTATTTTTTTAAAACAATTATGTTTTTTTTTTTTCAGTTTTAAAAATAATATTTCTGAGTTTTTTTAAAAATTAACATTTTATGTTTTTTCAGTTTTTTTTAAATTAATAATTTCGGATCGTTAAAAACTTTTTTTCCTATTTTTTTTAAAAAAATTAATTTTTTTGGTTTTTTCTTTTAAAAAATAATATTACAGATTTTTTTAAAAAACCAATATGTTTTTCGTTTTTTCAGATTTTTGAAACAATTAATATTTCTGATTTTTTTGAAAAAATTAATAATTTACGTTTTTTCAACTTTTTTAATTAATATTTCAGATTTTTAAAAAAAAATTCATATTTTTTTTTAAGAAAAATGTTTTTCGTTTTTTTGAAAAAATTAGTATTACAGATTCTTTTTGAAATAATTTTTATTTATATTTTTCATAACATTGATATTTCTGTTTTTTTTAAATAAAAATCTTCATATATTTTTTAAAATTTTTAGTGATATATGATTTAATTTATTTAAAGTTTATGATAATACTATACACCACCTAATCATATACTTCCTTCCCGTCTCCCTCATTCTTTATCCGAACAACCAAAGCTCAACGTAGTAATTTAAAAAAGATGTGTTATTGCTAATTAAGTAATACTTTTGGTTTGTAGACGTTGTTTGATAAAATTTATTCTAAACTACAACTCTCAGTTATTCTCGTAATACTACAAACATTATGATTTTGATGAGATGTACGTTAACAATTAACCACCAAGGGGCGGATCTACATGTAGCTGATGCACACCCTGAACTTCTAAAATTTGCATGTATAATCTTGTATTTTTTATGACAGTGGTTGTTCATCATGCTAATAGGTTCGCTGGTTTTTTTGGTGACTCTTGCGCTCGTGGGGCTCATAATTTATTGACATTAATTATCATATTTTGTAGCCATAACAACAACATATTTAATTTTGGGGTATTAAGAGAGTCTTTGTATAATGATTGGACTCTTTACATTGTGGATGCCGTCTGACCAAACAAGTGATGAAGAAAATATAGTTTGATTTGATTTTGCTCCTTTAGTAACAATGACAACAAAGGATTGTTTCTCATGTAAGGATTTGAACGAAAGAAGTTTTGGCTCCACTTTAATCTTGATATTTGGAATTGGGATGATAGTAGCCTTGTAGCTTGAGTTAGGAGAGCCAACATTTGTCACTGTTCTATGAATCGTAAAATTAAAATGCTTATGAGGCCTAAGAAGAATCATGAACTATAGAGTGACAAACTTCAATCAAATTCCAAAATAATGATAACATATTCTAAATTTGGATTATTATATAATTAAATTGAACAACCAGACAAAGAACATCAAACTTTATTAACACTAATTATCATATTTTCTAGCCATAACAACAACATTTTTTAGGATATTAAGAGAGTTTCTGTATAATGATTGGACTCTTCACATTGTGGGTTCCATCTGACCAAACAAGTGATGAAGAAAACATAGTTTGATTTGAGTTTGTTCCTCCAGTAACAATGACAACAAAGGATTGTTTCTCATGTAAGGATTTGAACGAGAGAAGTTTTGGCACCACTTTAATCTTGATTTTTGGAATTGGGATGATAGTAGCCGTGTAGCTTGAGTTAGGAGAGCCAACGTTTGTCACTGTTCTATGAATCTTAGCTCTAAAATGCTTATGAGGCCTAAGAAGAATCACCAGTGCAGGATAGTTTATATCTTTCACCAAATATCTATTTGAAGCTCCATTGCAACTTGAGTTTTCTCCACTAATCTGTTCAAGTTTGGCATCATTATAACCAAAATTACAAAGCATTTGCATATAATCTTGCTTAGTAATGTCATAAATCAGTCCTGGGTGAAGAGCTTGTTGTGGATTGACAATTCCAGATCCATAAGCGAACTCACCTACCATATCATTATAATTACCATTAACTGGTTTTGCCGTGGTCATGATGGCAGATTTGATAGCCGCAGGTGACCAATCTGGATGCAATGATTTGACATATGCAGCAACTCCAGCAGCATGGGGACATGCCATAGAGGTACCAGATAGTATACTATATTTCTCATTTACGTTATAAACGGGATCAGCAATGCTTGGTCCGTTAGGTGAATATGCAGCCAAGATATTGACTCCGGGGGCACTTATATCCGGTTTCATAATTTCTGGTACAATAGGATTCGGCCCACGAGAAGAGAAAGAAGCAATTTTAGGAGCAGTGATATCTTGAAAGACATCACTCTTCAATATTTCAGCTATAGGGTATTTATTGGAGTAAGTGTAAGATTGAACAAGATCAAAGTCTTTTGAATCCAAGTTAGCTGAAGGTCGATGAGTGATAACAGAAACTTCAAATGTATAATTAAAGATTGAACCAATTGCCCCATATGAATAAGCCAATTGTCCACCACCTAAATCGCCACTCAAAACAATCTTACCCGTCACCAAGTTTTTGTCTATACATGGACATTTTTTAGGAGAAGTATAATTGCCATGGCAAGCCGTTGTATTACACACAACTATTGGAAATTTTGTGCCATTTGAGGGGACTATATTAATCGTCTTCCCAATAAAAGTCTTTCCATTTCCAAGAATGAGTTTATCATGGAAATCACGATCTATGGTAGTTGCGGCAACACTAAATAACCAAGGTGCTACACTTGAAATAGTATTTGGGTTAGGACCATAGTTGCTTGCTCCTTGCACTGTGAGTATTCCTTTTTCCATAGCATGAAAAGAACCAATAGCAAGAGTATCTTTAATAAATTCAACAGCATTTACATTTCCAAGAGATGTGTTAATGATGTCAACTCCATCGGCAATGGCATCATCAAAAGCTGCTAAAATATTATCGTCACGACATTTTGGGTTACAAACTTTGTATACAGCAATCCTAGACGATGGAACTCCACCTCTTATAGTGCCTTTTGCAAGACCATGATAGCTCACACCCTTTACCTTTCTTCCGCCTACTATTGATGCCACATGTGTTCCATGACCTAATTGGTCTCTTGCATTCTCACCCTCGCTTCCGAGGTACCATCGTGCTCCGATGATCTTATTATTGCAACTGAAGTTACCACCGCCTGCACAAACTCCCCTCCACTTTTTTGGAATAGGACCAAAACCTATTAAATCATAAAAAAAAAACTCATTATATATAGTAAATTACTACAATCTTCTATTCATATAGCATTTTCTTTAGTAAAACAAATTATCTCCTAATTTCCTAAGATACTCATGATCAACACCATTTATAAATAAATCAAGTAAAATAGGAAATTAATTAAATATAAAATTCCCTTTAGAAAAATCAGTATAATAATCAGAAATTATTCAATATGAGTAACTATGTAACATTTTCAATTTAGAGTAAAGTTTGGTAAAAAAATCACACGCCCTTTAATTAAAAACCCTTCAAAAAATTAGTTTAATATGTCAGGGACGGCTGATAACTCATTTTATGTGATGAAAATTAGATTCTTGACACTTGCTTTATTACCTGTTACAGTGGTTTGCATTCAATGTTTAGGTTTATTTTGATGTAATTTCGAGTCTCGTATGTATTTAGGAATAAAATGTAATCTCATCATGTAAAGAGAAGTTCTGGTGTCAATTGGTGTCAAGACAGACCACTATCCGTACAACCAGAGCAAATGCAAATGATAATCAGAGTCAAGACTACCATTATCCGTACAACCATGAATGGCGGGTAGTTAATCAAGCAGTTAAAGCTGCCATGTATGCAGAAGAATGAGGCGAGCAACGCTAACGAGAGGAAAGACAGCTGGCAATTCTCATGTGCAGAATAGTACTATCATCATACTATCACATTTGAGGAACATGCTTAAACACTACTAGAAAAAGTTGAAATACCGACAGAATTTAGAGATGGAATTAGAGGCAGAAAAAATAGTTAAAGACATATATTTTTATTTTAGAGACAAATGTTTTCATTTTAGAGATAGATTTTATCTGTCTCTAACAGTTTAGAGACGAGGAAATTACCGACGAGATCAAATCCGTCTCTAACCATGCTTAGTGATGGAATATTTGCATTTTAGAGACAGATTTTGTCCATCGGTATTTAAGATTTTTCTAGTAGTTTTATTCCTTTGGGTTGTCTTATCCTCATTATGGTGGCCCATGATCCGAGGTAGAAGCACTATATAAAAAGAGCCTCAACCCTAGAATTGGTGTGCTCAGCCATTGCAAAGAATACATAGAAGAAATCAAAAAGCAAGCTTTTTGGTGTGCCCCCGCTGCAAGTCTGATAATTGGAGTCGTGACGATTGTTGATCTTGGAGTTTGAAACATCTTCTCTAAGACGTCACGTCTATAGGTTTACACTCTTAGAATTTCATTTTAATGTGTATGCTTATTATTCTGGTTGTTATGGTTTCCAAGCTCACCATGAGCTAATACTCTTAATGTTGGAATGTGAAGTCTAAAGTTTAATGTTATTCATGTGATGTGATTTGTGTTTGTATGCTCTTTTAGTTCATTTGTTATTTTGCTATATGTTTATCTCTAGGATTGATCAACTTAGATTTGAACACATGTTTATTGTTAAGAGACATAATGGACTTAATGAACTAATATGGTTAAGTGAGGTATAGACATATATTCTCTACTTAAAACTTAAAGACTTAGACATAAGCTTTAGGGTCATGGTAAGAACACAACCACTGTAATCTGAACTGGAATGAAGTAAGTGTAACCTAAACATAGGAACCACCTTATCGCAAATTTCATAATCTAACGTTGTAGACATACATCACAAGGCAAGCGTTGCTTACAGGAGTTTTGCCTTCACTTATAACTATTCGCTCACAAACATTAAACCGGATTTAGATGAATCATACTACCAACATGCTTTCGCAACGGTTAAAAAACTCTTTCTAATTAATTGCTTATTTACTTATTTGCACCCCAAAATGATGTTTTGTTGTTTTATCCCTCATAAGCATAAGACTATTTGAACTACGATTGGAACAAAGCTCCCTTATCACAATTCATGTGGGATCAATCATTTTCTTATTACTTTACTACAGATAAGACTGTGTATACTTGGACATGCCTTACATCTTTTAGCGCAAACTAAATTATCGTTTATATTCCAAATTTTATATAATCATCATCAACACCATTTATAAATAAATCTAAGTAAAAGAAGAAATAATTAAATAAAAATATCCATTTTAAAAAAAAAAATCATAAAATTTACTATGTAACATTTTAGAGTAAAGTTTGTTAATTAGAAACCATTAAAAAATTAGTATTCATATAATATATATTTGGTGCCAACCCAGCTGGTGTAGAGACCTAAAGCATAAATTTTTATGAGGCTTTTATAAAATACAAGGCTTATAAAAATAAATTAAAAATATTAAATTTTGAAAAATGTAACGTTGGTTATGAAGTATACGAGGCTTCCATCATAACCTTTTGAACTAGTAAAATGTTTTATATATTTAGATCCTGTTTGGATTAATTTATTTTTGAGCTTATGCAAATAACTTATACAATATAAATTAAATTTTATGTTATTTTATAAATTAAATATAGTGAAAATTGTATTTTTATGTGTTATTTTATTATAAACTACCTTAACAAACGTATAATAATAAAAATTGTATAAGATATTTATATAAACTCAAAAATAAGCTAATCCAACTGCCGGAACTTCACTATCGGCCAAACACGGGGTCCCCATCAAGCACCATCAATGATCAATTGTCAAATATTTATTTTTTATTTTTTTTGTCAAATATAAGTTAAATTGATGGACACCTAAAAGTACTCATAATTTTAATTAGGGGTCAATATTTTGTACATATGACAATTATTAAAAAAATAACTACTATTGACAATTAGGATAGTTGATATTTTGATTGTGAGATTAAACATACCTTTATCGTCAAAACTTTTAGATTCTGGCCAAATACCGGAGTCTAAAACTCCAACCACCAAATCACTCTTAACAGTTTTATCTTTTTTAATTGATTGAGGTAAACCAAGAAAGTCCCACGATCTTGTGGTTTGAAGATAATACTCTTGGCTTGGAAACACTGAGACAACACCTTTCATGCTAACAAGTTTTTCCCTTTGTTGATCATTGAGTATGACAGAAAAACCATTAAAACTCCTTTTGTAACTTTGGACCAAGCGATTTTCTATATCACTACCATGAATAACTTGTTGCAACATACTAAGATGGTGAGAGGATGGAGAATAGGATGCTTCCTTAGGAAGTGAGCCCATGTATACAATGTAAAGTTTATTGGTTTCATCACCACTTTTGATGGCATCACACATGAAAGAAATTATTGATGCCAAAACCAAAAACACAAAGAAAAATAAAACAACATGATACTTCACCATTATTTTTATTTGTGAAATGGTGAATTCTTAACTATAATCCAAACGGTGCTTGAATATATCTATAATATATAAGTGAGAAGGATTTCCCTTTCTCTTTCCTCACAAATCCTCTGTTCTCATGCATCCTCATCCCTCATTCATTTGACAATAAATGTCATTAATCTAATAAATCTTTAAGATTTTCTACAACAAATAATTGCTGCAACCAATTTCTATGATTTTCTATGCACTATATTATAAAGGCATGCAAGTCAATCGAAATTCTACAAACATTAATAGCTTTGTGTGTGAAGAAAATGAATATAGATTCAGTGCAGTCACTTTGGCTGTGCAGTCATGCATTTACCTATTTTGATGGTTCAGGTTTAAAGTTCATAAAACAAATAAAAGGCACAAATAAAATGAATGGTTAAGATTCACCTGCAGTCACTATTTAACTGCAGAGAATCCAGATCCGAAGAAAATATCACGCTCTTTTTATATTGCTCATTTTAAGTTCTATATTGATACAAATTCACTTTTTTGATTATCCTTTCTTTTGTTTCACTATTATTTTATTCCAATTTTTATGCAGATTCACTAGCCTTTGAAAAGAAATCATTAATCATATATTAAAATATTTCTTAAAGGTTTGTGATATTTTCTGATCATCTTTATTTTATTTGTTTTTTTTTTATTTCTTAAATCATTGGTCATATTTTATTTTTTTTGACGGTAATGTATTAAAATCTTTCTTAAATACTTTGAATTTTTTTAGGTTGTAGTAAGTTTTCTTTTCTATAATTAGAGAGTTGGGATCCTCTCCATTTCTCATTATTTCCATTTCTTCCATTACCAAAGTTTTTAAATGTTTTGGGGTGTATAAAAGATATTTGGATCCACTTAATGTCATACTTTTGCATTTATATTTCCAAAACTATATAGTAATGGAGGAAATGGAAAGCATAGGAAATGAAGAGGATCTCAACTCATAATTAGATATATGAATGTGGGTCATCTAACCCTTTGTTTTTTGTGATTTTGCAGCTTATGTTCATGCAATATTTTGAAGAATGTAAAGATTGAGAATGACTATATACTATACTCTTTATATGATTATTTTATGATATTTTGGTTTTCACCCCATCAATATATATATTGTTTGATATATAAGTTCACAATTTAATTTTGTTTGGAGGATTTGAACTATTTTTTATGGTTAATAGGTTTTAACCCCCTGCAAAGTAGGCGAGTTTTGTTTTACCTTCTGTAATTATTTTATTTGAGATTATCCGCTGCAAAATTTATTTTTTTGATTCGATGCACTTTTTAAATCGGTTATTTTGTTCAACCGATTTAAAAATATTGTTTTTTAAATCGGTTATTCTGTTTTTTTGCCTGCAATGTCAGCAAAAGGAGAGGGGTAAGTCAAAAAAATAAATTTTGCAGAGGAGAATCTCAAAAAAAAAAATTACAGGAAATAACACAAAACACATCTATTTTGCAGGGAGTAAAAACCTATTAACTTTTTTTTTTATTTTGAAAGTGAGGATTTGAAATATTTAAATAGTAGCGTAAAATATGAAACATATATTTAAATTATATATGTACATGCTAATAGTTTAAATACATGCTCTTAATAGGATTTTTTTACATGGTTCTTAGTCTCTGTATATATATATAATTTGTGAGCATTTTTTCAAATGAAATTGTACACATAGCATCATATCAAGGTTTCTCTTCTCATATGATTTTGACATTTAATTCACATAAGAATAATAAGAAATATAATTATTATTAAATCAAAGTTGACTTATAAGAATTATTAATTAAGGCAAGTAATATGATTTAATATCATTCAAATGGTAGCATGTTAACTATTCATATTCCTATTTCGACGATTCCCATAATTCCTATGATTGATCAATGATTTATTATTGAGATGTAAGTCATTGCTACTTTTTTATAGCCAAATATTTTCAATAATATTTTATTATGTTTAGTTTTTTATTCATGTTTTCATAGCTATATCTATATGATTGATCAATAATGTCTTGTTGTTTTCTTATAGCAAATAAATTAACCTACACCATTATAATAAAAAAACAAAAAAAAAAAATAATCTTCTCATGTTTCTTTGTTACATGGTCGATCATATTATGGTCCTTCTCTCTTATATATTTTACTTTTAAATCTTCTTTGGCATTTGGAGAAAAGTATAAGATTAAGTCTAATTCTTTTATTCTCCTTTATTGCAAATTTTTTTTCTTCAGATTCTTAATAAGTTGTGAAATATTAGTCAAGGTAAATTTCTAGATATGTTTTCATTCTATATTTTTAAAATTTATAGTTCATATGCAATAGTTCATATGCATCTGTTTTTAAATTACATGACAATATATTGTATGTTAATGTTCTTATATATAAAAGATTGGGTAATGGATAATACGTATGTGATAACCAAAACTTTTTACCAAAAACAAAGTTTGATATCAAAAGCATAATGTTCCTAAATTTCAATGTTTAGTACATATTCCAAAATTTTATATCGAAAGCATAATGTTTTAGATCTCTATTTCTTTTGTACATGTTCTTCTTATGATTTTACATATAAATTTTCTCCTACTTAATAATTTTTTTGTATTATCATTGTTTTTAAATTTTCAATAAGAAAGTATTGTGACTGTTGTCTCTCTTTATATTGTTTAGTTTTTATTGAAGCGTTTTCATTTTTCAATCAAGATATATTTTTTTAGTTCAGTTACTCAGTCGGCCTTCTCATTTGCGTGTTATTCTTATCGTTTGCGAGATAATGAATACAAGGATGTGAGCCATTAACTTTGTACTTTAATGCAAGTTTTAAACACCGAAGTTGTATACAATACAAAGCATATCAATTTGAATAAGTAAAAAAAGTATATTTATATTTTTTTTCTTTCTATTTTTTAAGATCTAAGACTTATTAGTATTTTGGGTTATTTGCTTCATTTGGTCATTCTATTCTATATATTGGTAACTCTATAACATTTATTTATGAATCCATTCTTTTCTATTTGGTTAGTTAGTTTTTGTTGTTAATTTCTTTCAAAACTTTGAATGTGATTTTTCTGATTCAAGTTTTTATTTTTTCCAGATGATTCAAGATTTCTCTTTGATACTTTCAAGATTATATTAGTAGTTTCAAAAAACAAAAATTATTAATTTTATTGTAATTAAGTTTGAGTTAATTAGAGTTTGCAAATCTCTATATAAAAAATATTTTTTATTGTTCAAATGAATATGCACTGGAGTGGATTGAAATTTGACTATCATTTAATTAGTTTTAATATCATTTATACTTTTCAAATTTGATTATCATTTAATTACTTTTAAATTCATTTATTAGTTTTAATGTCATATATACATCAACAAAAAGTCTGAAAATATTTTAGTTATTTTTAAATTAATACATTCCTCAATTTATTTTCTCCATAATGCATTATTAATTAAGACAGATACAATATTTTTTTTTTGTATATCGTGCAATGTAGTTTTATCATATAATAATTAAAATGCTTGACAAAAAAATTAAAATGATTTATGGAATTACCTTTTTAAAAAATGTGTGATATAAGAATGTTCTTGATTGTTGATGAATATGAAATTTATTATGTTGACTAATTGTGTAATAATTGGTTTTAATTACATATTGTGTGATAAATATTTTATAACCAATGATTATGATTGTAGATTCATTTAAATATTTTGTACTTATGTAAAAAAATTATATCATACTTTATATGTGGAAAAAATACAAATAGCACAAAAAATGTGCAGTGTGCTTTTTATCCATATTTAAGTTATAGACATCAACATCATGTCCGGCCCCATGGGGGTGCAGGGTGAGCAACGAGATCGGGCCTCAAAACTTTAGAGACCTTAATTCAAAATTTTGAGGTCCTATAAAAATAATTATATATTGTTCATTTTTATAAAATATTAGATGTACACAATAATTTAATTTTGAGGCTCTATAATAATGATTAAATATTATCAATATTCGTAAAATATCATACGTTTGGTGAAAAAAAAACATTCCTTTTGGCAAAATGACATTTTCAAAAAATTCATGGAATAATATCATTAGATCCCCCTTCACCACTTCCCAACAACCAGTATAAAACTCGAAATTAAAGCCATCCAGACCGGAATTTTTATTCTTGTGTGATGAGTTTATAGCTTCCTTAACCTCAATTTAGTCAAATGGTAATTCCAATCGTTCCACCTCTTCCAAGGACAAGGACGGAAAAGCAATCCCATCCATTGTTGGCCTTTCCCAATCTTCCTCCGAAAAATGATTAAAAAAATAGTTGCTTACTTTTTCTCCATTTCTTTTATAGACATTATTGAAAGAACAAAATAAAAACTTTTGTTTCTCACTTGAGTGAAAAACTTCCTCTTGACTATTTTAAATGGGACTCACCATACATTAAGTGCGAAATATCTATGAGGTTACATTAGCCATCAAATTAACTAATGCAAGTGTCATGAATTTAATTATCTTTTAAATAAAAGATTTTAATTTGAATAATGCTTTAACATAATAACTAGTTAACTTTGTCAAAAGAAAAACTAGTTAACGAATTAATAGGGTCTTCACTATTTTTATTGCGTAATTTGTTAATTTCAAATTGATGAGTCAATGCCATTGTTTAAACGACACATGTTACACCAACACATGCTTGTAAAAATATATGGACACAGCACATTATGTTATGTGACCAAGTAAAATCATTATTTTTTACCAACAAATTAATTTTAATTTGAGTAAATATAGTAACTACTTTTTTACTTGAAAAACTCTCACAAGTTGCCAACACCATGCTGAATCCTTTGTCTCGTGTCTTGTATTCTTCTATTTCTGTGTCATTCTTGAAATTTATGTACTTCTATTAGTCATAATTAACAATAATTTGGTATTCATAGATTCTAAATTATATTTAATTTCGTACACATATTTGAGTAAGATCGATTTCAATTACATTTTATATTGTGATCAGATTTAAAGCTGTGTTCAAGCTTTGTAACAAAATTTTGATGTATATATATGTTTGTTTTTTCAGGACTTTGTTATTATTATCTATATTGAACTTTCATGGAATGGAAGGTTTTGGTAAAGAATCTAACAATCTAGCTACTAATGGGGTGAAACTTGTCATGTAAGTAACTGATTGATTTCTTATTGAAAACATTAAACTAATTCAATTAGAGATTCACTGTTTTTTTTTTCTCTAATGTTACTCTTACAACTTCTTAAAAACAACCTTGAGAAGTGCATTAGGATGGTAATTAACAACATTTTCTCTAGATCATTTATTCATTCGAATGTGAGAGAAACTTTCCTTTTTTTCCGTTTAGATTGTATTTTCAAATAGGATAGATTTAAAATTTAAAGGGTAAAGTATATTTTACTCCCTGCAATATTAGAAAATTTCAGTTTACGCTTATGTAATTTATTTTCTTTTCGATTACCCCTATATAATATCAAGATTTTATCTTTTTAACCCCTAATTGAATATGATGACTTAAGATTCTGCATGAATGATAACGTGACATGTTTATTTAGGGGGATAAAACGAAGAAGAAAAAAAATTTATATGTGAGACTAAAGACAAAACCTTGACATTATATGGGGTAATCGAAAAAAATATATTATAGAGGATAAACCGAAATTCAGTACATAGAAGGAATAAACAAAATTTAACTCAAAGTTAAATAATTATGGTTAGATCAAGGATGAAAATGGAAGCAAAAAATTATACCAAAATTTGATAATCTCTTCTTTTAAATAGGGGCATGGATTTTATTGATACTAGTTAATGTACGCAGGTAATTCCATAACTCATCAATCACCTTAACATTTTCCAGCAAATTATTTCTTCACAAATCAACATCAAGATGTATTGCCAACTCACAATCTTAATAGTTGGAATTATCGTGGTGATTTTATTTTGTGTAGTTCTCCCGAAAATTGATCCTGATGACCCATCACCGATCGAGTTCAACATAACCGGTGCTTCAATTACGGAGTTCAACCTCACAAGCAACAACACTTTATATTATAAATTTAAGGTCAACATTACGGTAAGAAACCCCAACAGCAACAACAACCACAAAGAATTTTATAAAATGACCACTGCAATTTCTTCATATAAAAATCAAGAATTTGGTTGGGGGGCCGTGCATCCCTTTGTCCTCGGCAGTATGAATACCATTTCGCTTAAGCCCGTAAAGTTTGAAGGGCACAGTGTAATCAAACTCGAGCCTGAACAAGTTGTCGAGTATAAAACGGAGACGCGATTGGGGTTCTACAATTTATCTTTGGAACTTGAAACTACATCACCAAGTATGCGTTGTAATGGTTTGATAGTTCCTTTGATTTCAAAGGGTAAAATAGCACCTCCTTTCAATGCCACCCAATGCTTGTAAATAAAGGTGTTTCAAGTACAATTTGATTGATACTTTTTTATGTTTGAAACTTTAGGTATAGTTTAGATGAGATAATTTTATTTGTGGTTTGAAACTTCAAATTCTTATCAAATGAAAAGCACTATTTTTCTATTATTGATGAATAAATTATTCATATATAGGTCGTTATTTTGTTCAAAAATGGTGATTAAATTTAGTTGAATTTTACTAAATTTCTAATTACAATATACTTTTATATAGATGTGTATGATAGAGCATAAGATAATAATTAATTATATATTTAGATATTTTAATTACAAGTATAATTTATTTTAACTGAACTTGTTTAGTTGAATTTTAGTTGGACTTTGAAATATTTTAAAGGAATGTATGAAAAATAAAGAAGTTATCTTTTATCTTGTAGCTGCTAGTTTTAGTATTCTTTCTTTGTATAGCTTAGTTTTTCATAATTTGTAGTTTGATAGGTTTTAGAGCCTACGTGGCATTACACTTCTGATTAAAATATTTAGAGCTTAATCTCAAAGGAAATATGTTGAATATATCATATGACACTATTGTAGAACTATCAATAGTGCCGTTTTCTATTTACATTCTCTTCTTCATTTTTTTTTAAACAACTACATTTCCTACTAATATTTTTTAGCAACAACGTTTTCTTTTCATCAGTAGATTAATTCATTCCAATCTATTGCATGAGTTTTTTTCTTTCTTCTTTTACCAACAATCTTGGGGGGAAATTTTCAATGAATGATAAACTCATTTTGGGGATGATTATAAGAAAAATGAGAAAAGAATCAATTGGTTACGTTGGGACCAATTAATAATGAGAAAGGAATGGGTTCTCATCATTTTTATGGATTTAATTTAGCTATGCTAGAAAAAGTGAGGTTGGAAGCTTGCAACCAACCATGATATTGTAGTAGCACATTCTTCAAAGTTAAATTGTACTATATAGATAAGAACGTTTCTAAAGGATTAAAATGGGCCATAACCCAAATATTATATGGCATAGTATCTACGATTCACAACTCACAAGTAGTTAGAGCATAAATATTGGGGGTGGTATTTGCCACATGTGCCACTTGTGTCATAGTAGTATGGATAATTGGAATGAAATGTGGTGGTATAAGTAAACCACACTTTCATTATTGGACACCGTAGCTTTGCATTCTCTTTCCTTTCTTTCAAATGCTTTTGGTATTAAAATAATTAAAAAAAGTATTTATTGTGAATTTTGTGGGGTCATGTTAGAGTTTTGGATGAGTAGTATAGATATTTAGAAAATATGATTGAGTGGTTTAAATAGTTGAAAAATATAAAATAATATAATATATTATGTGGGACCCATTTATGTCACTCACATGAGTAGCATGAATGTGGAGTGGTCAAATGCGGAATAATATGGCGAATGAGGGATAATAGTAGAGTAAATGTGTTGCGAGATTCAAGGCGAAAGAGTCATGGGGTCATGGTCATCTTAAAAATGTGTTTCTCTAATAGTTTCTTATGTTTGGTCATTGGAATTCTATTGACATTAATTATCTCGGCAATGGTTTACATGGCCATCTTCTTCGGTGTCTGGTCATGGACGATCGAGTTCAACATAGCTAAGGCATCAATCGTGCAGTTCAATCTCACAAGTAATATTATAATAGATGCAATCTCTAAGAGTTGTTTTAATCGGATTGCATCTATAAGCACATGTCTATTCCATCACACGAAGCAGAGCAATAGCTCCCCCTCCTCAATGGATAATAAATTCCACTACAATATGATAAAACAAAACCAGAACATTTTTAAAATATACCATTCATTCCACATAAAATACAACTTCATATATGTTCTTCATCTTCAAAATACAACTTCCACAAAAAATATATTTCTAAAATATATCCTAACTAATTTCTAAAAAATATTTCTATAATATATTTTAAAATATATTTTTAAAAAATATATTTCTAAAATACACTTCAAAAGTATATTTCTAAAATATATTTCTAAAATATATCTTAATTAACTCCTAAAATATATCTCTAATATATATATTTCTCAAATATATCCTAATTATAAATATCTCATTCTTAAAATATCTGATTCTCGATACACTTATTTTTTTTTTTTAAAAAAATCTCTTTTAAGATAGAATTCCTAATTATACTCTCCCTCTTTAGTCTTTACTAATAGATGCGCAGCTCATTTCATTTTCCATTAACCCACTGCACCCATTCTACACTATACCTCCTTTTCTACTAACAGCGACATCTCTTAATTAATTCTATTTCTCTCTTAATTCTTCCATTCTCACCAAATTAAATAGATTTTAATTTTAATTAATGTTTTCTTCACTAAATCAATGCCTCTACCCCACCAATTAATTAAATCAACACCTAAACACACAAAGTCACTCATTTATACTCTAATAAAAAACTACTTAAATTTTGGAGTGTTACATACGTGAAATGTCCAAAGTTCAATCCCGATTTCTATATATATAAGCGATGTCCCTACCAACCGAGTTAAACTCATGGAGACTATGTATGTATTTCTTAATCTAATTAACAGTCATGTTAATATGTGTCCACTTAAAATGTCAAATGAACAAATTCTAAAGAAAAAAAAAGTTACATTTATCTCCTTAAAATATGCCCTTAAGAGTTTTTTTTTTTAAGGTGCCCTTTTGGTAAATATGTGTTGACACATGATTTTGTCTCGACAAATTATATATTTTCTTAAGTATATAGTATAACATTAAAAATGATATATTAAGAATAAATGGTCGTTGGGCATATTTTAATCCTTTATTTACTAAAGAAATATTAGATTAAAAATAATGATAAACTAAAAAACGAAAATAAATACTCCTAATAAAAAAGGAAATATTTGATTTGTTTATTAGTATTAGTTTCTTGTGCAATTATTTGTAAGTTGCTCTGATTACTTTCTATTAAGGTAATTTTTAATACAAAAAAAATTGAATTGATTTACATAATTAATAGCTAAAAACCCTAATTTTATGCTATAAATAAGAGTTTAAGAAATTGAAAAAACGGGATAGAAAAAAGGAGGAAAAGTGGGCTAAAGAAAAAGAATCAGAGAAAAAACACGGTACACTATTTGTACCTTCATCCTTTTATAGTCTAACTGCTTTTGTTTATTTTAGTTTAGCAAACAATTAGTTTTGCGTGCCTTCTTTTCTTGTTATTTGTAATTTTATTTTGTATTTGTGATATATAATTTATTTGGACATAGAAGCATATATATATGGGAGCTTCTAAGGTGTAGTCAATATTTTGATAATATTGAAAAAGTTGTTTGAATAGACCAATAGGAGTACAGTCTTTATTTGGTCCCACCAAATCATAATTATATGGTGCAGTTCCATAATTGTGTTTCTGTGTATCTTCAGAAATCTAAGGGTGTGAGTTTTCTCTATCCTAAGATCGAGATTTTGCTCTGATACCAGAGTTTTGGGCGGAGAGTTTCGCGCGTTTTTGGCTGGTTAGCTGTAAGATAAACGACGGAGTTCATTCTTCGTATATTGTACTAAAAGTCTGTAATTAGACAATAGATCTTTTCTTTCTATAAGTCTTGCTTTTATTATTGGATTAACATGAGGTCTATCCATATATAGCAGGTTTTTTAAACATCTATATTCAAAATCTAATTTTTGAATTCTTTTTCTATAGACTCTTAGATTTTTTCTTTCTTCAGCTAAGTTCATTGTTATCGTAGATAACAATTGTAACAGGTTGCGGAAGTTTAATTAGATTCTTTTATCTAATTTTTCGAGTTGTAAGGACAACTCTGCTACTGAGCTTTGTAGCTTATTTAATTCTTTTAGTTCTGAGATTTCAAAATCTCATTTTGGGGGTGTTACCCTAAGGCTTTGGCTTCTGATTAATGGTTTTTCGTTTGTTTCTTCAAACAGATTTTTGTCATCTTCTATTAATGAACAACTCTTTCTTGCCAAAGTTTTAAATATAGGTGACTCTAATGTCACTATAGGGGTGAATAATTCATCAATATGAATTATATCTTTTCCTGTAAACTCTATGCTATGATGTGAATTACTTAAGGCATAATTAATTCTATAGCATATTGTAAAAGGATGATTTCCTTTTTTCATAAATTTTGAATCTTCTAATTTGTAATTAAAGATTATGGATCTGTCCAGATCTTTATCCTTTAGGGATAATCCTATTTGTAAGTTTATATCAAACTTTATTTTTCCATATTTTAAATTGCATCTACCTTGTGCAATTATAGATTGTCTATCATTTGTAATTCTAGAGTCTCTTAGAATTATATTTAACGGTGTATCAATACATTTCATGAAAGTACTTTTGATTAAAACTTGAATGGTTGATATGTGAATATAACCAATTTTATTTCTTTCTTTTTCAGAAAGACTTGAAATTCTTTTTTGAATTTGTGTTCTATCTATAGTAGATATAAAAATATTTCCAGAAGTAGAATCAATTGGAATTGCTTCTTCTCCTATCATTATTCCAAATTTCAAGATATTTTTTCTCAAAAGACGTTCTTTGAATTTTATAGACTTTCTTTTAAAGTTTTCTTCAGCAGTTAGAGATAAGTCTGCTTCTTCTATTTTGTGATCTTGTATAACATCAGCAAAATAACTAGATGTTTCTTCAAAAAGTGAGATTTCAGACATAATTTTCAAAATTCTTCTGAATTTTCACTAATATTATCGGGCAGAATATTTAAAGTTTTTATTAGACTATAAATTCGAGAGTTTTTTAGTCTATAATGCACGCTTGCAAAGTCTCCATAGAATTGTCCTTGAAAACATTCTATGTATTTGGAATTTTTAGTAAAATTGTTTAACTCACGAACTAAACATTTTAATTCATGTTCTTCGAAGTCTCCTTCGATAGTTTCTTGAATTTTTTCGAGAAAAATCTTTTCTTGGTAATGATTAAATTTGAATTTATCTAAAATTATCTTAACCAAATTTGGTTCAGAGATTCTTTTCAGTAAATAAGTTACCTTTTTATCATAGTCTTCCATTAAGACTAATTCTAAGTATGTGTGATCAGAACTAGGTTCTGTGTACTCAATTTCAAAAAAATTTGAAAATAATCTTTGAGTTCTAAAATTCGAACTTTCCATCTGTTATGTAAACAGCATAACATAATAAACAAGTGTTGTGATAAGAATCATACCTGATATGATTTTCTTTGTTTTTGGTTTTGTTGAACTTTTCGATCCGAAGATGTCTGTGTTGTTTTGGGATATAATCTGTTTGATTATATTGTGTTATATGGTTGATCCCTCCAGAGTATTACCTCAAGGATCTAGCTCCTCCAGAGTATTACCTCAAGAGCTACTTCTTAGAAATAATTTTAAGGACAGAAGAAAATAATTCTTCAAAAACTAGTTAATAGTTTCGTATTTCTTTCAACTGTATTTTACAACTGAGCTTAGAGCTCTTATTTATAGTGGAGAAGGGCTCACATTTGGTAAACGTCCCTTTCCATGACATTGTACATGCACTCAGAAAAGTGACACGCACTCACACAACAGTGACATGCACTCAGAAAAAGTGATGCGCACTTAAAAAAGAAAAACGCACTAAGAAATACGACAAATAGTATTTTACATTATTTAGCACTAAGTGGTCCCCATCTGACTCAGATGTGATAAGGTACCACTGCACAATTTTGTCCTACATTGTGGCCAGTTGATTCGTGCTGTTAGTCTCCTTGTCTTCTTGTGCCGACGATTTTTGACAGTTTTTACAGTTATGATTTTTGTAATAGTGTAAAAAATATCTACAGCATTCTTCTTGAATTACCCTTGGTAATTTTTCATAATCATCCTTCAGTTGGTCAATTCTTTCTTCAAGTTCTTTGATTGCCTTGATATCTTTTTCTTTTGCTGGTTTTCTGGAATCACTATACACGATCATTGATGAGTCTTCGTAGATTGTTCTGTAGTTTGTCTGGGATGACAATCTTGAAATTTTCCGACGAAAGTTCTTCATTTGATTGACGTACATAGCTGGATGCCATTCTGTGCTTTCTTTATTCATGACCGGATATTCTTTGTTGGATATCCCAATCTTGATTAAGTATATTGGTTTTGTGACCAGCTCCAAGGTATTTTCATCATACCAAGGATATGTTGAATCGACCTCTAGGAAGATTTCTTTTCCTTTGGCATATAAATTATTGAATTTTTCTGCCAAATTTTGTAGATTCCTTGGAAGAAACTTGAGTTCTCCAAAAGTTTTCTTTGGTTGTTCTTCCAAATATATGGTGTGGATTAAACCATTTTGAAAGAAAGATAGACATGTAGTACTATCTATTCCTGGTAATGTAACTGTTTTGGGACAGCTGAATTTGTTAGCCGGGTAGAAGCATTCAGTGGTGAATTCTTCCACATAATGGTTTAACCATTTCCATCTAAGACTGAATTCCATGTAAGTTGGGTCGGTTACCTGGAAATTCTTTTGATTTTCGAGCTGGCGAATTTTGTCAATCGACAGCTTCCTTTTTGACTCCATCGTTGGGGATTTCTGAAGGTTTTTTGCTGTTGTAACTTCCTTGTAGGCTCCGTAAAGTGCCTGCTCAGCTTCCTTCATGGTTTTGTATCCTTTGTGACGCACATTCTTGCCTAAGATGTGCTGCTTTGCTATTGCCCATTTTCTATAGATCCCTTTCATTGGTCCATCAAAAATGACATAAGCTTCAAACCTTCCCATTTCATTGTCTACGGGATCGCTTGTTTGAATGGTTGTTGATAAACCATTTTTTCTAGCTTCATCTTCTTCCTCGACTTGGTCAGCCCAAGACTTCTTGCTATCTGAGGTTGTTTCTGAAGATTCTGCTTCTCGTTCTATATTCCAATCACTGGGTACTGAGCCTTTTGCTGATTGATTTTCATCTGTTGTCATTTTTTGTAAACCTTTAAGTGTTGTAATCATCTCCCCCCTCTCGGCAGAGATTTTTGCTTTTTTGATTTCTAGGGCGATAAGTTGTTCGTCCTTTTGCTTGATGTTGTTCTGAAGTAGCTTTATGGCTTGCTCCATTCTCTTGTCAATGTATCTGCAAAACTGTTTTGCTCAGATTTTATATATTGAACATATGGCTCGAATTGTTGTAATTTCATCTGCCATCTTATTAATCTGCCTTGTTTATGGTCAGCTTTAATTTTATATCTCCAAAATCCTGTAAGATATTTAGAGTCTGTGCGAAGAAGGAATCTTGACGGTAATAAGTCAATCTTCCATTTTTCTAATATTTTTACACATGCCAGAGTTTCTAGTTCCTGAATATGGTATCTAGATTCTGTATCTGTAAATGTACCAGAAACATATTTACATAACTGTAAATTTTCAGTATCCTTTATCAGGATTTTAGAAGCACTGTAATCAATGCCTTTTTTGGTATCTGTTTCTTCTTTCGAAGTTTCAGATTGTTTTGATTGAAGTTCTGATTCTTCAATTCTATATCCTTTCTCATTCAGAGAAAGTTTTGCTTTACCATTAGGTAAGGCTCTCATACAACCTGCCCAGGTTGTTTGTGATGCGTCCGTTTCTACAATTAAAAAATCTTTTATTGTTGGATTGTAGAGTTCGGGTAAAATTTTTATTTTTTCTTTAATAGTTTTAACATTATCAGAATCAACTTTAGTCCAAGACCATGGAATTTTTTCTGAAATTTTCTTTTGCAAATGCTTTCTTTCTTTTGCTAAATCTTTTAAAAATCCTTCATTAGCAATATAATTTAAACATCCAAGAAATCTTTGGATTTGTTTTCTGTCAGAAAGCTCATTTGGAAAAGCTTGTATTTTTTCTTGGGTATGAGGTGCTAGACTTAGTTCCCCATTTTCTTTTAAAATTAAACCAAGGTATTCTATTTCTTTTTGTAAAATCTTTGATTTCTTTTTCGAAATTATAATACCCTTTTCTTTAATTCTTAAAAGAACACTTTCTAAATCTCGAAGATGTTGCTTTTCATCTCCTTTTGTAAAAATGAGTATATCATCTATATATGCCAAACATATATGATCCAAACCTGCGAGAGATTTGTCCATAAATCTTTGATATATTGACGGTGCTTGTTTTAGTCCAAAAGGCAAAACATTCCATTCATAATGTTTTTGAGGTGGACATGAAAAAGCTTTTAATGGTTTTGTTTCTTCTGCTAGTCTTAGTTGATAATAACCAGACTTTGCATCCAAGGAAGAAAACCAATTACATCCTTTTATTTTTTCTAAAATAAAATCTTTTCTAGGTAATTTATAAGAATCTCCGACTGTTGCCAAATTAAGTTTCTTATAATTAATTACCATTCTTCTCTTTCCTCTTTTTATTTCGTTATGGTTTTCGACATAAAAAGCTGGTGCAGAGTGTGGACTTGATGAAGGTCTAATAAGGTCTTTATCAAGTAAATCTTTACATTCTTGTTGAAATTCTTCAACATCTCTAATAGAATATGGAATTCTATTTGGAACATTTATCTCGTCATTAGGATTTTTTAACTTAATGACTATGAGTTCATGATTAGTGTTTTTAAGGCTGTCTAGAGGGTTATCTGAACAGACTTCGTCTAATCTTTCTTCTATACTAATATGGAAACTTCTTCCTTCCCATATAGCTCTTAATTCCTTAAGGTTTCCCTTAATAAGGTTTAAGATTTCATTTCTAGTAACTATTTTGGTGGTTACTATTTTTCTATTTTTTGGATTTCCCAAATCCTTCCATTGAAGTGATATAGTATCCTTTCTTTGAGTAAAGGGTTCATATAACTTTAAAAAGTTATTTCCTATGATTAGATCTAATCCTGAATCATGGAGGTAGATTGTTGGAATAAAAAATTTATATCCTTCAATTTCTATAGACACATCTCTAAGGTTAAACCATATCTGATGTTTTGATTTATCTGCAACTATTATTTCTTTTGGCTTGGTTAATCTTTCCCAATTTCTAGAGATGGATTTTTTCCCAAAACAAAGAGTTGCACCTGTGTCTATATAGGCTAAAAGGTTTCTATTTTTTAGCACTATTTTGATAAATGTAGCACTTGGATTTCCTTTACCAAGTATCTTCTTCGACATCTGAATCTGTCTCTGTACAGTATTCATAAATGTCTTCATTGGATTCTATATCTGATTCTATAGGTTCATATCCCATTGCATATATTGCATGTAGGACATTTTTCTTAGAATTTTCCTTTTTAGGGCACTCATTTGCATAGTGGCCTTCTTCATGACATAACCAACATGTACATGATTTTTTACCTTGTGGGCATATCTTTTTCCTAGGGTAAGGTTGTTTTTTCCTAAAGAATTTTTTGTTTCCCTTTTTGAATTTTCTAAAAGGAACCTTCTTAAATTTCTTTTTCTTATAGGGCTTTTGTAACCTTGTTTTTCTAGGTTTCTTCCTAGAGTTGCAACCGTAATTTCCTACTTTGTCTTGTAGTTTATTACAACAAAGGGATACTTGAGCTTCTCTTTTAGCTATTTTTTGACTACACATTTCTTGGAGCCAAATTTTTAGGGTGGTTATTCTTCCTCCTAGGGTATCATCTACTTTTCCTTCTGCTAATGCTGAAGTAAAGAATGTTTTAACTTGAGCCGATACTCTTTCTGGTAACTTGTCATAGAATAGTTCTATCAAGTTTCTGGAAATTCTAGTACTATTATCTATGTTGTAATAATAGTCCTGAAATTCACAAATGAAATTATCTATATAGCACATATTGCAGATTTTTAGGTTAGTTATTTTCCAAAGATTTTGGTCGGAAAATGCTATCTTAGATTGAATGGAGTCCTTCCATCCTTTAAATTCTGTTACGAGTAACATATGAATCCAGTCTACTACTAAAGCTCCTGTTAGGGGTATCGTTCCCATAACTTCTGGTGGTAAGGTTGAAATGTATTTGTAAGCATTTCCTCTAGTTTTATATTGTAGGAAATTGAAAATTTCAATTGGTCCTAAATTTTTAAGGTCTTCATTTAACTGGACTAATACACTATTTGTATTGTACCAATCTCTTAGATCCTTGGCTGTATCAAAACTACAGTCTATGTCTAAAATTCCTTGCCCTTGAAATGGGTTTTGTGTAGGTACATAATAATGGGGTACCTTTTGGAATTTTTGTTTGGTAAATTCTCTTTCGAATTCTGCAGTTCTTTTCGTACCAGATGTTTCTGCTGGTTCGAATTTTACGAAGTAAGGATTTTCATTTTCTTCCTCTACTTCTTCTTCAGAGCTAAAATCGTAAATGATTTGGTTTTTCTCTTTTGGTTCTTCGTCAACTACTTGACTTTTTCCTGATATATCTAAAGAGACCATGAGTTTTTCCAAATTTTCTAATTGCCTATTAAGGGCTTCTTCTGTATCGTCCATTCCTAAAAGAATTTAGATGGTGGTTTGATTTTTAATTGTGTAGAAACAGAAGTTTCTTCGAGGTTTTCTAGAAGCTTAGGAATATTTTCTATTTCTAATTCCTTTCCTTTCTCTTCCCCCTCGTGAGAAAATTGAAGGTTTTTGTCTTCTAAGAGTTTTATCATGTATGCTATCATACAAGATATATTATTTAGCTGTGGATTTGCTGTATGAAAAAGGTGAGGAAATTTATGAGTTTCATCTTCTTCATAACAAACAAAGTTTATTCCATTATGAAATTTCCATGTTTCATATGGTTTATATCTTTCTTCTTCATACTGTAAAGTTTCTAAATAGGATGTTTGTTTTTCTATCCTATCTTGTAGATCAGAGAAGTTATCTAAAACTTTCTGTAATTTACTTGTTAGACTCTCTTCGGTCATCTTGCAATATTCTGAAGTCTTTTTTGAAGAGTTTCAGCTAGTTTCTTATATTCTTTAGCTAGATAGAGGTCTCCTGAGTTTCTAAACCAATAGTGTAGTCTCTTAAACCATCTAATTTGGACTTTATATAGAGCAAGATCAGCTATGTTTGGTTTAAAGCTGATTTTTGGATAAATTAATCTTCCACACGGACTTCTTAGGAATTCATTCCCGTATATTTTTACTATCATATTATTCATTGCACTAAACTTAATTGCTACGGATTAGCTACCAGATTTTTGCTACTAATTTTGTGCTAATGGGCTGATTGGTTTCTAGCCATTAGATTTGAGATTTGCACATAGAAAATTTTGTGCCTTTGCCACACTAGATTATGACTTTTTTGAAACATTCATTTTGGTGAATGTACCATAGAATTTGCCTATATATATATATGTAGGGTAATTTTATGATGGAGTCACTCAATTGATTTCTTTGATGAAGTCATTTAAATTAACCAATAAAAAAACAATGTTGACTTATTCAGTGCCAGATAGGATTATATGGTACATACTATTAATATGTACTATGGATTTAATTTATATACACTGTCAGTGTAAATAGTTTTTACACTGACAGTGAATCATAACCATTCGATGTTCACAAATATTTGACTTGATTAAAAACTACCTATAAAGTAGTGGGCATGAATGGTTATGATGTGCTTATGGTGTAATATATTTTACACCGTCAGTGCACCACAATTAAACTCTAATAAAAAAACAGTGTGACTTTTTGTTTATCTATGGATTATTAATTTTAAGGGTAAATAGGTTTTTACCCCCTGTAATATAGGCAAGTTTTGTTTTTCCCCTGTAATTTTTTTTGTTGTGATTTGCCCCTTGCAAAGTAAATTTTTTTTGTTTCCCCCCTTGGGTGCAAGAAATTTGCACTTTTTAAATCGGTTGAACAGATTAACCGATTTAAAAAATAGCACTTTTTAAATCGGTTTGAACAAAATAACTGATTTAAAAAGTGCATACAAGGGACGAGTCCAAAAAATTCAACATTATAGGGGGCGAGTCACAAAAAAAAAAAATTACAGGAGGAAAAAACAAAACACGCGTACATTACAGGGGATATAAGCCTATTTACCCTAATTTTAATTTCTGCCACATGTCACACATCCATGTGCAGGTGCACACACCATCATGCAACACTGGAACTGACTTTATCAAAGAAGTCAACTGAGTGACTCCATCATAGAATTACCCCAGTAGATATACATAGAAAGCTTTGAGAATTGTTGACTTGTGAGATAACATAATAAATTATTTTAAAATGTCTATTTTATTTAATAATACAAATAAGCTGACTTATGACTTATTAATATATGAGTAATTTATAAATTTGTTTCATAGAATTAAAAGTGTTTAGTAATTTATTTTTACTAGCTTATAATATGTTTAGATCTTATTCAAATAGCGTTGGGCAAATAATCATTTTAGTCCTTGAATGTGTAACTCGCTGTCACATTAGTCCTTGAATGTATTAAAATTGTAAATAGATCCATAAATGTCTATTTTATTAGTCATTTTGGTCCTCGAATATATTTTAAGTAGTCAATTTAGTCATCGAATGTGTTTTTTGTTGGTCAATTTAGTCCAAAAAATTATTATAAAATGATATACTAGGGACCTATTTGCAATTTTGATACATTCAATGACCAATATGACAGCGATTTACACTTTCAGGGACCAAAATGATGATTTCCCCAATAGCGTTTGATCTTATAACTATTTATCTTTCATTCTAAATTTAATCTTATTATTTTAATTTCTTTATTTTTTCATAAAAAAACTACCTGCTTACAAAAATCAATACACACTCACATAAAATAACTATATACTTTTGTATTATTTTATACTTACAACAATTAAATTTACCAAATATTTTTATTTTACTCTAATAAATTTTTAGCTATTAGCTAAAAACTAATTTATTAACTATCACATAACTTATAGCTTAATTTTACCAAACAAAATTAAAATCTGCGTTGTTATCATTATTGTTGTCATCACTGCCTTGGTAAAACTTAAAAACACAAAATTGCATAAATAATTTTTTAAAAGAAAAATACTAGATATCAATTACCATGAAGTGCTATATATCTAATAAGCGTGATTCCTTCAAAAAAAATTAAAATATAATAAGCATGATAACAGGTAGATGATGAGGTCGTGCATTTCGTTCCATAAACACGTCGTGCTATATAGCACTACTGATATATATTTGTATTGTATGTGTAAACAATAAGAAAGAAAATTAATCAAAGAATTTCAGTATTTTCTCTCATTTCTATGGAGACCCGTTTCTTCTCGAATTGGAACAATTGTTAGGAGATATATCCCTTCTTGAATTGGAATACTTGTTACTATAATGTATCACTTTCTATCATTGGTGCTTTCATTTTCGAACTCCATTTCATCCATGCATCCTTGACTATTGATGGCAATTTCAACAAGTGTACTGAATCGTACAAGTAGTAAAATTAAAACGGTAAGACCGAGTGTCGAACTCAAGGATCGCGTTATACTGTTGAACTATATTTTAAAACTCAATTGAACAAAAGATTCTGTCTGGTTGATTGGTTGCAATAGCAATAATTAACAACTAAAATTATTTTGAATTTAATAATAATAAAAATGTCAGGGATGAGTATTCTTTAGATTTCAACTCTATATTATTAATTTGATTCTAGTGTTAAATTCATTCAAGATGTTGTTACCAATTTCCTAGATTATTTAACCCTAATCTCTTAATGATTAAACCTTTATTCTTAAGATAATCCCTAATCTCTTAGTGAATTCAAAATTAAGAATAAGCATATAAATATCAGAAATTATAATGGTTTCAAGGGTTTGTATCTATCTCTAGACTACAAAGGCAAGAAGATGTAATCTCAAGCATTCACAAATTCCACTCTCGTTTCAAATCGTGAATCATAAATCAATTTAAAAGTGATCAAGTAATAAAAAGCATTAAGAACAGAGATTACATAAACAACATACTAGAATTTATTCAAAAGGATAGTATCAAATCATAACATAGAGTTTTCATCCAAATTCAACTCATCCCTAACAATAGAGAAATTAGTTACTCATGAGAAATTACAAAGAATAAAGAGATGTGAAAGAATTACACATAAAGATCAAGGTTAAGAAGCTTCAACTCCAATGATTGTTGTTGAACAGCGGCTTCCCAAACCCTAGCACAGTGTTTCTCTCAATTTCTATGTAAAAATCTCTGAACCCTAATAAAATATGATTTTTTGGCTTAAATATGGATAAAATTCGCAGAATCACGCCTGGGCGTGGCTGACGTGGCAAGTGTAAATCTGAGCCACGCCTGGGCGTGAGAAGACAGTGCTGAAACATGTTAACATGACCATAGCTGCGCCTGAGCGTGGCAACTTTGACTTCATTTTTTTCAACTTTTGATTTGAATCACTAACTTGCATAGTTGACTTTCCAAAACTCCTGGAACATAGTTTCACTTCAAATACTAGGTGTGTATCTGTTAACAACTAAACATAGAATAATACTCCAAGAATTGTTTGGTTAGGAAAATATCAACATAAATCAAACTATTTCTCTAGTTATTAGATGAAGATGATTTTTACTCTAAAGTGATTAAAATTATAATAAAACTAAGAAAAATAATTAAAATAAAGTCTACACTAATTGAAAAATTAACTAAAAATGATGAATAATCAACTATGAATGCCCAAGAATTATCACAACTTCGAGAATCCATCGAAGCCCTCACTACATTCATTAAAACCGCCACTATATCCTTCAATGAATTTCAACTCAGAGACACTACAACATTTTAGGCGCTTTTTTGCACTTCCACAATATGTGAAAATGTGTCCACGTTGTACCCCATGCATGATTCATCATTGGCCGTTATTATCCAATCATTAGTAATCATGCTTGACATCGTTAACATTCCTTACACAATGAATGTAGTGTAGTCAACACATTTGTCCAATTTCAATTAACTCTTTCACCTCACTACTACAAAATTGAGTTTTAATAGCGCCTATTTAATAGCGCTTATTCAGAAAACGCTATTAAAAATTTAAAACGGAAGCTTTTAATAGCGGTTTTCGAAAACGCGTTATTAAATCTATGATTCCAGATAATCTACAATAGCTTTTATGTCGACCATTTAAAAAATGTGTGCTTTTATACATAAGATATTCATGTAACTAAGGTGTCCATTGATTTCCTGATGGAGAACCTTTGACATGGTCTGCCATGGCTAAAATTACTCTTGATTCAGCCAGAGGTCGTGAATACATTCATGAACATATTGTGCCCGCATATATTCATTGCGACCTAAAGTCGGAAAATATTTTATTAGGTAAAAGCTTCTGTGCAAAGGTGCAATTTGTTTCACTAAATTTCTAGATCATGTTAATCTTTTTTAGCTTCTGTGCAAAGGTGCATATAGTGTTTCTTCCAAATATATGTATATGCTTTTGGAGTTATGTATGACTATGAACTAATTTATGCTAAAAAGATATGATAATGGGTTAAACTAAACTGACCTTGTAGCTTTGGTGACTCTTGATTCCCAACTACCAATAATATTTTCAAATGTAGCCTAGTTATTTTACTTAAAAAACTTATGAATTATATTCATTTCTAATGATTAATTTTTTTGATGACGTGTGACAGTTTGATGAAGTTTTTGGAGGGCCAAATCCTATATAAGGTCTTTAAAAAATGATGGATGCTAGGCTTGGAGATAACAATTCAATTTATTCAACTTTCAAGGTATGAATTATATCACAAAATCCAAATATTGTAAAGCTAATGTCTGGAAACTAGGATACAAATGTTACAGGGACTATAGCTTCATACTATTAAATCATAATAAGAGCCATTGAATAAAGTTATCTATTAATTGAATCATATACATTTGATATCTTTGAACTTATGAGTTAAACTTGTTTGACAACCTCCTCAAAATTAGAATCAAAAGTCGCATCTGATTCACAACGAATAAAGGATTTGGCAAATGCAGTTTCCCTTCTATGCCAATACTAGTAGTATAAGGTTGTGGGAATATTCTTAGTATTGTTTCTCTAGGTGTTAGACTATAAAGGTTCGAGTTATACTCGAACCTTTATCTTGCATGGAATTTAGAGTTCATTAAACAATGGATTGGAGTCATCAGTTTTATGTGTGATTGCAGGATATTACAATGATTGGTTAGATTTTGTAGATAGTGACAAGACACATAAACTATACTTTCTGGAGTTACTGGTCCTGATGACATGACTGAATCCATTAAACCCAAGGGTGTTCCCATTGCTGAACCTGAATCATCTGAGATTACGCCTATATCAGCGTCAGAGTTGGATTCGTTGGAAGAGATTTTGGTCAATGATAATGAAAGCTCTATTCATATATAACACATTTGTATTAGAACAAATTTGTTTTGGTGTGGTACTCAATTTAATGTTTTATTTATGAAGTATGTTATATTGAAATTGTACTTTTTATTCTTTGATTTGTCACTATTTATTCTCTATAAAGAAAACTTGGTAATATTTGTTAGTTTTTAAATTATTCAGCTTGTAAATTATAAAAAAAAAAAAAAAAAACGTCAGACGTACAATAGCGTTTTCTGAAAAAACTGCTATTAAAACTGCAGCTTTTAATAGCGATTTTCTCACGGGCGCTATTAAAACTGCAGTCTTTGATAGCGATTTATTCACGGGCGCTATTAAAACGGAAGCTTTTAATAGCGCTTTTGCTTAAAACCGCTATTAAAAGTTGTTGTCAGAACATGTTTTAAACTTGAAATCAAAGCTTTTGATAGCGTTTTTTCGATACAATAGCGCTTTTCAAAAGCGCTATTAAAGGCACCATACCTTTAATAGCGGCAACATCAATAGCGCTTAAAAGCGCTATCAAAGCCTTAAAAAAGTGCTATAAAATCCCTTTTTTGTGGTAGTGCCTCCATCATCACAATCCCCTTCACCACCTAATTAAACAACCATCTCCACAAAGAACATCAGAATTTGCTTATGACTCTCTCCAATCATCACAATCCAAACAAAATCAACCCTCTCAATCCATCTATGACTACATGCAAACTCAAACTGATCCTGACCATGTATCTGATTCACTCTCAGAACCTTCTGAGAATGATCCCACCAACAATGAAATCACTCCAGCAGCTCAAACTGGCCCTTTGAATCAAGAAGGAATCATTACCCCTAATCCTACTCTTGTTGTTCCTAGCCAAGCCGAAATCCCACCTGTTATGGTTAGGTCCAAGAAATCAAAACATAAATCCTTGACACCAAATCAAAATCCAAAACCAAATCTTTTTATTCATCTTGGGTTAGGAGGTCAGCTCGAATCATGTCTGGAATTGGTACAGGAAAGAAGATTGTCAAAGATACTATTGTGCATTGTTAAATATGCTTGGA
This sequence comes from Trifolium fragiferum, assembly GCA_954870985.1. Lineage (NCBI taxonomy): Eukaryota > Viridiplantae > Streptophyta > Magnoliopsida > Fabales > Fabaceae > Trifolium > Trifolium fragiferum. The sequence goes on from OX940792.1 coordinate 3,500,280, forward strand.
TCTCAACCCCAAAAGCTAGCTCAAAGGGTGAGGTTGCCCTCACATATTTATACACTCAATAGCCCGGGAACCTAAGCAATGTGGGACTTCAAACACATTCAACACCCACCCTCACGCCTAGCGTGGTCCTGGGTCCAACGCCCATCATTGCAGTCCTTAACCCGGCTCTGATACCATGTTAAGTATGCTTGGATCTCAACCCAAAAAGCTAGCTCAAAGGGTGAGGTTGCCCTCACATATTTATACACTCAACAGCACGGGAACCTAAGCAATGTGGAACTTCAAACACATTCAACATGCATGTCATTGATAATGATGATAATGTTGACTCTGAGAAGACGATTTCTAATCCTCACTCTGATGAACTAGAGAAAGAAATTGAAACTGAGGTTGTTAGTTCAACAAAATCCTTACCCACCAAATCTAAGCCAAAACCTTCCCCTGCTTCTACAAAAAACCAGCAACAGTTTCTAAAGCTTCAAATGGAAAGGAAAAGATCGTATCAGAAAAGAAAGGTCACTACAACAAATTTGCCGTATACCCACGGACATATTTAGCGACGGTCAAAAAATCTGCGGGTATTGTGCAAGTAATCCGTGGGTATAGTCGTGGCACAACTTCAATAAAAATTCCCACAAAAATAAAATTTAAATGTTATATAGGGAAAAAGGAACACTACCACTAGAATTTTCAATTGTCTTCAAAATCCCTAAAATCCATAAATCATAAATCCCTAATCTCACTGTTCCAGACTCTCACTTGCGATCCCTCTTCTTCTTCTCAAACTTCTTCTTCTTCTTCTGTTATTCTCAAACCTCGGTTCCAAGAATCACGATGCATCAAGCCGCAATTCTCAAAACCACCAACTCAAAACGGTGATTCTTGGATTGATCCTCACTCACTGTCATACACTTAAAAAAAAAAAAAAAAAAATAAAACTCAGAGAGCATAGAAAGGAAGACGTGAATCAAGGAAAACTATAGGAGTCAACATCTGGGTTCATCACTGCAAGTAAGAATACACCCATAAATACTCTCAGTATTTCTTTCAATTTATTTCTATTAAACAGTTAGAATTTTATAATTTTGAAATCATAGTAGTGATTGATAGCAAATTTAAGATTGTGGAACCACCCTTATACTGAGACAATTTTCCTTATTAACTCGGTCTATAGCCACAAATGAATGTCATCCTTTCTTCATCTGCCAACCCATATCTAATTGCAGCCAGTACTCTTTTAATTAGGTGCTAGGTTATGAGAACTTGTTCACTAGTGGTATATTAATTTAAGGGTAATTAGCTGATGAACTTATTTTTCAATTATAAAATCTCAGTAATAAGAACAGAGCTGATGAGACAAAATACTAGGTTGCAGTTAGGACCTTTTTCAAAGGTTATAGGCTGTTGATTCTCGATTTATCCAAATTAAAGTCTGATATCATAATTTTATACGCAACATATGATAGTTTCAATTCAAAGCATATGATAGTTTCAAAACTATTTAGAACTGTTAGTGATTGAATAAACATGACATTATGGAGTAGCTATGTTGTGTAGAAGTTCGGGAGGAAGCCGAAAGCTAGTTGAGGTGCCAATTGGAACATTAGAGTCAGGAAGTACTACTTGCCTTGCTAATGACATCCTGACACATTTTATGGAGATTTAATGGATTGATATCAATTAATTATCTATTTTCATTACTAAGAATAGTAGCATTCATAAAGTTATCAGGATATGTCATAATCTACAATTAAATTAGTTTTAGAAATTGGCTATGAGAAACCAAAATAAAGTGCAAGAAGTACTTAACATAAGGCTATAGTATAGTAGTGACTAATTATGTAGTAGTAGATTATACCGTAACTAAATACGAGTCTTAAATTAAAATTCAAGAGTGAACGAGATTTGAAACTAAGTGAGTTGATATTTAATTGTGAAGGTTAATTGAGAGCTAGTGGAGTGAAGATCGTTGTATTGAAACTTAAGGACTGCAGTTTTAAAGGTAAGGGACTCCACACGCTTTTCCTACTTGTTATATGTATTATTATTTTTTATTGTTGTTGTTACTATTGTGGTTGTGGATTTATTTTATGTTTTCTGGTTGTTTATATTCATAGTGATAACTCGACGGAATGAATTAAGTTATATTTAAGATTGGTACCAATATTTACGATTGACAAATGTGTATGTACCTTATACATTGGCCATGCTTATTATAGGATTCCAAATTCAGGCTTGTTTCTCAATGAGGTTTTTGTATATATTTTTTTGGTTTTATTGTGTTATGAATATTGCCGAAATGTCAAACTGTTTATACTTTTTGTAATCTACTATTCTGTTACAAAGATATTAGTGGAGTTGTGCAAGAGGTTGCTCCTCAAAAATTGAACTATGGGTCAAAGAAGTTCCCTACAAGATTCAGTTTGGCTTATGCAAAGTATTACTTTTATTTTACACCCTACACCATTATGTATATATGTTTCTACTATTTATAAACACCTAACACATTTCATTTACTAATTTTTCAGTATGAACATTTTAACATGTACTTTGTGGGATAAATATGGGTCCACCCTTTTAGACAATTACAATGCATCAGGGGTCATGGACCTGTAATTGTTGTGCTTAAACATGCATAGATTAAGGAAGCTCAAGGTGAGGTGCTACTAGAAATATTATTCATCTACATGTTTCATTTATTCACTTACTTATATATGAAATGTCAATTTTATATTCATAGGAAACTATGACTTAACTATCTCCAATTCTCGGGCTAGGACTAAATTAATCATGGATCAGGAACTTCAAGATATTAAGGACTTCATTCAAAGGATTCAATTTAATTTCATCATAAGTTACTATAGGTGTCTTTTTAAAAATTGCTCTCTTTATAATTGTATATATGATTTCCATATAGTTTACCTAAAGATTTTATATCTTTAACTCAAGAAGCGAGAATGAATGCACCTGGGACTGGTATTTTGCGACAAGGTTCTCAGAATTTTCAATTTTCAAGTGGAACCCGCTACACCTTCCAGGTCCCATCAACACACATCACCAAACGTATCACAGTCCCAGAGGTCTGCAGCACTTTTTATGATTTCCTCTTCAAGTCCTACTTCTATTCATCATTTAACACCTTTATTCTTTCTTTTTAAATTAATCTAGGAGGTGATGGTTACCACTATTGGAACCCCTCACCATGTTTGTCTTTCAAAGAATGGATGATTTTACCTATCATGTGTTGAATGCTCTAAAGCAATTAACAATGATGGTCCTCCATTAGGAACCATTACAAGACTCATTCAAAAAGAGTCAAATATGTGAACAGTTAAAATTGGTTGTCTCAACAATCTCTACCAAAGTGTAGCAGATCTTGACAGAGAGTGTATGAAAACAGAAACGAGCAAAAAAATGTTATTGCAGCCAAGTTACTCACTGGAAGATTATTGCAGTTATCTTAAACTTAACATTGATGACTCTCAACCCACACACTACTACATCTGTAAGGATTTTTATGGTTGCTATAACTCTTATGTTCTGAGCACTTCCCCAATATGTGTTGGTTGTGGTACTCATTTGGACCCTGTTGTTAGTCTGAAAAAACAATTCTGCAATGGATTTGTTGAGCAACATAAGAATGATATACTTTCATAATATGGCTACAATGAGTTTCTAATTGGTGCTTTGGTGGAGGTTGGAATTATTATATTATTTGTACCTCTACTTTGAACTTTAATTCATTCAACACACCATCTAGTTTTTACCATTTACCTTTAATTGCTGGTTTGAAAGATTGAGCTGTGTTTCGTTGATTCTTTTGTGAGGGTCTGCATTAAAATTGTTTTTTGTTTTGTCTCAGATGTTTCCAGTTGTTGAACTGATGGAATTGATTGAAGCTTTTGAAAAGCCTCGCCCTATATGTCTGAGGACAAACACTTTGAAGGTGCATGCCTATTTCTATCACTTTAGATTAATATGTTAATGTGTACTTTTACATGTCCTCGATTGAGCATATATATTTGTCTTCTGAATACAATCAGACATGGAGACGGGATTTGGCGGATGTCTTGATAAACAGAGGAGTAAATCTGAACCCTCTGAGCAAATGGTCAAAAGTAAGTTTTTATGTCTTTGTAGCTTTCATTTATCCTTTTCATGTTACATGATTCCAAGTAACAGTCTCTTAAGACCAAATAAACTTGTTTCTATTTACAGGTTGGACTTGTCGGGTATGACTCTCAAGTACCAATTGGTGCCACTCCAGAGTACATGGCTGGTTTTTACATTACTCGGTTCTGTTTTTTGACTGTTAGGACGCTTGAGGTGCAGTGGAGTTTTGTTGCGGCTGTGTTTCTGGTTTTGACAGGTCCTATAGTTTGTTTTTGTCTAGCTGTGGCTTAGTTTTTGTGCTACTAGTTATTGTTCTTTCATCCTTCTTTAGTAGGAGTAGCCTTCACATTGTATAATTTCATTTTACTTTGTAGCATTACTCTTCAATGAGAATATGTCGAATATTATTCATTGATTCTTTTTTGTATTTTATGCATTCTAATTATGAGGAATTGATACTAAGGATTCATGCCCAGTTTTGTATAAGTGTTGATTGTGTGTTAGAGATGATTGACCCATTAAAATGAAGTAATGAACCTTTAGAATCATTTTAATCTGGCCCTGTTTTATAAATTCTCATGTCACTGCAGTACCTATCAATTGTGATGAACTTTCACATGACACATTTGTTAATGTAATGAACTTTCACTTCGAGTTCATATTTTAAATATTATTGAAACATCAATTAAATTGAATTTATAATTTGATCTCTTTTATTTTCTATAGGTTACAAATGCTTCTAATACCCCCGACCAAACGGATTCTCAAAGTCCATACACTGACGAAGATTGAAGAGAGGGATGGCTTAGAAGTAAATGGTAGTTCTCTTTGGTGCCATTTCATTTTGGAGAGATTTAACTAGGTGATATTGTTTTGGTGTTTTAAATGTACTTTGTTAGCAAGATGACATTATTTTGATGTTTTAATGTACCCCGTTAGTTTGAGATGTTTGTAAGACTTATTAGTTTCTTAATATAATTGAAATTATCTTTTATAGTGGATTTGGTGTTTGTAAAACATGCATATTTGCAAATTATTATTATTCTAAAAAATGTATAATCCGTCAAAAAATATTCAAAAAAAAAGTCCAAACCTATACCAACAGACACATTTGTGGGTAAATTGATTTACAATGGTTGTTAATGTTCGTGGGTATAGCTCTAAGATTTTCTCCAACGCCAAAAAATGCTGTAGCTATAGCCTATTGTGACGGAAAAAGTCCGTGGGTATAGCGAAATAAAGCACACGGAACGAAATGTCCGTCGGTATAGGTTTTAAGGCCTATACCCACGGTTTTGGGACCTTTACCCACGGAATTTTGCCGTTGGTAAATGGCAATTTTGTTGTAGGATCCTAAGATTAGTTTGTTCTCATTCATCCTGATGACAAGAAAATTTTTGACAGGTATTCGAAAACAAAACATGTCCTAGTTGAAAGAGTTTATGAGTTTTGTGAACTAGGTAAATGTGGATTGGATTTGTTAAAGTTCATTGAACGTCTTGGTTGGACTAATTTTTTCAAGATTAAAGAGTCAGTACGACCTCAATTAGTTCAAGCCGTCTACCATAATGCAAATGTGCACCATGACAAGAACTTAATCATTTCAAACATCAAAGGAACTGAGATTCAGCTTGATCCTGAGATCATTGCTAGCATGTTGAGTTTACCACTTGAAGGAGCTGCAACTTATGAAGGGGATTGGTACTCCAAACTTAAGATTAATAGAGAAGTTGTGATTAATGGAGATGTTCAATGAACAAGGAGCTCAAATGGAAGAACCAACATCATCATTTCTCACGAAAGATTTCAAGATTCTATGCAACATGTGCCAACATTGCATTTTTCCAAGGACTGGAAGCAAACATAAGGTTATAAAAAATGATTTGCTCATCATGTACCATCTCTCAAAAGGTATTAAACTCAATCTATATGGCTTATCCCAAAGTAAGTGTGGTATAAATTCGAACTTTATATTTACTTTTTTAATAATTAAGTATTCACTATAATTATGTTATTGAATTCATTTGTAGACGAGGAAATAAACATCTGATGACTGTGGATACTATGTAATGAAAAATATGTTAAAAATTGTCTTTGCTAATATAACCGATTCTTGGGAAGAGATAATAAAAATTTATTTAACTTAATGTGTATTGTCAAAGAATAACTTTAAATTTATTTAACTTAATATTATTTACTTCTTGTAGGTATTTAATGATCCAATAGAGTTAACAACTGCTGAGATGTATGAATTGCGACAACTTTAGGCAACATTTTTTTTGGAGTTATATAATATGGGTTAAGATTTATCTGGTGAGTTATAGAATACTTAAATTTTCCTTTTATATATATTATAGAATTGAATAATTGGTTTTAAATGACAACTTTTGGATTGTCATATATATAGACTATGGTTGTGTACTATTATTAATTTGATTTTGGACTGTTTTAAACTTGTCGATAGTTTTGTGTCTTTTTGATTATGATAGTTTTATGAAGATTGAGGTTTTTGTTGATTTTGCGTTGCTGCTTCAGAACTTAATTAGGCTTTTGTGTTGGCCTGACTGAAGATCGAGATGGAAGGAGTATTATTTTCATTTGTTGGCCGGATTGAATATGACAATACTTATTAGGATAGCTTATGACAAAACTTTTGTAGCTTTTGTGCTTTTGGACATCAAGTACTTGTTTGTTATTGTCTAGTTAATATTTAGCTTTTATGTGGTACTAATTGAAGCTTTAGTCACATTTTTTGATAATGCAATTTGTATGACATTGTTGCATATCTTTTTTTGAACAAATGTTGCGTATTTTAAAATATTTATATGTATAATGTTTGTTCTGTTGGGACTTATTGTAATTAATTAGGTATTAAATGTTGGAACTGATTATAATCAAGTAGGTAGCAATTATAGGTTGCAAAAACGAAAAGAAAAAAAAAATGCTTAATTCATACTTTGGTCCCTTATGTTTATTTTAGTTCTCAATTTGGTCCCTTATGTTTTAAAACACTCACGTTAGTCCCTTATGTTTTAACGTTACCATTAATTGGTCCCTTCCGTCAATTTTTTTTTTAATTCCGTTAAATTTTGACACGTGGCTGTCTTTAATTTTTGACAAGTGTACGCCACGTGTCAAAAATTAACGGAATTAAAAAAAAAATTGACGGAAGGGACCAATTAATGGTAACGTTAAAACATAAGGGACTAACATAGACGTTTTAAAACATAAGGGACCAAATTGAGAACTAAAATAAACATAAGGGACCAAATTATGAATTAAGCCAAAAAAAAAACATAAACAAACATAGATACCACTACGGTTTTCAAATGCTACAGTTGTGGAATCATTTTTTTCCACTATATGAGTAACAAATAAAACCGACGTGGAATCCCCATATTTTTTTAAAAAGATAAATTGAAATTCACCTATTCACTTTGGATAATAAGCGCATCCGTCGTAGAATTCTTGGTTTTCACTACGGTCGGATACCCGATGTGGAAAGTGTTTTTTACCCTACGTGGAATCCCGAATCTATACTAGTGGATATTGCATTTGTATTATATTCAATCTCATATTTTTTTAACTAAAACGAGTGCAAAAATATCACATGACAGACCAAAACATCTCAATTAGGTTGACACATTTTGGTCACCATCAATCATTTGGTGCACTCTTAAAATATTATTAATAAAATAAAGGTACAAACAAAGCACTTGGGGAACTAGCCAAAACCCAACAAGTAAGTGAGGACCCTTGGCAAAAAAAAATATCAACAAAATATGAATTCAGTAAATTAAATTCATTGTATTCCGATTGAAAAATATAAGATGTAAACAGGAACATAATTCATCTAAAGCCTTATTATCTTCAATCAGCATCACCAGAAATAGTAAGCACAAGGATGAAGAAGATACAGGGAGACAAAGGCCCAAATGTGTTGATCATTGGTTAACGTCTTGATCATGTTGTTTGTGTCATATACAATGTAGCCACAAATTATAATAGACACACAAGACATATGTGACAACTTTTCCAATGGAAACAAAGTCTGCATGTAAAGTATCACAATGTTATTAGATATCAAAATCACTATTTCATGAGCAACTTTTAATTATTAAATACTTGAATGTGGCCAAGCAGGATAAGGACTACTAAAAAAGATCCGAATAAAAACATGGCTTGGCTAAATAACTTCATACTTAATAAATATGCATTTTTGCTAGATGTGTTCAAGGGATTTCAAGGCTTCTCTGAATGATTTTACAAAGACAAAATAAATACAACAATTGAACCTCTCACTTTGTTATTGATATTGAAGTTGATTGTCAATATTTTTTTATTTTAAATGAAATGGTAATCCACCGAAATTAAACTCATAAAATTGTGGAGTTTGAGTTTGCTTCATTTGTTATCCCTCCATTTATTCTCCATTCGAAGAGAGATAGACACATTAAAAATTAATGGGATCCATTAAAAAGTGGGACCCATAATTTATGGACCCCATTAATTTTCAATGTGTCTATCTCTTTACAAATGAAGAATAAATGGAGAGATAACAAATGGAACAAACTCAAACTCAAAACTATGAGGTCCCGAGTTTGAGCCCAAATCACGATGTTCGGCCTAACAATTTCGGCATTTACCATTGAGCTAGGACTTTTAGAGGGTTGATTGTCAAATTTAATTCAATGCATTAAGCGCATGTGTTTATTAATATGATCATATTAAGTACTGAAATAGACTAAATAAAATAAGGATAAGGAATACTATCATATTAATACCGTCTCTTATATATATATGAGTTATATATATTAAATACATAGAATTCCCTATAGATATAATGTCGGTGGAAGCTACGGTGAGAGAGCAACTCATGTCTCTCACCGGTGGTTTCATGTTATAACCGTTTGATGATGAGGCTATATAGATCAAATAATGTGCCATCCATACACAATTATTTTTTGTTGCTAATTTTTTTTCTTTTTCTCTCTCCAGCTTTCTTTCAAATTATTTTCTTGTGACAAATTACCATCCAATTTAAATGAAGATACATAGCTCTTTCAATCATGGAAAAAAATTATTCGATCTTTTTTCGAAAAAAAATTATGATATTTTATTTGAAAAGATATTATGTTTTTTCCGAAAAAAGTTTTTTATCTTTTTTTGCGAAAAACTTTTCGATTTTTTTCAAAAAATGTTCCCGATTATTTTTGGGAATAAAGTTTTGATTTCGGATAAAAACAATTTCGGAGTTTTTTTTCCGAAAAAAATTTCCAATCTTTTTTGGGGAAAAAAGATCTAATATTTTATTTGGAAAAAAAGTTTCTGATTTTTTCCCGAAAAAAGTTTCCGATCTTTTGTCGGGAAAAATTTCCGATATTTTATTTTGAAAAAAGTTCCCAATTTTTTATCAAAAAAATGTTCCCGATTATTTTGGGGAAAAAAGTTTCGACTTCAGATAAACCAATTTTTTTTTCTTCCAAAATATTCCTTATAAAAAGAATCGGAAAAAATAATTTATAGTTTAATTTTACCTCTTAATTTAACATTTAATTTATTTTGTGAAAATAAAATGTTTGATTAATAAAATTAAAATGACTAGTATTCATGTAAGGAAAGTGGACAATTATTAAGTGTTATACATGTATGATGTATTGTTAGACCATGTACAATGGTAATCAATTTTCAACACCCTCAACACCCACTTTTTACACTCCACATCATCTTCTCTCTCTTCCACCTAATCATTCAACACCCCATTCAATTTTTACCTCTCCAATAGTTTTTTCATTCAACACCCTACCCCACCACCTTCTCTACCCCACCACTTTTTATTTCATATTCTTATTTAAATTTAAATTTTTGTTTTTTATGATTAAATAAAATTATAATTATCGATTAAAATTAAATTAAAATTAAAATAATAAACATTTAACAAAAAAATTTTAAATAATTTTTTTTTATTATATTCTTAATTTAAAATGCAATACATCACACAAATAACGTAATTAATACGATACAAATTAACTTAAAATGCAATACAACACACAAGTAACATAATTAATACGATGCAAATTAACTTAAAATGCAAAACAACACACAAACATAATTAATACGAAACAAATCATCTTCAATTCAGATACATTCCAAACTTTGTCCATATGTGTTTCACTAGATCTGCTTGCAATTCATGATGAACTGTTTGATCACGGAGCTCGGACCTAACACGCACATGATTTGCAAAAGCGGGTAATACCTCGGTTGAATATGGTTGCGGTGCACTAGATCCACTTTCCTCAGACTGCTCAAAATCGGTCCAACGTTGAGAATATGAATCTCGTTCATCCTCAACAATCATATTATGTAATATGATGCAAGACCTCATGATGATGCTCAAATCAGCTATGTCCCACAAGCGAGCTGGTTCACGGATGATTTTAAATCGAGCTTGAAGCACTCCAAATGCACGTTCGATGTCCTTCCGACATCCCTCCTGATATTTTGCAAATAACTTATCGGGTTCACTTTGAGGAAGTCTAATTGATTTGACGAAAGTTGGATAAGAAGGGTAGATACCATCAGCTAGATAGTATGTCATATCATAGGGACGTTGATTAACATAGAAATTCACACTTGGAGTGTTTCCCTGTTCCACGTCATCAAAAACAGGTGAACGGTCTAGAACGTTTATGTCGTTCAACGTTCCCGGACATCCAAAAAAGGCATGCCAGATCCATAGATCATGAGTTGCAACTGCTTCAAGAATAACTGTGGTGGTTCCCTTATCCCCCCTAGTAAATTGACCTTCCCATGCTTTAGGACAATTTTTCCACTCCCAGTGCATGCAGTCAATACTGCCAATCATTCCCGGGAACCCACGTAGTTCACTAACATGTAGTATTTTTTGCAGGTCATCTTGGGTTGGTGCTCTGAGATACACTTGCTCATATAATCGTATGATTCCTTTACAGAATCTACGTAAACACTCTAATGCTGTAGTACTTCCTATTTTGATGTACTCATCGACCGCATCTGCTGCCATACCGTATGCTAACATTCGCATTGCTGTGGTACATTTTGCTAAAGGTGATATACCTTCTTTGTTGGTAGCATCAACTCGCTGGGTGAAATAGTTATCACTACTTGAAAGGTCCCCAACGATTCGAAGGAAAAGTTGTTTCTGCATGCGGTACCGACGACGAAACATTGCATCGTCATATGTAGGCTCATTGGCGAAGTAGTCGTCAATTAGTCTTTGGTTTGCAGTTGTATGATCTCTATTGAGATATTTTCTACTACGACGTGCACCATCTTCCAATATTTTCTTTCGACGCTCTCTAAATCGGTTGCGTACATAAACGTCTTCAATTTCACGATTTTTAGCGTAGGTTGCGACATCAAAATCATCATCTGATGAATCCATTGTTTGTGTTATTGGAAGTATATTCGATGAGATTTAGGATATTGGATGAGATTTGGGATATTGGTACATAAATGGATGAGTCCCTATATATAGATTCAATTTGGTACACCGACGGATTTGAAATAATTATTGTATAGAGTTAATTATCAGATAAGGATTGGGTGGTGGACACAATAACTAAAGCAAGTTGGGTGGTTGACACAATTATTAAAGCGCACACTGACATATTCGAATTGGGTGGTGGACAGCTTGCGGATTTCAAATATGTATTGTATAGAGTTAATTATCAGATAAGAATTGGACACAATAATCAAAACAAACATGTAGCACAGACTACACTGATTTATTCAATCACAATAATTCAAGCAAACACTACAGACAAATACTTAAAGCAAATAGTAGACTGACATATTCAACACAATAATTAATTAGGAAACACTACATGCAAATACTTGATTGAATTTATTCAGTATCTTGTTCATATAATTATAACGGTTTCGGCATGCAATTACATCACGCGGAGGATCGAATGAGCAATGCTCATTACAATATTCAGCAATTTTGCCCCAATATGCTTCACTTTTTTGGTTTCTTCCGACAATACTGTCTGTTCCAAATTTTATCCACCCACTAATTAGCACAAGATTTTGTTCAGTGTTCCATCCTGGTTGATGGTTTTTCTTGCTCTTAGGAGTTGAATCATCTGAGTTTGTAGCGATGCCACCACTAGGAACATTTTCATTCACCATTGGGACATAACCATTAAACGGGGGTGTTTGAGATGAATTTCTCATCATAGATCCATAATATGGATTAAAGGTTGGAACAGAGGATGGATTGTTGAAATTTTGTGCAAAATCAAAGTTAGGTATGTTTTGAGGATGTTGGTTGGAAAATTGATTTGGATTTGGATAATTGTTGAAATTTTGATAATTGTTAGGATTTGGATAATTGTTTGGATTTGGATAATTGTTAGGATTTGGATAGCTAAATGGATAATTAGAAGAATTTTGGGTGTTGAAATTATTATTGGGATCCATTTCACTACTAAAAAAGGACTAAAATTGCAAATTAAACACTAATAGAAAGATAAATAAGATTAAGATAGTGAAAAAATTGGGTTTTTTTTTCTGTGTCCAAATGAAATGAACCAAGTCTCTATTTATAGAGAAAAAAAAATTACGAATTTTGGTGAAAAAATAAAAAATAAAAAAATTAATTTGCAATGAAATAATTGAGTTCAAAGATAAGGATGAAATAAAAATCGAATCAGCCAATCAGAATGTGCCATGTGTCCCGCGTCAGCTTCTCTCTCCGCGTCCCCTGCCTCGGACGCGCCCTGTCTGCGCGTGTATGCCACGCGCCCTTTGCCAGCCAATTTCGTTTCGCCACGTGTCTTCTCGGTGCAGCTTTCAACTTGTTGAATGGTTTCATCTTCTCTTCCTTCCACATCACTTTCAATACCCAATCTCCAATGGTTTTCAACTATTGAAAGTGCATTCAATACCCCCATTGTGGGTGGTCTTAGACCATGTACAATGGTAATCAATTTTCAACACCCTCAACACCCACTTTTTACACTCCACATCATCTTCTCTCTCTTCCACCTAATCATTCAACACTCCATTCAATTTTTACCTCTCCAATAGTTTTTTCATTCAACACCCTACCCCACCACCTTCTCTACCCCACCACTTTTTATTTCATATTCTTATTTAAATTTAAATTTTTGTTTTTTATGATTAAATAAAATTATAATTATCGATTAAAATTAAATTAAAATTAAAATAATAAACATTTAACAAAAAAATTTTAAATAATTTTTTTTTATTATATTCTTAATTTAAAATGCAATACATCACACAAATAACGTAATTAATACGATACAAATTAACTTAAAATGCAATACAACACACAAGTAACATAATTAATACGATGCAAATTAACTTAAAATGCAAAACAACACACAAACATAATTAATACGAAACAAATCATCTTTAATTCAGATACATTCCAAACTTTGTCCATATGTGTTTCACTAGATCTGCTTGCAATTCATGATGAACTGTTTGATCACGGAGCTCGGACCTAACACGCACATGATTTGCAAAAGCGGGTAATACCTCGGTTGAATATGGTTGCGGTGCACTAGATCCACTTTCCTCAGACTGCTCAAAATCGGTCCAACGTTGAGAATATGAATCTCGTTCATCCTCAACAATCATATTATGTAATATGATGCAAGACCTCATGATGATGCTCAAATCAGCTATGTCCCACAAGCGAGCTGGTTCACGGATGATTTTAAATCGAGCTTGAAGCACTCCAAATGCACGTTCGATGTCCTTCCGACATCCCTCCTGATATTTTGCAAATAACTTATCGGGTTCACTTTGAGGAAGTCTAATTGATTTGACGAAAGTTGGATAAGAAGGGTAGATACCATCAGCTAGATAGTATGTCATATCATAGGGACGTTGATTCACATAGAAATTCACACTTGGAGTGTTTCCCTGTTCCACGTCATCAAAAACAGGTGAACGGTCTAGAACGTTTATGTCGTTCAACGTTCCCGGACATCCAAAAAAGGCATGCCAGATCCATAGATCATGAGTTGCAACTGCTTCAAGAATAACTGTGGTGGTTCCCTTATCCCCCCTAGTAAATTGACCTTCCCATGCTTTAGGACAATTTTTCCACTCCCAGTGCATGCAGTCAATACTGCCAATCATTCCCGGGAACCCACGTAGTTCACTAACATGTAGTATTTTTTGCAGGTCATCTTGGGTTGGTGCTCTGAGATACACTTGCTCATATAATCGTATGATTCCTTTACAGAATCTACGTAAACACTCTAATGCTGTAGTACTTCCTATTTTGATGTACTCATCGACCGCATCTGCTGCCATACCGTATGCTAACATTCGCATTGCTGTGGTACATTTTGCTAAAGGTGATATACCTTCTTTGTTGGTAGCATCAACTCGCTGGGTGAAATAGTTATCACTACTTGAAAGGTCCCCAACGATTCGAAGGAAAAGTTGTTTCTGCATGCGGTACCGACGACGAAACATTGCATCGTCATATGTAGGCTCATTGGCGAAGTAGTCGTCAATTAGTCTTTGGTTTGCAGTTGTATGATCTCTATTGAGATATTTTCTACTACGACGTGCACCATCTTCCAATATTTTCTTTCGACGCTCTCTAAATCGGTTGCGTACATAAACGTCTTCAATTTCACGATTTTTAGCGTAGGTTGCGACATCAAAATCATCATCTGATGAATCCATTGTTTGTGTTATTGGAAGTATATTCGATGAGATTTAGGATATTGGATGAGATTTGGGATATTGGTACATAAATGGATGAGTCCCTATATATAGATTCAATTTGGTACACCGACGGATTTGAAATAATTATTGTATAGAGTTAATTATCAGATAAGGATTGGGTGGTGGACACAATAACTAAAGCAAGTTGGGTGGTTGACACAATTATTAAAGCGCACACTGACATATTCGAATTGGGTGGTGGACAGCTTGCGGATTTCAAATATGTATTGTATAGAGTTAATTATCAGATAAGAATTGGACACAATAATCAAAACAAACATGTAGCACAGACTACACTGATTTATTCAATCACAATAATTCAAGCAAACACTACAGACAAATACTTAAAGCAAATAGTAGACTGACATATTCAACACAATAATTAATTAGGAAACACTACATGCAAATACTTGATTGAATTTATTCAGTATCTTGTTCATATAATTATAACGGTTTCGGCATGCAATTACATCACGCGGAGGATCGAATGAGCAATGCTCATTACAATATTCAGCAATTTTGCCCCAATATGCTTCACTTTTTTGGTTTCTTCCGACAATACTGTCTGTTCCAAATTTTATCCACCCACTAATTAGCACAAGATTTTGTTCAGTGTTCCATCCTGGTTGATGGTTTTTCTTGCTCTTAGGAGTTGAATCATCTGAGTTTGTAGCGATGCCACCACTAGGAACATTTTCATTCACCATTGGGACATAACCATTAAACGGGGGTGTTTGAGATGAATTTCTCATCATAGATCCATAATATGGATTAAAGGTTGGAACAGAGGATGGATTGTTGAAATTTTGTGCAAAATCAAAGTTAGGTATGTTTTGAGGATGTTGGTTGGAAAATTGATTTGGATTTGGATAATTGTTGAAATTTTGATAATTGTTAGGATTTGGATAATTGTTTGGATTTGGATAATTGTTAGGATTTGGATAGCTAAATGGATAATTAGAAGAATTTTGGGTGTTGAAATTATTATTGGGATCCATTTCACTACTAAAAAAGGACTAAAATTGCAAATTAAACACTAATAGAAAGATAAATAAGATTAAGATAGTGAAAAAATTGGGTTTTTTTTTCTGTGTCCAAATGAAATGAACCAAGTCTCTATTTATAGAGAAAAAAAATTACGAATTTTGGTGAAAAAATAAAAAATAAAAAAATTAATTTGCAATGAAATAATTGAGTTCAAAGATAAGGATGAAATAAAAATCGAATCAGCCAATCAGAATGTGCCATGTGTCCCGCGTCAGCTTCTCTCCGCGTCCCCTGCCTCGGACGCGCCCTGTCTGCGCGTGTATGCCACGCGCCCTTTGCCAGCCAATTTCGTTTCGCCACGTGTCTTCTCGGTGCAGCTTTCAACTTGTTGAATGGTTTCATCTTCTCTTCCTTCCACATCACTTTCAATACCCAATCTCCAATGGTTTTCAACTATTGAAAGTGCATTCAATACCCCCATTGTGGGTGGTCTTAGAAATGAATGTCCCAGATTTATTGTTTAATTGTTGCATAGGTGAGCTATATGATCCACTTGCTCACCATGGAAGCAGCCTATAATGTCATAAAAATGAAGAAAAAAAAGAGAAGAAAACAAGAGTAGGTTGAAAAGTATGAAATATATAATATGACGTGGTGTCTTTATTACCTTCGATCAGCAACGCTAAAAATAGTAAGCAAACAGGAAGAGGTCGATGAGATCTATATAAAAGGAGACAAAAGCCCAAATGTGCTGATCATTGGTGTACGTCTTGATAAGGTAGTCTGTACCACAAACAATGTAGCCGCAATATGCGATAGATACGATACACCCATAGATCATATATGAATATGACAACTTTCTCAATGGAAACAAAATCTGCATAAAAAGGATTAGTGTTATTAGATATCAAAATCACTATTATATGGGCAACTTTTAATTATTAAGCACTAAACAGAAGTATTTTAATAGAAAAATACCTGAATGAAGCCAAAGAAGATAATAAGAAATAAAGATCCGAACAAGAATGAACTTAAAAAGCTGAAATCATAGCCTCTTTTTGCAGCCCAAAATGTGTAAAGAATCAAGCTAAACACCGCCCCAATTGTCAATATGACAAGTACTAGAATTATTTTTCCTGCATCAAATTTCCAAACTCATTAGAATAAAAAATTGGCCTAGAAAAATTTATTCAATCGGTAACTATTAATAGAAACTTTGATACCCTACTTTTTCACACTTTTTTTTTGGTATTTGTTGTACATATATGTAATTTGGAATGTTTAATTACCAATATGGTATTCTTTACTTTTTCACACTTTAAGCGCCGTTTGGTCTGACTTTTTATTCTCTTTAGAATGAGAAATTGGGTCAAACACATTTTTAATAAAGTTTTTAGCCATAAAAAACAAATTTTTTTTAATGTACAAAACTGAATAAAAATTGCTTCTAAGAAAAGAGGTTAAAACTTACTTTTAGGGAAAAAGTGATATTTTTTTTAAGTTTATTTTTATTTTATTATTATTCGTTATTATTATTATTATCTTTTTTTAAGTTTGTTTTAATTTAAATATTATTATCTTTTTTTAAGTTTGTTATTATCTTTAGTTAATTTAGTTTAATATAATTTGGAGCTGAAACAAACAATAATTATCAAACAACTTTAGATTTTTTTTCAAAAACTCTTATTTTCACTTCTAACTTTCAAGTAGTTTCTAAGATCTAAAAAATTCAGGTCAAACGGACCCTAAATGTAGTGACTCTACCCACAAAGGCATAACTGATAAAAAAAATTGGCTTAAAAAATGTTTGTAATTCTAGTCGAAATATATACAAGTTCATCAAAAGCCAACGTAATAAATTTTCTTCTCCTTTTATTTTTCAACTACCAAACCAATTATATATTATATGTATTTTATTTCAATTTTATTTTTGAAACATTTAGATATATATCGATATACATCATTGAAGTGAATAATTCTAATAAATCTACATATAGTATTTATTAAAATAATTTTTGAACTTATCAAAATTATCTAGCTAGTACACATACGAATAATTAATATGTATACCAATATTAATAAAAAATAATTAATTTTTATTAAATAAACAACCAACTGTCACATACTATTAAAAATTATTAGTCATAAACCCTAATATAATATTTCTTGTACTCCCATTTGTGAATTATTTTGGATGTACTAGTTCTTTCTTATTTATATATATATTTATATATTTGCCATTCAAAAAAAAAACCCTAATATAATATATTATATTAGTTACAGAAATATAAATAATCATCTTGAAAATAATTAATAAAAAACAAAACGAATTTTGAGAAGTTAATTACCACTAGCAGAGGCACAAATCAATCCAACGGGTAAGGCAGAAGAAACATTGAAAATTAAGAGGAGAAAGTAATTGACAGGATACTTCTGTTGATAATAGTAAAGTGGATATAATGCTGCAAGCAAAATTAAACAAATTAATATATAGGAACAAATAAGAGTGTTATAAAATATTGATAATAAAAAAGTTATATATGATGATTAAGATGAATTGAAAGAAGAGAACACGTACTTAACAAGGGAACAAAGATAAGGCTGATGTAATGAACATATCCTTGTGTGGAGTTGTTGAAGAAATTAGCAACAGGACGAACGAAAAGAATCATGTAAACAACCGCAATGGTGAGAAGCAACTGAAAAATAATGATAGAATATACTTTACGAATGAATGACCATCTAAATTGAGGATTCTCATGCATTATTGAATGTAGGCTACTTTCTCCACTCTCAATATTTATTTCTCCAAACATTTTTACTATGCAACTTCAACACCTCGTAACAAAAGATGAGGACTCGTAGAAATTTTGTGGAGAATTGAAAGATATTGGTTCTATTATATAGCCTTTGGATGCTGCTGGCAAAAATAAATTAGTTTGGATAAGTCAAAGGAAAATTAGGGGTTTTAGTTTTTATATATGTGAAAGTCGGTGGATATACTTTTCATAGATTTTTGTTTTTATGAAAATACTTTTCATAAAAAAATTTAGGGTTGATTAGTTAAACCTATATATATATTTTTAATTACTTTATATTTAATTTTAAGTTACAAAAAACATATTTTTAAATCATATCAACAATATATTAGTAAAAGATATTCATAAAATAAATCTATTCATAAAAATAGGATTAAAAATCACATTGGAAGATATGCATAATATATCTTATCTTATCTTAGTATAGTATAGTATAGTATAGTGGTAATCCACCGAAATTAAACTAACAAAACTGTTCTTGAGACTGGACAAACTGGAGACCAAGGGACTGGACAAAACATGAAATTCTTGTTCCTCATTGAAACACGGGACACCTTTTTGTTTTTTTTTTTAAACCAAAAAGGTGGAAAGCAAAAAGCTAACCACCATAAAATATATATATATATATATATATATAAGCAAAGAGAGATACAAGTTGGAGGGGACTAGGACAAAACTCCAACTAAAAAGAACATATTCTAAAACTAGGAATACCAAACTTGTTCTTCTCAAAACTATCATGTATAAACAAAGGAGGAGTATTTCAATCCACAAAAGAAGTACTAGATAAACCAAACTTAGCAAATAAATCCGCCACTTGATTCCCTTCCCTATAAATATGAGAAAACCTACAATTCATTTGGCCAACCATGAAAAGAACATCGTTCCATCTATTTCTTAACCACCAAGTAATGTTTTTATCAGTATTACCAAAGGCTGCAATAACTGATGAGGAGTCTGACTCATCAATCCAAAGGTTAGTCCAGTTGTTGTGAAAGGCAATTTCAATAGCTTTCATTGCCCCACACAGCTCAGCTACATAGGAAGAACAATTTTCTAGAGGCTCAACAAAACTATATATAAACTCAGAATTGTGATTTCTAAAAATGCCTCCACAAGCTGCAAAATTACCATTAGATGCTCCATCTATGTTGCATTTAATCCAATTAACTAGAGGGGGTTGCCACAAAACTTCTTTGATCACAAGGACCCTAGGGTGATGTATAGTAACTCTAAACATTTTCAAGAAAGTGAAATACATTACAGAGTTTGAAGAGGGTTGACAAGTATTGTTACCTGATAGACAGGTGCTGGAAATGATAGATGAAATTGCAGACCTCCAAGTGATGTTAACATTGTTAAACCTAGCTTGATTTCTGGCATACCAAATGGTGTTTAGAAGATTGACCAGAGCTGCAGTGATTGTCACCTTACTTTGAGGAGACCAGTTTAATTCACATAATTTCCACATATCCTCCATAGTATTGAAATGAATATTCAAGTTTAAACACCCTGCCAACCAGGACCAGAGCTTGATGGCATAAACACATTCAAAGAAAACATGAAAAGAGGTTTCAACATTGCAATTACAAAAGTTGCAGATAGAAGGAAAAGCACAGCCTCTTAACTTAAGATTCTCATTTGTTGGCATTTTATCAAGCATCAATCTCCACACCATTAGTGATTTTTGTAACACCCAAACCCGTTATTCTAAAAATTATACCTTTATAAAATAATACTTTAAAATACGCAACGGAAATAAAATTTGATTCACAAAAAGTTTGGTTCGAGTATTACATCGTACACATAAAAGCTTACTAATAATAACTTAATTAGTAAAACAATTATTGTACAGAAATAAGTTATCTAGAAAAATGATACATCTCAATTAAATTTAAATAAGAAACAACTCCCTACATATATATTATACAAACGATCACATCCCCGTGTCACATCAGAGCGGAGCTTCACCGACGATTCGATCACAAACATAACCTGAGAATCTGAACCCCCAAAGGTTCAGCACATACACAAAACGGAGGGTTAGATAATATAACCGTAAAAAGAAACTAAGTGCAAGAACATACTTAACACTTAGGACTTAACATGCTCATGTCTAACAACTCAATCCATAAACATACATTAACCTCATGTTATACATATTCCATAATCATAAAGTACAATACATCACAATAATAACACATTCATGGTCAATAGGTAAGTGAAATTCTGGTGGCAAGTATCAGATGTGTAGCACGATGTGTACACTTTAGGAATCGTACGATGTGTAGCCTAATGTGTCAACATCGTGAACAACTGAACTTGATGAACAAGTAAACAATATAAAGTGCAGGAAACAAAAGAACACGTGAGTTTGTTAACCCAGTTCGGCACTTATAACAAGCCCTATTCTGGAGGATACCAATCCAGGGATGAATCCACTATGGTAGTATCAATTCAAAGCTAAACTCCCCCGTTTACAACTTCTCACTTAATCACTACCCGTGCTAATTCTACCTAGGAACTCCTAGATATGAGAACCTCTGCTCACTCCCCCTCAACCTTACCCAGTAAGGATTTAATAACAAACTCAGTTTGGAGACACACTCCTAGAAAACTATGCACTCGTACCTAAAGGCTTTGAGTGTTGCACACTCTAACTCCTTGCTTCAAAGCTTTGGAGAAAGAACACTAGAGATTACAACTCTATTAAACTCAGTCCTTACTTGTATCAAAATTATGATTCAAGTGAAGGCTCACAAATAACAATGAACAGACTAAGACCTAAGACTCGATATCTTCAATTCTTGGCTTCGTACTTCTTTATGTCTTCAGTCTTCCTTTATATAGAACAAGTTTCATGGGCTTGGATCTTCAATGTTGACAGCTGGCCTTTGTTAATTCTCCTTGAGATTTATTTGATCGTAATCTTTTAATTGTTTGTTTCAAATCTTTTTGATCAAAGTCGGCCAATAAAATAAAACAGAACCATGAAAGATTATCTTGTTCCTTGGCGCGTAAGCTGGCACGATATACTTGAAAAACAAATCTTTTTCAAAAGATCGCGTTTAAATAAATAAAGGCGCGTCCAGTAGGGCGTCCAGATGTGAACCCTGATGTGCCACACATCATGCTCCACATCATGGAATCAGGCTTATTTTACCAAATGAAGCCAACACCCTAAAAGGTCTCAACAATCTCCCCCTTTGGCAAATTTTGGGCTAAAATAATCTTTGAGTCACCCAACAAAACTTGGAGAGATGTATAGGCACATCAGAGGCATGCAGCAGCGGATCAGAGCCTCACAAACGAAGAGAGAATTAAACTCTCACAAGATAGGAAAGTAAATTTCCAAAGACTGAGAAAAATAAATTCTCAGACACATACAAGCATGAGATTCCATGCACACATAAGGGAGGGTAGCAAACCCAGTAGTAGTCTACTCCCCTTTGAACTAGAGCACTTTCCATGTACTCCCCCTAAATCTCATATTCCCTATAGGCTTCTTCAGAATGCATGACCTAGAGAAAATAGAGAAGTTTTAAACTTGGCTTCTTAAGAATGCATGACCAAGTTAAAACTCACAGATGTGTCAAACATCACACAAAATAGCAACTTTTACAGGCTTCTTAAGAATGCATCACCGTGTAGAAATCAGATAACATCTTCAATTGGACTTCTTAAGAATGCATCACCCAGTTGAAAATGTACAGAAAAGGTCTTCAGAAGAACATGCTTTAGAAAACTAATTCTTCAAAAATTTGTTGAGAGAACATTTGAAGAAAAATAAGCATGTATACCAGATGTGTAGTCAGATGTGCCACACATCACAATTTGCTGCAGTTAAGACTTCAAAGTTGTTCATTTTAATTTTTACTCCCCCTTTTTAGCCATAAATTATGACAAACATACTGAGAGTAAGTAACACACCATAGAATGCAGATAGCATGAGATGTAGAGATGATGGTGCATGAACAAAAAAAGGCACTCAGGCCATTAATAGTGCAGCAAGTACAGAACAGGCACGCAAAGGTGCATCAGAAATCCAGGGCATAGCCCACAAAATACAAGCAAAAACAAGGAAATACTGAGTACAGGGAAATATTAATGAATTACAATAATTCAAATATCCTGGCTCCCATCAGTTTCCTCAGCTTCAGAGTCATTGGGCTCCTCCTCCTCCAATTCCTCATCCTCAGCCATTGTTTGCTCATCCTCAAGCTCCAGTCCAGCAATGACTGCCTCCAGCTTGGCCTTCTTCTCATCCAGAGCCTTGCAAGTCTCCTTTAAAGCAGCAATCATGTCTGTCCTAGACATAGCATTGTTTGAGCTGGATGTGCCCACATCAGGAGTCACATCAGACTGCTTGAGACTAAAAGAAATAGCAGACTCTCTTCTGCAAGACAAATCATCCTTGCCCAGAACATCAGGTCTCTGGCTCAATATGATTCCACACAGTAGGGAAGGAAATGCAATGGGTAGTTTGACAGCTAGGGTTTTGGCATGTTTGATAGTCTGATCAAAAATATAGGTACCAAAATCAAAATTAGATTTGCTACCAATAGTATATATGAACCTAGCCAAACCTGTAGCCACATTACAGTTGTGTGTGTTGGAACAAAATTATGATTTTGTATCTCCTTAATTGATTTTGATGATAACAATGTATTTAAGGTTAAATTGGAGTACTAATAATTTAATTCAGTGTGCAGGATTAAAAGTTAAAATTTGCGTACTAAAGAACCTTAGAATTTCTGAAGGAATTACTTCTGAGCTCACGAGATCTGAAGCAAGTAATTCTGAGCCTATGAAACTCTGAAGTTATTATCTGAACCTTAGAATTTCTGAAGTAATTACTTCTGAGCTCACGAGATCTGAAGCAAGTAATTCTGAGCCTGTGAAACTCTGAAGTTATTATCTGAACCTTAGAATTTCTGAAGGAATTACTTCTGAGCTCACCAGATCTGAAACAAGTAATTCTGAGCCTATCAAAATCTGAAGAACATCTGAGCTCACCAGATCTGAAACAAGTAATTTTGAGCCTATCAAAATCTGAAGAACATCTGAGCTCACCAGATCTGAAACAAGTAATTCTGAGCCTATCAAAATCTGAAGGCTCGTCAGAGATAAGTGTCAAGCTACATTTGAGAGTACAATTTTATTGAAGACTGTGCCTGACTAAGTCCAAACGCAGAAACCAAGAATGAAAAGGTTTGACCATGGAAAGGTCCTTTTCAAGTCAGGCTTCAGAAACGATTATTTCCTTATTTGGCTTTCACCAAGGTTCAAATATCAAAAGCCAAAAGGAATCTCTCATTTTGTAGTAAACGTTAAGCTCCTAAGCTACTGCAAATCAGAACAGCTAATAAGCTCACTGATCTATACAAAGGAGCGTCTCAATTCTTCAAACGGCTATAATCTTCAACGTTCATTTTATCATCTATAAAAGGAAGAAGATTTGTGAAGAAATGCAAATCAAGACTTAAGCTTCTGAACGTGCTGAAACTCTGTCAAATTCTGAAGCTATCAAACACTTAGAAACTTTGTGATAATTTTCTAAGTTAGTCTTGTAACTGCGTTGTATTTTGTAAACACCTCTGATTGTATATCAAGTGTTAATCTCTTATCTTTATTAACATTAAAAGCAGTTAGAAGTCTCTTGCTTTGTGCTTGAGCATTGGAAGTCTCTTGCTTTGTGCTTGAGCATTGGAAGTCTCTTGCTTTGTGCTTGAGCAGTTTGAAGTCTCTTGCTTTGTGCTTGAGCATTGGAAGTCTCTTGCTTTGTGCTTGAGCATTGGAAGTCTCTTGCTTTGTGCTTGAGCAGTTTGAAGTCTCTTGCTTTGTGCTTGAGCATTAGAAGTCTCTTGCTTTGTGCTTGAGCAGTTAGAAGTCTCTTGCTTTGTGCTTGAGCAGTTTGAAGTCTCTTGCTTAGTGCTTGAGCATTTGTAATCTGAGTGATTATAGTGAAATCTCTTGTGAAGGACAAGAGGACTGGACTACTCCTGTTAGTGGGAGGAACCAGTATAAAAATTCTGAGCATCTCTCTCTAACCCTATCCTCATATATTGTGTGTGTTATACCTTATCCGCTGCAATTTGTTTTAACTTAGAAAAAGTCTTAACACAATTCAACCCCCCCTTCTTGTGTGTTTTTCAACCTTCAATTGGCATCAGAGCTCCGGTCTGTTGCTCTTCACTTAACAGTGAAACAGTAAAAGATCTAGGGGTACTTAGTTGAAAAACATGTCTGGTGTTACCTCTCCTTCTGCTTCCTCTGGACCTGATCACTCTGCTGGGGAGAGGAACAGTGATAATCACAGAGACAAACCACCTTACTTCAACAGTGATCCTACTACTTTTCCTTTCTGGAAAACCAAGATGTATAGTTACATCATTGGGACCGATGATGAGTTATGGGATATCATTGAAGATGGTATACATTTTGAACACATGGATGATGAAGGTGTTGTAAGAAATACCTACAGAAAGCTCTTTGATGCTGAAAAGAAGAAACAGTATAAGAAGCATCATACTGTTAAGAATATGCTTATTGGTGCAATATCTCATGCTGAGTATTTAAAAATATCCAACAAGTCATGTGCCAAAACTATCTGGGACTCTCTATGTTCCACCTATGAAGGAAATAAGCAAGTCAAAGAAGCTAAGGCAAACTTATTAGTTCATCAATATGAGCTGTTCAGAATGAAGGAAGATGAAGATATTGAAACCATGTATTCAAGGTTTCAAACCCTTGTCTCTGGTCTTCAAGTTCTGAAGAAAAGCTACACTGCATCTGATCATGTGAAGAAAATTCTGAGGAGCTTACCTTCCAAATGGAGACCAAAAGTTACAGCTTTTCAGGAATCCAAGGATTTGGACAATGTGACTCTTGAAGATTTAATAAGCTCACTCAGAAGTCATGAGCTAGAACTTATGTCAGATGAACCTATCAAGAAGATGAAGTCCTTGGCTCTAAGCTCTGTTCAGACTTCCTCAAAAGCTGCAAAGATCAAAGTGTCTGAACAAGAGGAAGAAACTTCTGATGATATGATGGATGAAAATTCTGAGAATGAAGAAATGGCACTAATGGTTAGAAGGTTTCAGAAATGGAACAATAAATACAAAAGGTTTCCAAACAAAGGAAACAACTCAAGAAGTTCCTTTTCAAAGGACAAAAAGGAAGAACTGAACAACTGCTATAACTGCAAGAAATCTGGACACTTCATTGCGGACTGTCCAGAAATGTCATCCAAGGACAAAGGAAAGAATAAGAGCTTTGGGAAAGAAAAGTACAAAGAAAAGGTAAGGAAGAGTTTGTTAGCCACTTGGGAGACCATTGAGAATGACTCTGAAGGAGAAGATGATGAAGAAGGCAATCTGGCTTTAATGGCAAGAACTTCTGAAGGTAACAACTCTGATAGAGATTCTGAAGATGACTCAGATGATGAAAATGAGGTATACTCTAACATGACTAAATCTGAATTAATTGATTCTCTTAAGATTGCTGTGAAACATTACTCTCGTATGGTAAGTCAACACAAAATTCTGAAGAATGTTCATGAATCATTGAAAAAGGATGCCAAGATTCTTTATGATGAAAATGAATCGTTAAACATTCGTATTTGTCATGTTGAATCTAACTATGTCTTGGCAGACAAGCTCAATGATGATCATGAAGATGCTCTTCACGAATTTATTCGTTGTACCTTCAATAGGAGTAAAATGGCTTCCATGATTTATCATATGACTCGTAACTATGGTGAAGGAATTGGTTATTCTCGGTTTAAGAACTGGGATAAACCTCTGAAATCATATAGTGAGGATGATACTCCACCTGAATTATTCTCTACCTTTGTTAAAAGTGGTACACTTGATCTGAAGGCATCCAACTCTGAAGGAGGTTCTGAACCTGAACCCAAAGACTCAGAAGTTCCAAGTTCTTCTGAACCTAAAATTTCTGAGTCCAAAAGTTCTCAAGTTAAGGCTCAGAAGTCATCTGAACCTCTGAGAAATCAAGGTAAAGTTACTTCAGATCCTTGCTTGACCTTTGGAACTGTGATATACTCCAGATCAAAAACCAAGAATCAAATTAAGCCTAAACATTCTTGTCAAAGCTTAATTAATTCTAGATCTTGTGTTGATCATAGAAAACAAAGAAGGAATACTATTCAGAAGACTAACTCTAAAGGACCCATCAGAATATGGGTACCAAAATCTGAAATAATGTTTGCTTCAGATGCTCATGCAAGGAAAGGTAAAACAGCAGCCCTGGTACCTGGACAGTGGTTGCTCACGACATATGACGGGAGAAAAGCATATGTTCCAAACCCTAACTCTGAAAGAGGGAGGCTCTGTGGGATTTGGAGGAAAACAAAAAGGGAAGATCATTGGTACAGATCTCTCCATTGCTGTATATCCATCTGAGACTCAAAATGAAGATATCTCTGAAGGCCTTGAAACTGAAGACCCTTCAGAAACTGAACCCTCTCAGACACCTGCTCCACCTAAGAGTAAATTCAAGTATAGATCATCTCATCCTGAAGAGCTAATTGTTGGTAACAAGGATAGCCCAAGAAAGACCAGATCTGCTTTCAAAGAGGATGAATCCCTAGTTGGGTTAATTTCATTAATTGAACCCACAAACATAGAAGAAGCACTCTCAGATGATGGGTGGATTGTTGCAATGCAAGAAGAACTCAATCAATTTGAAAGAAATGATGTTTGGGATCTGGTACCAAATCCCAAGCACAAGAACATTATTGGAACAAAATGGGTATTCAGAAACAAGTCAAATGAAAAGGGAGAAGTTGTCAGAAATAAAGCTAGACTGGTTGCACAAGGTTATAGTCAGCAAGAAGGCATAGATTTCACTGAAACCTTTGCACCAGTAGCAAGACTTGAAGCAATAAGACTTCTCTTGTCCTATGCAGTTAATCATGACATCACTCTATTTCAAATGGATGTTAAGAGTGCATTTCTGAATGGAGTAATTTATGAAGAAGTCTATGTTAAACAACCTCCTGGCTTTGAAGATATAAAGTGTCCTGATCATGTTTACAAATTGAAGAAATCTCTGTATGGTTTGAAACAAGCTCCAAGAGCTTGGTATGAAAGGTTAAGTATATTTCTTCTAGAAAATGGTTTTGAAAAAGGACATGTTGATAACACTCTCTTTAGAAAAACCTTAAAAACTGATATTTTGATTGTTCAGATTTATGTTGATGATATTATCCTTGGTTCAACTAATGCTTCTCTTTGCAAGAATTTCTCTAAGCTTATGCAGGATGAATTTGAAATGAGTATGATGGGAGAACTAACATTCTTCTTGGGAATTCAAATCAATCAAAGAAAAGAAGGAGTATATGTGCATCAAACCAAATACACAAAGGATTTACTGAAGAAATTTGGTCTTGAAGATTGTAAACCAATGTCAACTCTTATGCATCCCTCTAGCTGTCTTCTGAAGGAAGAATCTGAAGGCAAAGTAGATCAGAAATTATACAGAGGTATGATTGGTTCCCTCCTTTATCTCACTGCATCTAGACCAGATATCTTGTTCAGTGTATGCTTGTGTGCTAGATTTCAATCAGATCCTAGAGAGTCTCATCTAACTGCTGTTAAGAGAATCTTTAGATATCTGAAAGGAACCACTAATCTTGGATTGCTTTATAAGAAATCCTTAGATTATCAGCTTATTGGATTCTGTGATGCTGACTATGCTGGTGATAAAATTGAACGGAAGTCCACTAGTGGAAACTGTCAATTTCTAGGTGAAAACCTTATATCATGGGCTAGTAAGAGACAAGCAACTATTGCTCTATCTACAGCAGAAGCAGAGTACATCTCAGCTGCTAAGTGTTGCACTCAATTGCTCTGGATGAAACATCAGCTGGAGGATTATCAGATAAGGATAAGTAGTATACCACTTCTCTGTGATAATACTGCTGCTATCTGTTTGTCTAAGAATCCTATTTTGCATTCACGAGCTAAACACATT
Organism: Trifolium fragiferum; assembly: GCA_954870985.1. Lineage (NCBI taxonomy): Eukaryota > Viridiplantae > Streptophyta > Magnoliopsida > Fabales > Fabaceae > Trifolium > Trifolium fragiferum. The sequence goes on from OX940792.1 coordinate 3,528,953, forward strand.
GAGATCAAGCATCACTTCATTAGAGATTATGTTCAGAAGGGAGTAATTGAGATTCAATTCATTGATACTGAGCATCAATGGGCTGATATCTTTACCAAACCTCTTGCTATTGATCGTTTCAATTTTATCAAGAAAAATCTGAACATGGTTTTTAATTCTGAATGATGTTTCTGAATGCTGTTAACTCTGAATGAATAAATTAGTTCTGAAGGGCCTCAGAAGTTTGGATGGCTCAGAAACTATTACATAGGTTCTGAAGCACTCTCTCATCTGAAGCAATCAGAATTATTTATTATTAAATATGATCTCTTGTGACTCAGATACCTACTCTAAGTGTTAGTTGACTGCTCAGTTTCTCTAACTGACAGCTGGCTTCTGAAAACACTACTTATCTGTGTAACTTTCCATCATGTCTAGTAACCGCTGGGTAATGGAGGAGAGCTAATGATGATTTTATTAAAAGTAACTGCCACGCCCCCATTACGTCACTATCTTGTTTCCCCCAATATTTTGAAACTTACACTATAATCACTTATCACACACTAGTCACTATCACTTCTCACGTTTTCAACTTCTTCTTTCAAAATTTTCATCTCTCTTTCTCTCAAAATTCTTTTCTATCTTCCTCAATCGTCAACTTCAATGGCTTCTTCATCTAAAGCTACTATCATTCCTAACCTTATTGAATCTCAAGAAGATGTCTCCAGAAATCCTGAACCTTCATCTGTTCGCTTTGAACAATTAGAGCTAGTTGCAGAAAATCCAATCGACTTTGAATCGTTTAGGGTAAACGATTTGGAACTAAGAAGTTACTTTGAGAATCAAGGATGGACGAACTACTTTGATATGCTGAACGGTGTCGTTTATCCAAATTTAGTCAAGGAATTTTGGGTTGGCGCGGAAGTGTTCACTAAAGAAAAGGCTAAAGCGGAATTGGAAAGGGCCATTGCTAAAAATCCAGAAGTTAACAAGAACAAGTCTTGTGAGGAATTAGGTTTGAAACCTTACATTGGTCCTGAAATTCGTTCAACAATTCTCGGTGTACCTGTGTCAATCACAAGAAATCACTTTGCTGAACTCCTTCAGATTCCTAATGAAGGATTTTTTCAAGTTGATACTGACAAACCTCGACCCCTAACCAAGCATAGAGCTGAGATTAAAGATACCTTATATGAGGATCCCACTCATATGGGAAGAACTTCTGGGCTGTTTAAAGTTGCAAAGCTTCTGCACAAAATTCTTCTCTCTACCATCATTCCAAGGGTTGGTGGAACTGATCAGATTTCGTGGGATCAAAGGCATTTGCTTCTCTTCTTAGTAAAAGGTACTAAGTTGAATTTACCAGCTTATCTCTTTCACTATCTCTGTACCTACATCAGAAACACTACAGAGAAATCTAAGCACTGGGTTGCTTATCCTAGATTGCTTTCTGAACTCTTTTACCAATGGCGTTTGGTGGATAAGTTGAGGGAAGTTGGAGCTAAGGATACCACTATTGAGTTAAGGACTCCCTTCCTCTCTACTGAAAATATGTGCAATGTGCACAAGATCTCTAAGGATAAACTGAAGTATCCTCAATCTCCTACCAAGAGAAGGGTAACATCCCTCAGAGATGATGTTCACCCTGTGTATAAGAATGAGCCAATGGATGTTATTGCTCATTACATTGCTGCTAGAAGGGAAGAAGGTGTTTATCTTACCCTTGATGATTTACAGTCTGAACCTGAGGATGACTATGTAGTCAAGAAAAGAAAGAGGACAACAAAGAAGAAGAATTCTGAGGATGCTGAAGCCCCAGAAAAGAAGAGGGTTAAGAAGAAAAAGAAGGTGAAGACCAAGAAGGTTTCTGAAGCTGTTGCCAGATCTGAACGGGTATCTCAGAGGACGGAAGAGCTTTTTGTTGCTCATGTTGATAGTGACTCAGATACTGAAGATGATGTGCCTCTGAGCCGCACTATCAGAATCAGAAAGCCACCTCAGAAATCCAATTCAGGTATTCCTACAACTTCTGTAGATAATGTTATTAATGCTGCACAAACTGTCAATCCCATTTCTGAACAAACTAAACCTCCTTCCCAATTCACTGAAACCATATCTGAACAACCTCCACCCCAAACTAATCCCACTCAATCTCCACCTCATCTTTCCACACATCCTACCATTAATCACCCATCTGTTGATGAATCTCAACCCATCAACATGATGCTGCCTGGTAGTAGCCAAATTTTTCCAGCATTTCCTGATGTTGCTGAATCCCCCACAGTCTCTGAACTTGAAAGAGCTTTGGATCATACACAAGCATCCATCATCTCTGTTGCATCTAAGAGAAATGAAACTCTTCATGAACTTCACTCCAAAATGCAACAACTCCATGATCTTCAACAACAAGAAACTCAACAACAACAACACCAACCACAATCACCATCTCCACACTCCACAGACACTCTCCAACACCTTGAACAACATCTTCATGGTGATCTTGTATACACTGTTTCATCACCTCAGCAATCACCCATTCACACTGCTTCCACCTCTGCACCTGCCATTGTTGCTGAAACCATTCCTGACAAACCTAAATCCCCTCAGAAATCTCCTATTAAAGATTCTGGGTCTACCCCAATAGCAATGGACGTAGACAAATCTGAACCCTCTAATACTCAAACTTCTGAAGTCCCTGCTGAATCACAAACTGAACCTCCTCAGTCTTCATCTTCTAAGCCACTCACTTCTGAACCCACCACTTCAGATATTCCATTCTCTCCACCATCTCCTGGAACTGATTCAGATCTTGAAGAAATTCGTCTTCATTCTGAAACATTTCCTTGTTTCACCATGGTGCTTAACACTGAACCTCCTCAATCCTTCCGACCACCCAGAAAAGTCATTACCATTCCTGACTCTGACTCAGATTCTGAAGAATCTTTTACTTCAGAATCCTCGTGTGAACATTTGCCTAGACCACCACCCTCTCCTGTTTCCAATGACATGTTTGTGCGCGTTACTAACAAAATTTACAGGAAAGCAAAGGCACTTCATGATGTTAGGCGTTCTCTGATGAATCCAAGAGCTTATATCATGGCTTGGGCTGAACTAAGAGAGGAAGTTCTGAACGATTTCTATCATCTGGTGGATGGGGATCTGAATGAGATGTTGGATTATCAGATTGCTCTGAAGGCTTGGTTGGATAAGCTCAAGGAAGGGTATTTGAAGATTTCTGAGAAGGCAGTGCGTCATTGGCAAGAAGACTACCTCAACACTCATTTCTCACTATCAATGCAAAGTTCCATCTCCACTGCTCTGAAGTTTTCTTTGGACCCTGGTGATTTATATGTGAGTAAGTCAGTGATGGATCACGTTGGCTCCTCTTCAGAACTCTCTGTCATTCAGAAGGAGCTTGAGGCTCAGAAGCAGAAGCAAGCTGCACTGAATGCTAAGATTGATCAGCTTGCCGCTCAGCAGAATGAAAAATTTGAGCGCCTTGAGGCTAAGCAGAATGAAATGGCAAATGATCTGAAGACCCTTATTACCCTTCTGACCCCTAAACCTTAGGATCTCTCTTAGGCACTTGTTTTATTTTCTTTTCTGAACTATTTTATCTTGGTTATGTTTTGAATGTTATGCTTGAATTCTTTTGCTTGTTTTCTCTGAAAAACTGATGGTTTTACCTCTCTAAAGGTCTCTCTTTTATAGCATGTTTTTCACCTCGTACCAAGCGTTTTCAACCTTTTACCGTTGAATGCATTTACTGCTGGTGGTTGTTTGCTGTGTGCATCTACTACCCTGTAACGTGTGCTTTGACTGACCCGTTTTTGATAATGACAAAGGGGGAGAAAATATTATTTCATTTCCTATGGCAGTGAAATTATTTCTGAAGCTCTAAAGATCACATTTTCTGAACTCTACTCTTGTTAAGTTATATTAAAGTCTTTTAAACTTTTAATGAGGGGGAGTAATAAATTTTGTCCAACATAAATTCATATAATATAAGATACGCTTGCAAACCATATCTTATATTTGTCAATCTGAAGAAATAGAGCTTGCAAACCTCTAATTCTGAAGGTAGAATATATGAAATTATATTTGACATTAAATATTACTCTTAGACTGTTTTATATTTATCATTGATAAACTTCTGAAGCTTATCAGACTCAGGGGGAGCTTGCAAACCTCAGAACCTGAAGTCAAGATGTTAAATAAAAACAACAACAATTGATTTTAAATACATATAGTTGTCATCATCAAAAAGGGGGAGATTGTTGGAACAAAATTATGATTTTGTATCTCCTTAATTGATTTTGATGATAACAATGTATTTAAGGTTAAATTGGAGTACTAATAATTTAATTCAGTGTGCAGGATTAAAAGTTAAAATTTGCGTACTAAAGAACCTTAGAATTTCTGAAGGAATTACTTCTGAGCTCACGAGATCTGAAGCAAGTAATTCTGAGCCTATGAAACTCTGAAGTTATTATCTGAACCTTAGAATTTCTGAAGTAATTACTTCTGAGCTCACGAGATCTGAAGCAAGTAATTCTGAGCCTGTGAAACTCTGAAGTTATTATCTGAACCTTAGAATTTCTGAAGGAATTACTTCTGAGCTCACCAGATCTGAAACAAGTAATTCTGAGCCTATCAAAATCTGAAGAACATCTGAGCTCACCAGATCTGAAACAAGTAATTTTGAGCCTATCAAAATCTGAAGAACATCTGAGCTCACCAGATCTGAAACAAGTAATTCTGAGCCTATCAAAATCTGAAGGCTCGTCAGAGATAAGTGTCAAGCTACATTTGAGAGTACAATTTTATTGAAGACTGTGTCTGACTAAGTCCAAACGCAGAAACCAAGAATGAAAAGGTTTGACCATGGAAAGGTCCTTTTCAAGTCAGGCTTCAGAAACGATTATTTCCTTATTTGGCTTTCACCAAGGTTCAAATATCAAAAGCCAAAAGGAATCTCTCATTTTGTAGTAAACGTTAAGCTCCTAAGCTACTGCAAATCAGAACAGCTAATAAGCTCACTGATCTATACAAAGGAGCGTCTCAATTCTTCAAACGGCTATAATCTTCAACGTTCATTTTATCATCTATAAAAGGAAGAAGATTTGTGAAGAAATGCAAATCAAGACTTAAGCTTCTGAACGTGCTGAAACTCTGTCAAATTCTGAAGCTATCAAACACTTAGAAACTTTGTGATAATTTTCTAAGTTAGTCTTGTAACTGCGTTGTATTTTGTAAACACCTCTGATTGTATATCAAGTGTTAATCTCTTATCTTTATTAACATTAAAAGCAGTTAGAAGTCTCTTGCTTTGTGCTTGAGCATTGGAAGTCTCTTGCTTTGTGCTTGAGCATTGGAAGTCTCTTGCTTTGTGCTTGAGCAGTTTGAAGTCTCTTGCTTTGTGCTTGAGCATTGGAAGTCTCTTGCTTTGTGCTTGAGCATTGGAAGTCTCTTGCTTTGTGCTTGAGCAGTTTGAAGTCTCTTGCTTTGTGCTTGAGCATTAGAAGTCTCTTGCTTTGTGCTTGAGCAGTTAGAAGTCTCTTGCTTTGTGCTTGAGCAGTTTGAAGTCTCTTGCTTAGTGCTTGAGCATTTGTAATCTGAGTGATTATAGTGAAATCTCTTGTGAAGGACAAGAGGACTGGACTACTCCTGTTAGTGGGAGGAACCAGTATAAAAATTCTGAGCATCTCTCTCTAACCCTATCCTCATATATTGTGTGTGTTATACCTTATCCGCTGCAATTTGTTTTAACTTAGAAAAAGTCTTAACACAATTCAACCCCCCCCTTCTTGTGTGTTTTTCAACCTTCAGTGTGTGGTAGGCACCCAGTTAGCAGCAGCAATCCTGTTCAGGATGTTGTAGATTGGTGTGAGCTTGCTTGCTTGCAGTTTCCCTTTCTTAGGCCAAGTCTTGACCTTTCCAGCTGTGATGGCCTTGATTATGTAGTTGTCATTTGCCTCCATTTCAGCAAAGGGCTCCTCACTTCTGCCCAGATACTTGTTGATAACAGTGGGAGAGAAGTGAATTTCTTTACCTCTCACAAAAACAGTTTGGTATTCCTTTCCATATCTCATACAGTGTGGTTGAAGTACCTTTTCTCAGAGTCACCCTGTTGTGTACATAACATGCAGTACTCATGGCCTCTGCCCAGAAATAGTAAGGCAGCTTCTTGGCATGTAGCATAACTCTTGCAGCCTCTTGCAAGGTTCTGTTCTTTCTCTCAACTACACCATTTTGCTGGGGTGTGATTGGTGAGGAGAACTCATGCCCAATTCCTTCATCAGCACAAAACTCAGAAAATCTTGAGTTCTCAAACTCTTTCCCATGATCACTTCTGATTCTAACAATGCCATTATCCTTTTCTCTTTGTAGTCTAAGGCATAGTTCTTTGAATGCATCAAAAGTGTCAGACTTCTCTCTGATGAAGCTAACCCAAGTGAACCTTGAGAAATCATCTACAACCACAAAGGCATATCTTTTACCACCAATACTCTCTACCTGCATTGGTCCCATCAAGTCCATATGTAGCAGTTCAAGAACTCTGGATGTCACCTGATGTTGTAACATTGGGTGTGACATCTGAACTTGCTTTCCAACTTGACATTCACCACATATATTGCCTTCAACAATCTTAAGCTTTGGTAGACCTCTAATAGCTTCCTTGGACACAATCTTCTTCATTCCCTTCAGATTCAAATGGCCAAGTCTTTGGTGCCAAAGCTTTACTTCTTCTTCCTGACTTATCAAACATGTAGTGGAGTGAGCTGTTTCATCAGAAATCCATAGATAGCAGTTGTCCCTTGACCTAGATCCTCTCATCAACAATTCTCCTTTGTTAGAAGTGATAAGACACTCATTCTTTGTGAAGTTGACCTTAAGACCTTGATCACATAGTTGGCTTATGCTGATAAGATTAGCCTTCAAACCTTTGACAAGTAGCACATCATCTAGGTCAGGTAAGCCTTTGCTGCAGAGTTTACCACTGCCCTTGATTTCACCTTTTGCTCCATCTCCAAAGGTTACAAAGCTTGTTGTATGAGGCTTGATATTAGTGAGAAATTTCTCAACACCAGTCATATGCCTAGAACAACCACTATCAAAATACCAATCATTACTAGAAGATGCTCTAAGAGAAGTGTGAGCAATATGTGCAGTTTCAGGAACTTTAGGCTTCCACATCTTCTTAGGAGTGACCCTAGCTGTTTTGGCTTGCACCTGAGGCCTTTTCTTGGGATACCCATAGAGTTTGTAACAGAAGGGCTTGATGTGACCATTCTTCCCACAGTAGTGGCATCTCCAAGCATTAAACTTCTCTTTGCCAGCAGGTCTCTGATGTGGAGTGTGATGTGTCCACATTTTGCCAGGGTCAGGTTTCTTCTGAGCAGGAACAAACTTAGTATTTGTCTTCTTGCTGTGATGTTTGTTCTTAAATCCTACACCAGATGAGTCACCAGCATGCTTTCCTACTTTCAAAATTTCATCAAGCATGTTGGTTCCAGGATTGAGCATCTTTACAGACTTGGTCATATTTTTCAAGTTGGTTGACAGTAACTTGACTTCACTTTCAAGACTAGCAACTTGACTCTGTAGTTGACCCTTCTCTGTCTCCAGTTGACTGATGATTTCCTTCTGCTCTTCATTGATCTTGTACAGTTCCTCACTCTTGATAAATAGCTTTTTATGGACTGAGGCTAGTTCATCAAAGGTGAGTTCTTTATCATCAGATTCAACATCAGTATTATCCACCCCAGTCATGGCACTAACATGATTAGCAGCAACATTCTCTGAGTCAGTGTCAGAGTCTTCATCAGACCATGATACAGTTAGGCCTTTCTTCTGCTTCTTCAGATATGTGCCACATTCTGATCTTATATGACCAAAGCCTTCACATTCATGACATTGAACACCCTTGTTCTGAGTTGACTTATCATCAGTTTTGGTTTTTGTTGAAGTGTTACCTAGTTTACTGATGTCAGTCTGGATGTTCCTCACATTCCTCCTTGGTCTTCTGTCCACCCTCCTTTGAAGCTTGTTGAATTGTCTTCCCAACATGGCTAAGTCATTTGAGAGGTCATCATCTGATTCATCAGCTTCTTCCTCTTCACCAGCACAAGATACAAAAGCTATGCCTTTTCCTTTCTTCTCAGTTTGCTCACCTAAGTTCATCTCAAAAGTTTGAAGAGAGCTCACAAGTTCTTCAAGTTTCATACTTGGGATATCTTGAGCTTCTTCAATGGCTGTGATTTTCATGTTAAATCTCTTAGGTAAGGACCTAAGCATCTTTCTCACCAGCTTTTCTTCAGACAATTTTTCACCTAGAGCCTCAAAGGAATTGTCTACCTCAAGCAAATTCATGTGAAACTCATGAATTGATTCTTCTTCTTTCATTCTGAGGTTTTCAAACTTAGTGTTGAGAAGTTGGATTCTTGAGCTTTTTACCTTGGCATTGCCTTCATGAGTGGTTCTGAGTACCTCCCAAGCATTCTTTGCAACAGTACACTGCTTGATCAATCTGAACATATTTTTGTCCACTCCATTGAATAAAGCATTCAAAGCTTTGGAGTTTCCAAGTGATGCAGTGTCTTCTGCAGCTGACCAATCTTCCTCTGGCTTGAGTACACCAGTGTCAACACCATTAGCATCCAAGATTTTGGGATGCTCCCAGCCTTTGAGCACAGCTTTCCAAGTTCTGCTGTCAAGTGACTTGAGGAAGGCAATCATCCTTGGCTTCCAGTAGTCATAGTTGGTTCCATCCAGGAGGGGTGGTTTGTTGACCGTGGTTCCATCCTTGTCCATGTTTCCAGAAAGTAACTTCCCTGGAGCTCACCCTCAAACAGGCAGGGTGCCTGCTCTGATGCCAATTGAAATTCTGGTGGCAAGTATCAGATGTGTAGCACGATGTGTACACTTTAGGAATCGTACGATGTGTAGCCTAATGTGTCAACATCGTGAACAACTGAACTTGATGAACAAGTAAACAATATAAAGTGCAGGAAACAAAAGAACACGTGAGTTTGTTAACCCAGTTCGGCACTTATAACAAGCCCTATTCTGGAGGATACCAATCCAGGGATGAATCCACTATGGTAGTATCAATTCAAAGCTAAACTCCCCCGTTTACAACTTCTCACTTAATCACTACCCGTGCTAATTCTACCTAGGAACTCCTAGATATGAGAACCTCTGCTCACTCCCCCTCAACCTTACCCAGTAAGGATTTAATAACAAACTCAGTTTGGAGACACACTCCTAGAAAACTATGCACTCGTACCTAAAGGCTTTGAGTGTTGCACACTCTAACTCCTTGCTTCAAAGCTTTGGAGAAAGAACACTAGAGATTACAACTCTATTAAACTCAGTCCTTACTTGTATCAAAATTATGATTCAAGTGAAGGCTCACAAATAACAATGAACAGACTAAGACCTAAGACTCGATATCTTCAATTCTTGGCTTCGTACTTCTTTATGTCTTCAGTCTTCCTTTATATAGAACAAGTTTCATGGGCTTGGATCTTCAATGTTGACAGCTGGCCTTTGTTAATTCTCCTTGAGATTTATTTGATCGTAATCTTTTAATTGTTTGTTTCAAATCTTTTTGATCAAAGTCGGCCAATAAAATAAAACAGAACCATGAAAGATTATCTTGTTCCTTGGCGCGTAAGCTGGCACGATATACTTGAAAAACAAATCTTTTTCAAAAGATCGCGTTTAAATAAATAAAGGCGCGTCCAGTAGGGCGTCCAGATGTGAACCCTGATGTGCCACACATCATGCTCCACATCATGGAATCAGGCTTATTTTACCAAATGAAGCCAACACCCTAAAAGGTCTCAACAGTAAGTATACACATCATCATCAATTATTAATCATTAACCACACATCTCATAATACACTTAATCACTCAAGTTAAGGATTACCAATCAATGACAATTACCAAGTAGTACATTTAATCACATATTCCTAATGCAACTAATGTCAATTACTCATGTCATGTCACCCTAGACATAACTACATGCATGTGGTGCCATCTACTCATTTTTAGGATAAACATATATTCATCTTCACTCAGTCAGTTTTAGGTCATGATGGACACCTTCACTCAGACAGTTTATAGTCATGGTGGACATCTTCACTCGGACAGTTTATAGTCATGGTGGAATCTCGACACATGCATGAATGCATGCAATGTACATAAATCAATTATGATGATACACTTACTCAACAACTCGTGAATATTAGGTCTCTTCCTAATATTCCTCCTCATCAATTCATCTCATTATATCATCATTAGGTCATACATACAAGCACACATATTATACATCAACAACTAAATTATTATAACTCATTATCATCATCACCTCAATACAACACCAACTCAATTAAGTCATCATAACACGTCATCTTAATTCATATAGAATCCAGACATAACACATCATTAACTAACCTCTAATCATCACACAAGCATTAGCTAATCAACATATATATTATTAACTAATCCTCACACATCACATTAAAATCACCCAAAATGGATATCAACTCATACTTCAATAGTTACTCATCAATTCATTAATTCAAACTCAATTACACATACTAATTTTTTAATTCAATTAACGAAGTATTGCAATTATATACTAAAGTAGCATAATCTAAGCATGAACTCCAAAAACTAACATAAAAAATGGATTCTACACGAAAAATCGTGAAGAATAGGTTTCGGGTGCATAAACCATCAAAAAGTCAAAAGTCAACAAAAGTCAACAGTCAAAGCAGCTGACTGGTCTGCGCCGGGCGCAGATGGCAGAATTAATTCCCATGAATTGCAGACACTTGCGCCTGGGCGCGGGAATGCTGCGCTGGGCGTGGGGACCTGATTTCAAAATCGTATTTTCGCATTTTTGACCCAAAAATCACTTTTCCAAAGTCAAAATCACTTATTTGAACCCAATAACATTTATACAACATTTTCCAATCATATTCATGGATAAAAACACTTATTCTAACTTATAAACAACTTAAAACAACTCATGAACAACTTGATTAGGGATTCATACCCATTTTCATCAAAAACTCATTTTTAACATAATCAATCAAAATCAAAGTTCAAGTAATCAACTTTATCATGGATTTCATACAAAAATCATAAGTAGAAGCATATCATACATGAATCATTATCAAAGCTTCAATTATAAACACATTCCCAAAATTCTTTTCTTCCCAAAACCCAAAATGAGTGAAGATAGTTTGGGTGTGGAGTCATAGACAAACTTCTCTCTCTTTGACCACTCACAATTATATTATCTAAACCTCTTACCTCAATTTAGATGAATCTTCAAAGCTCTACACTTCTAGAATTCTCAATCTTTAACATCTAACCAAGGTTTTTCTTCTCTTTCTCCTCTCCTCTCCATGAGTTCTTCCTCCACCTCTCTATCTCTCAACCTCTCTTTCTCTCATTCTAAGATAAAAACAACACAAAACCTAACTCTCATAAAAATCATTCATTTATATAACCCCTCTCTAGGTTTTAGTAAAATCCCCACATTATCCTCCTTTTTTCTCTACAATTCCCACTCACAATTCCATTTTCACTCTAACCACCCACTTTCATACTAATTACAAAATTGTCATTAATTCCTCTCCAAGATACCCTATCTCTCTAGCTAATGACCAAAATGTCCATCTTATCTCTACATAATCCACTAACTCACACTAGATTAATATATTACCCTTATTTCTACCACAAACTCTTATTATTCTAATTAAGCCCAATACTCATCAAAGCTCATTTCTAACAAACATAAAAGTAACAATTAATTATTACATCAATTAACATACACAATTAATTAAATAACGTTAATTAATAAAATATAACCAAATATACGATTTGGGGTGTTACAATTTTGAAGGAGGAATAGCAATGTTCCAAATTAACTTTGCCCAATGTGAATCTTGAAAATTTGGAGAATTGAAACTATAAGCTTGTTTGAGCTCCAAGTCTCCTGTGTCGGTATGTTTCCAAAGTAACTTGTCATGAGAATGAAATAGAGGAATGGCAACTCTATTCACTATGGAACTGAGAGTAGGGAACATGTTAGTCAATTCATCAAGAAACACCCAGTGACCATTGTGAATGAAATCACAAACCTTAGAGGAAAGGAAAGGTCTTATCTAAAGAGGAATATTAAGAAGCTCAACTAAAGAATCTCCACACCAGTTATCTGTCCAGAACTTGATTGAATTTCCATTGCCAAGTAACCATAAGGTGTTGTCAGCAATCACTCCAAATTCTTCCTTAATGCTACTCCAAATTGAAGAGAAAATGTGATGCTTTATAACCTGATTATTTCTGAAAACTCTGTCTCTAAGAAGCACAGCCCAAGAGGATTGAGAGTTGATCAAAGACCAGCAAAGCTTTAAGTTAGAGGCCTTGTTTAGCACAGTGAGAGACCTAAGGTTTAGACCACCCTGAGATAATGGTCTACACAACCTTTTACAAGCTACAGTTACCAGTTTTCTCTTCTCAATATCACCACTCCATATAAAGTTTCTAATGCATTTTTCTATATCTTTAAGAAGTGAGACTGGCCAAGAATATAGAGAAATGCTATAAGTGAGCATGCTTTGGATTACAGACCTGACAAGTTGTACTCTTCCAGCAATGGAGAGAAGGGAAGCCTTCCAAGCTAACAGCTTCAGCTTTATCTTATCAGCAATAGGCTGGAGGTGAAATGACTTAGGTTTACCTTTGAAAATAGGCACTCCCAAGTAATTGAAAGGTAAAGCACCAAGCTTGAAATTAAGAAGCTACATAATAATACCTAACCTCCTAGGAGTGATAGATCCAGAAATAATTGAAGACTTTGAATTGTTAATGACTTGGCCAGATTCAAGGGCATAACAATTAAATATATCCTTAAGACTCTTCAAACCGACAATATTACCCTTACAAAAAATCAAAAGATCGTCAGCATAAAAGCAATGTGAGGGCACCTTGATGTTTTTAGTACCATTGATCTGAAGAAGCTTGCCTTGAGATACCAACAAAAAAATACTTCTACTAAGAACCTCCTCAGCAAGGCAAAATAGCAAAGGTGATAAGGGATCACCTTTCCTAACCCCTCTGTTGCAGTTGAAATATCCATGTGATTGGCCATTAATGGAAATAGAAAGATGAGCAGACTGCAGAATCACTTCAATACATTTGCAGAATATATCATTGAAACCAAAGGATTTTAACACCTTGAGAAGAAAAGACCAATCCATGGTGTCAAATGTTTTTGCAATGTCAATCTTCAAAGCTAGATTCCCCCCAAAAGATTTGTTGTGAAGAAGATTTGCAGCTTTAGAGGCTACACACAAGCATTCTTGTTGTTTTTTATTTTAAAAAATAATAATTTTCTGAAAATTGGAACCGAAGAGAATTACTGGCTGAGTCGCGGGACAATACGCTCTCTTTAAGACGTTTCGTGGCACTGCCCAAAATTGTGCAAGCAGACTATCAACCACGCCGCCTCCAGGATAAAACAGCACAGTAACAACTGTATACCGATTACTACTGCACTTATAGAAATCAGTCAACAATTACACCTTCTTGAGTGGTACTACAATACCACTCGAATTGATGATACGACATCAATCTATGATTCATCGGTTATTCAGTGGTACTACAATATCACTCAAATTGATGCTACGACATCAATCTATGAATCACCGGTACTATGATACCATATGTGGTACTACAATACCACATGTATAGATGATACTACAATATCAATCAATACAATGGCACAGAGGCCATTCTAATATGGTACTAAGACCAATCTTAAATCCAAGGGATTATGGTGCTAAGACCATTCTTTATATGAAGGAACTAGTGATACTTGATCACTCTTAAAACAAATTAATACTAATAGTAAAATTAGTATCACACAATAAGACATAGAATAAACTTCAACATTCTCTAAACAATTAGGTATAAAAACTATTAGAGATCTTTCCAATTTGCATAAACAAGTAAGAAACAAATTAATATTAAATTATTTATCCATGATCACCAAATTAATTCATGGTAAGCCTTGATATACATATTAGCAAGAGCACATTATCAGTATCAATTATTGTTAAAAGAACCATGGCAATTTTAGTGTCATATGATCCAAAATGGACTACCTAGTTCAAATAGGTTCACACAGTTATATAAATGAGTGCAAGAAAGCTTATCCAAAATCTAGATTTCTTGTTTTAAGTTTGCTAATATTAAAAATAGCAATTGTGGAAAAATCTCTCATTCACAACTATCATCTAAGCTTTAATGCTTAATCGCAAGACATAATTTTAATTTTCATAAGCAATAAGCAATCAACTTAATTCAATATCTTTGCTTAGATAACAATTCCACTTTTTGTATATTTAGAGAATGAAGCATAGATATAAAATAATCCAAATAAGTAACTAACCTCTCACCATTAGTGTGTTGCCTACTATCAACATACCCAAGATGATGATGACCAAAGGCCATTAGCTGGTGGCGATGAAGTCACCGAAGGAAAACATATTGAAGGAAAACATGTTGCCAGCCATCATACTTCTTTTTTTCTTATATTATATATTCTCACATGCAACACTTAGATAGTGTATAAATTTTCTTAATGTAGCCATCAATTCAATTTATTTTCCCAAAAACTTAACCGTTACAAATTGATGGAAAAATAAATCGTAATAAATTAAATAAATAAATATGAGATTTAATTTATTTATTTTCTCAAATTACATATTAGTATGCTACAACACACTAGTATGCTCTAGTACCCGATATGGGACTAAATTTTATTTTCAATTCACACACCAATGTGAACTTTGTTCCAACAATCCCCCACTTGAATTTTAAAGAAAATTCCAAATATCGTAGGACGATTCTAAAAGATTGTGCATAAGCAAAGGTGTCTATGACTTGAACCTTTACATAGCAAGTAAGAGCCCGATTTAGTAAGAGTGACACTTGTCTTGAACTCTATCTCGGATTTTTCTCAAACCCGCACACAACCTTTTCTTAAGGTGTATCTTAAAAGCCCGTGCTTTAATGGCCCTGCACGTGTATCCCGGTTTCATGAACGCTCTAGGAATTCGCCTCTAAATTCCATAGGAACCGGCCTCAGTTCCACATTCATATAGGTGAGTCTATCAAGAGTACTCCTGAAGCTTGGTACTCCACTCATACAGAGTATAGATTTCATTAAGAGTTTTATTATCTCATCCTTTCGCTTTCAGGATTCATGCTTCTTTTATTTATACTTGCATGATCTTCTTTAACTCCTCACAACTTGTTATTACCCATTGAACCTATTTCTTTGGGATCTCCAGTCAGTTAGGTTGGGTTTCCATCATGAGAAATTCATTTAGGCATTAGTCCCATCTTTACAGATGTATTATGGACTTCCTTTTTAGCTATTCCTTTCGTCAAAGGATCTGCTAAATCAGTGTGTACATGATCCATTCTTACAACACCTTTTGAGACTAACAATCTCGATGTGCTGTGCTTTCTTTTTATTTGACGTCTCTTACCGTTATAATAACGGTTCTCAATTTATGCAATAGCCGCGGTACTATCGCAATGGATCTACACACCTGTCATAAGTTTTTCCATAAAGGAATTTCAAATAGCAAGCAACCAACTTGCTACTTCACTATCTGATGCTAATGCTATTATTTCATACTCCATATTGGACTAAGCCAATATAGTCCGTTATTCTGATTTCCAAGATATAATTTTTCTACTATATATACCAAATATATAGTCACTAATTATTTTGGAATAATGTATTCCAATTTACATCACTATATCCGTCCATTACAACAATAGCACACCAATGCTCAATAGCATTACCACGACATATGCAATGCTACTACATATGCAATGTCAGGTCTAATACAATCAGTGATGTATCAAATGCGGCAACATATATATGCTTTCATATTCTGATTATCTTACACTTTCACCAGTGTTCTTCCATAGTTTTTACACTATGATCATATAGTATGCAAACAAATTTGCATTCAGTAAACATATTTCTTTAAAAACTATCTCATCATAGTGAGATTGATTTAAGGAAATTCACATTCATGAATCAGTAATCTCAATATCCAAGATTACATTCACTTTGAAAATCATTTGACAATCATCAAATTGTCAAACTTTTCATGCCATTTCATATGGCTTGATTAAGACTCTACAAAGTCTTATCCAACTTATCGACTTTAGTTATCTCGCCCATGAGTTTAAAAATATTTAGGTTGTTCCTTAAAAGTTTCTTCTTCCAATTCACTATTTAAAAAATATTTTTAATATTCATTTGGCCTTATGAATATTATTTTTGTGATTGGAGGAAAAATGTTGAAAAGATCAATATTTGTTTTCTTTCAAAAAATTATTTACAACCATTCAATTTGAGTCATGAAGCAAGTCTATTAAATGTCAAATCTCAAGTCTTAATAGACTCTAGAGAGTCACTTTCATCATTTATGGCCACCACCATAAATCAGCATAGAGAATCCATCTCATAATTTACGGCTACCACTATAAATCAACATTTCATCTTTTACGGCTACCACCATAAATCAACATCCAAGAAAGACAATTTCTTGGAGTTTTGTTGGATCCTCTTCTAATCTATAAACCATGTAATCAGGTTCATACTTTTTTTAGCAACTTTTGCAACCTTACCTTTTTGAGGTTCTATTACCTCTTGTTTGATGTTATAATTACTGTTTCTGATCTTGCAAAGCCCCCACTATTTCTCAATTTATAGAGAACTTCAATTTCATAGAGAACAACATATTTTGATTCTATGTTCATATTAGCAGGCAACAACCTATAAGCTTTGTGTATCAACAAATACACATTCATAGGCTTAACTATTGATTTTAACTCTCTTGGAGTCGAGAATTTGAACCTACGTCAAATTACTCCAAGTTCAAAAAATAAGACAAGTTAAATTGTCTTTTCATCAAAATTCCATGAATAGAAATTTTGTTCTTGTGCTTCGGCACTCAATTTGACACAAAATAATCACTTAATTAAATTTTCCCCACTAATGAGATGCAATGCCGAAATTAAACATGATTGTAACAATGAGCTCGGTAAAAAAGGTTCTATATATTTTTATTTTGTTTTAATTATTTAATCCGTTTTACCGTTCATCTCAAAAGAGTAAGTCACAGTTGTTTCATGAATAATTTCATTCTCATTAAAACAAAATGAGGGAATCATATTTTGTGCCTTATCAAAAATGAAGTTACTTGACTTTTTATTGAAATAATTTTCAATTTCAACTCATGAAATTGAAACATGTCAAGAACATCACTTTTCACTTTTCTTTTTCATAATATTTATGAAAGAATAATCTGAACAGTCATCAACAAAATTGATGAAGCATCTGTTTCTACATTTAGTGTTATTGTTCGAGACAACAAGCACTTCCTTGCTTTACAACTTTTTCTTTCAAAAAAAGACAAGATTTCAGACTTTCAAAGGTACATATTCTTTAAACTTTTTATCCTGTTAAGCTTGTTCAATTGTATAAAATACAACTGCAATATTCTACTTCAAGTATTAACAACTCTTTTTGTTGTTTTAAAAACATAATCTTAATTTGTTGTCAATATTTGAAGTGATTCCCTTCAAACCAAAATGGTTTGTCATAGTCAAGAACATTATAATCTGAACCAATAATTTCTTCGGTGATAATGGCAAAAAGAAACGTCTTAAAATTGTTGTTTTTGATTTTAAAAAATAATAATTTTCTGAAAATTGGAACCGAAGAGAATTACTGGCTGAGTCGCGGGACAATACGCTCTCTTTAAGACGTTTCGTGGCACTGCCCAAAATTGTGCAAGCAGACTATCAACCACGCCGCCTCCAGGATAAAACAGCACAGTAACAACTGTATACCGATTACTACTGCACTTATAGAAATCAGTCAACAATTACACCTTCTTGAGTGGTACTACAATACCACTCGAATTGATGATACGACATCAATCTATGATTCATCGGTTATTCAGTGGTACTACAATATCACTCAAATTGATGCTACGACATCAATCTATGAATCACCGGTACTACGATACCATATGTGGTACTACAATACCACATGTATAGATGATACTACAATATCAATCAATACAATGGCACAGAGGCCATTC
This sequence comes from Trifolium fragiferum, assembly GCA_954870985.1. Taxonomy (NCBI): domain Eukaryota; kingdom Viridiplantae; phylum Streptophyta; class Magnoliopsida; order Fabales; family Fabaceae; genus Trifolium; species Trifolium fragiferum. The sequence goes on from OX940792.1 coordinate 3,547,151, forward strand.
TAATATGGTACTAAGACCAATCTTAAATCCAAGGGATTATGGTGCTAAGACCATTCTTTATATGAAGGAACTAGTGATACTTGATCACTCTTAAAACAAATTAATACTAATAGTAAAATTAGTATCACACAATAAGACATAGAATAAACTTCAACATTCTCTAAACAATTAGGTATAAAAACTATTAGAGATCTTTCCAATTTGCATAAACAAGTAAGAAACAAATTAATATTAAATTATTTATCCATGATCACCAAATTAATTCATGGTAAGCCTTGATATACATATTAGCAAGAGCACATTATCAGTATCAATTATTGTTAAAAGAACCATGGCAATTTTAGTGTCATATGATCCAAAATGGACTACCTAGTTCAAATAGGTTCACACAGTTATATAAATGAGTGCAAGAAAGCTTATTCAAAATCTAGATTTCTTGTTTTAAGTTTGCTAATATTAAAAATAGCAATTGTGGAAAAATCTCTCATTCACAACTATCATCTAAGCTTTAATGCTTAATCGCAAGACATAATTTTAATTTTCATAAGCAATAAGCAATCAACTTAATTCAATATCTTTGCTTAGATAACAATTCCACTTTTTGTATATTTAGAGAATGAAGCATAGATATAAAATAATCCAAATAAGTAACTAACCTCTCACCATTAGTGTGTTGCCTACTATCAACATACCCAAGATGATGATGACCAAAGGCCATTAGCTGGTGGCGATGAAGTCACCGAAGGAAAACATATTGAAGGAAAACATGTTGCCAGCCATCATACTTCTTTTTTTCTTATATTATATATTCTCACATGCAACACTTAGATAGTGTATAAATTTTCTTAATGTAGCCATCAATTCAATTTATTTTCCCAAAAACTTAACCGTTACAAATTGATGGAAAAATAAATCGTAATAAATTAAATAAATAAATATGAGATTTAATTTATTTATTTTCTCAAATTACATATTAGTATGCTACAACACACTAGTATGCTCTAGTACCCGATATGGGACTAAATTTTATTTTCAATTCACACACCAATGTGAACTTTGTTCCAACAATTCTTTAATGTCTCTGCCATGAATAAAGCCTTTTTGTTCTACAGAGATGAGATGAGGCATAATAGAGACTAACCTATCAGCTATAACTTTGGAAATCACCTTAAATTTAAAATTAGCCATAGTTATGGGTCTGTAATGCTCAATTGCATGTGCTTCAAGAAACTTGGGCAACAAGGCAATGATATTTGAATTAAAACCTGGCATGATCCAGCTTGTAGTAAAAAATTGGAGTACAGCATTGATTACATCTTCCTTCACTATGTCCCAATAATGTTGGAAGAAAGCTGCAGCCTTGATCTCAGCACTTGAAGGAAGCACAGTCAGCATAGAATTAATCTCAGAAGTAACAAGTGATGGAATAACCTCCTCAGCTAACATAGAATCCTGCAAAACAATGTTAGAACAAAACAAGTTTTTATAAAAATTAACCACGTGTTCTGAAATAAGATTTTGGTCAGTAATGACTGTTTCACCATCTTGAAGAGAATTTATGTGTTTGGTTGTGGATTTGATTTTGGCTAGTTTATGGAAATATTTGGTGTTTCTTTCCCCCTCTAAATGCCAATTGTTTCTTGCTTTTTCTTTCCAAAAGGCTTCTTGCTTACTCAGAGCATCTTCATACAAAATGCTAGTTAACTTCTCTTCATTCAAGAGGGCTTCATTGTGACCATAAGCTTGAATTTGGTTTTGTATTTGTTGAAGCTTCAGTTCAGTAGATTTAACTAAATCATGAACATTACCAAAGCATTCTTTGTTCCAAGTCTTTAACTTAGCTTTGAGAGTTTTCAATTTATGAGATAGGATAAACATGGGACAACCAACTACTACATTATTCCAACTCTCAGAGATGAGGTTGCTACAGTCAGGATGTAAGGACCACATTCTCATAAATTTGAATTGAGAAGCAAAAGAATTTGCACATAACTGTACTTCCAATAATAAAGGAAAATGATCAGATCTAAGCTTGGTCAGTGTAGAGACTGCAGAAACCTGACAAATATCTAACCAAGCTTGATTGCAAACCACTCTATCAAGTCTTTTCTCAGTGTGTCTTGATCCTCCTCTCCCATTGCTCCAAGTGAACTCAGCACCCCTAGTAGGAAGGTGAATCAAATTAAAAGTATCTGTCCAAGTTTGGAATTCTTCAATAGGTCTTCTTGAGGGAGTGAAGCTACCTCTATGCTCATGAGCCCCTAAGATTGCATTAAAATCTCCTAAGAAACACCAAGGAAGATCATATTGAGCCTGTAAAGCATTAAGGGAATTCCATAGGTTTCTTCTAGTTTGATAGTTGGTGGAAGTATATACTGCAGCAAAGGCTAAGGTTTTGTTATTCTCAACTATGGAAAAAGATACATGTTGTTCATCTGAAGTTATAATGGAAGGATTGAGGGATAATTTACAAATACACCAAAGGTTGGGTAAGTGATTAGGTTTGTTGTTAAAGGCAAAAAAATTTAGGTTCAGATTGCATAACCACCTTCTAGGCATGTCTTCACAGGCCATCCAAGGTTCAGAGAGTAGAATAATATCAGGTTTGTGATCCATAATAAGTTTCTTTAATGCTAATCTTGTATGGGAATTAGCTAATCCCCTTGTATTCCAATAAATGCACTTCATCTAAAAAGTTTAGGAGAACCTTTTGATCTGGTAACATATGATTCTCTACTAGATTGTTTAAGTTTTTTTCTAGCCCTTAGACAAATGCACCTGAAACCCATCATCAAGCTTCTCTAACCCTTGCCCTGTATCTTCTAAAGCCTTCAAAGCCTCCTCATCTGCTTCAGTCATGTTTGCCCATGATTCTTTGAGAAAATTCATATCTTTTGCAACTCTGACATGTAATTGATTGTTATTATGCTCTCCTACAAGCTGAGAGGATCCTTCATTTACTAAGGGTATAATCTTTGGAGCTTGATCTTCTATCTGCTTCCCACCCTCATCAATTTGAGTTGCATCAACAAAAGAGTCTTGTGAGCTAACATCATAAGCTATTCCATCAATATTAGGGTCCTCATTGAAATTAACATTCAACTCCTGCTCCAGCTGCCTATCTTGGTTTCTCATTAAAGATCTTGGACTCAATGGAGTTAAAACCGTGGTTTCTCTTTGTCCAACTGCACCTTGAGTCGAACCTTCATTAACTTTGCTTGTTGAACTTACATCTTGAGGAATGTGCCTGCAGTATTGACCTTCCCAGCAGAACAATCTACATTAACAATCTCTTTTTCAACATTAATAACCTATGCTGTTTTGCCCTGTTGCTTCCTACCATCCCTGGTTTGGACAAAAACTTGCTTAGGGTCAGTATTTGTAACTTTTTTCTCTTTGTTTACCCTAGAATCCTCATCTCTTTTCCATCTCTTACAATTCTCAGTACCATGCCCAATCATTTGACATTCACAACAGAAAGGAGGTATATGTTCATACTCTAAATCAATAAAGAAGGCATAACCCTTTCTTTCCACTAGAAGTTTGTATCTTAGTGGTTGTGATAAATCAATATCCACTAACACCCTTACAAACTGACCAAAAGTTCTTTCTATCATTGGCTTAGCTGTAACAGAGTCAATACAAATTGGTGTTCCTATACTACCAGCTATGGTGAACAAGAAGTTTTTATGCCAATATTCCTAAGATAAACCAAAAATCTTAACCCAAACCTGGACATATGTGTTATGTTGCATTTTAGGGTTAAAGTCTTTAGACCATGCAAAAAAGTTTAACAAACCAGGGTTTAAATTCCATGAAGGAATGGATCTAACCCTTCTAACATCCTTCAAAGAAGAAAAAGTGATAATTTTATGTGTAGATAATTTTAATTTTTCACATAAAAAATAAGCATTGTAAATTATTCAAATGTGTAATTTTTTAGATTTTTAAAATAAAATATTAATATGTTAGCTTTTTATAAAAGTTTAATATTTATCATTTTCTAATTTTTTTTTAGAAATAAAATTTCTGATTTTTATTAAAAAATTAACATTTTATGTTTTTTCAATTTTTTTTAAATTAATAATTCAGATGTTTAAAAATCTTTTTTTCCTATTTTTTTACGAAAAAACTATTTTATTTTTGTTTTTTCTTTTAAAAATTAATATTACAGTTTTTAACAAATTCATTATTTATTTGTTTATTCAGATTTTTGAAAATATATATTTTTTGAAAAAATTAATAATTTACATTTTTTCAGTTTTTTTTAATTAATATATTAGATTTTTTAAAGAAAATAATTTTTTTCAGATTTTTTTTTAAAAAAAATCGTTTTTTTATTTAAATTAATATTACATATTTTTTTAAAAATATTTTTAATTTTTGTTTATATTTTTCAAAACATTAAATTTCAAGTGAGACTTTTTTATTTAGCAAATTCATAAGTAAAACTTAGTAAGTTCTTAAATTAATTACTTGGTTTTTTTTTTTTTTTAACAATAATTACTTGGGTTTGAAACTCAATTGTCAAAACCAAATACGGAGTAATTCTTGGTATGTCATATAAATTTTTGGATTAAAATTAGTTAATGGTATTGAAACTCCGTATACCTATAATATAGTAACTGAAAAAGAAAATATTACTTGATTTTCCCTTTTCCACCTATAAATCAGTACATATATAAAAATTGTTTTAGAAAATATTTTAGCTTTATTAGAATTTGTACAACTTGAACTTATTGGATTATAATAATTTATACGACTTGTAGAAAATTCTTGTATTTGCTTATGTTTGTTCTTTATCTTCACCGTTTCTTGTTTTCCATTTTATTTTTTTTAGAAGTAACAATATATAATTCCTCGTTAACTGAACAATTGATTGAAAAATTTATCCTTGTTATATATAACAGATTGTATCTTCAAAATGTCCTACAAATCATCAGAATCAGAACAAGAAAATTGCACCCGGACTCAACAATCCTCCGAAAATACATATCGGCATATGTATCATTTGGCGAATTCTTGTTATTCTTATTTTCCTTGGCCTACCTATCGGCATATCTCTCGGCATAATTTATAGTCAGCTGTCTCTGACCAAGTTCAGCATAGTTGAAGCCTCAATCGTTCAATTTAACCTCATCAACAACACCTTGTATTATAATTTTGAGGTCACCATTATGGCTAAAAACTTCCATAAGGACATAGAAACTTATTACTCGGTCACTGTAATTCCTTCTTATAAAGGTAATCAATTAGATGCGATGACAATGACACCCTTTGTTACGGGCAGTAAGAATATTGTTACGCTTGAGCCCATAGTGTTTCAAGGGATTAGTGTTATGAAATTCAAGTCTAAACAACTTGTTGAGTATAATAAGGAGACACAATTGGGAATTTACAACTTACATTTGGAGTTAGATTTGCACTTATATCTTCCAACTCATCATGTGCATTGTCCAAAGTTGAAAATTCCTTTAATTTCCAATGGTAAAGCAGCACCTACTTTCAATGTCACCACATGCTCGCACAAGAGTGATTGAGTATTGGATTGATATATTTGGTTTGAAACTGAAAATTCTCGAATAAAAAAATAAATAACATTATTTTAGTTTGTTTTAATATATTGTTCTTTATTTATATATAGTTTTTTTTGTTCAAAATGTTAATTAAATTTAGTTGAGTCTTACTAGATTTCTGTGTAAAGTATTCTTTAATTGTGTGTCATTACCCTTATAAATTTGGTGTACTTTTTCAGCAACAGACATATTCTTTTATGAGCTAGTAACAAGACAAGGGTATTCATTATATAATTGTCAATTTGAGAAATGTTATTAGTGAAATGTGTAGCTCAACTAATTGAAGATCTAAAATTTAAATCCTGACAAAAAGAAAAATGAACATAACATTTTAATATACTAATGATTTGCCATTAAAAAAAATTGAGAATGTTATTGAAAAGTAAACATTGACAAAGTTTGAATGATAGTTTATGTTTATATTAAGGAAAATGCTATTTAGTAAAAATTTTGGTATGCAAAAAAGAGAAGAATTATATGTGGCAATATTTGATTGGTTAAATTATAATCATTCTCTCTTTCATATATGGTTATTCAATTTTTGATTGGTCAAATTCTCTACTTTTATGGATTCTTCTTTTTCTTATGCAAAAATTTATTACTAAATAGCAATGCTCTTATATTAATGTTCCAAAAAGAGAAAAAAAATAGAAAAAATATTTGGAGAGAGGAGGGTCCTTACCACACGACCTACAAAATTACAAATAAAGTCTAAAGTGCTTAATATATAACTATTGCTAAAAATTTAAATGTAGTATGAAATAAATCAATCTGCCTCAATAAAGAAAAATAAAAAGAAAATAAAAGACAATTGTATATTGTGATGCTCTAAGACTAAGTTATATTCTCGAGTTAAACGCACTCGATCCCATTAATTTTACGATATCTGTTTGTATTTGATTTAATTCATCCTTACATTCGGTAGGTTTTCAACGATTGATAATTGTTTGGTTAGGATGAAACTCTCCTCCTGAAAACGATTTCTAGATAAAAATAATGATAGCTCTTGCTTTTCCACGAATGGAAAGGTGCAACCTCTCTTATGATGGTCTAATATGGCAAGATAGATGTGATGTAGTCCTTTTTATGCTACTGTTGAAGTACAAAAGTAAGTATATAAATTATCGTCTCCACAGGGACTGGTGCGATATCGATACCGTTCAACAATTAATATAATTTTAAGTAAAGTGATTAGAGATGTTTGTTTATGTAAAAGTAAGAAAATATAGTGATGGTAAAGAAATGGTTTAGAATTCAAAGAGAAAAGGTTGTCGGGATTAGACTTTACTCATTTACTCGTATCTACGTTTCTAAATCAGTTAGATATATTTTAACCATTCATCAATATTATCACGTATTGCTCACGTATGTTTCTGTGTCCAGATAACGACGAGAATCACGTTATATTTATTAACCCTCGATGTCTCAACAATTAATCAATATAACGACTAATTACATTATTCAAACTCCGATGTCTCGGATAATTCAAACAACACAAAAGCATTAAATCCCAATACAAAAAGTGAATATCAATCCTAAATCTATGTCTAGAAATTAGGGTTTAATAGGTGATTATCTTTAAATTCTTGATTCAAACATTATATGTCTATAAATTTAAATCAAAAGCTAAACATGAAGGTCAAAGATAAAACCAATAATGATGAATGAATTAGAACATATCATAACATGATTATGAGTTGTAAATATTCATAAACAAGCTACATCTAATCCTAACAAAAATAGATTTAGTTACACATGGTGAGCTAACAAAGATGAGGAAAATAGAAGTGAATGAACATCACCCTTGATGTCTCAAAGATGTGTGAATCCACCTTCAATCTCCTAGGCAATGCACCTCAAGGCTCTTAGATTTCTCTAAGTTTTTCTTTCTGAAGTTCTGTCAAATGGTCTCCTCTTGAAGGCTATTTATAGGCGTGAAAAACAGCTGGTCGCTCAGCTATCATCTGGTCGCTCAGCTACCAGCTTGTCTTGGTGAAGGGTTTATCTGACACGTGTAAAAATTCATGCTTGATGCCCAAGACTTCCTTCAATTTGGTCGCTCAGCTACCATTTGGTCGCCCAGCTACCAGTTTGTCTTGGTGAAGGGGTTATTTGACACGTGTAGAATTTTTTGCTTGTTGTTCAAGGTTTTCCTTAATTTGGTCGCTCAGCTACCAGCCTCTGTTTGCAGATTTTGTTTCTTTGGCTTTTCTTCAATTTTTAGCACAAAAACCTGTCAAAAGGGTTAGGATTAAGATATACTAAACAAAATAAAATAAAAACAACTATTTACATGATTTTGGGGTTTTTCAAAAGGATATCTTACAAAATAAGTTAATAAGTGCCTTAATTCACTATATGATTTTACTACTTTTTTGCACTTATCAAACTCTCCCCAACTTAAAACTTTGTTTGTCCTCAAACAAAAGTCCAAAATAAACTCTCCAAACATGGCTCAAATATCGTTAGTGCATAATTCATTTAAGCTTTGCAATCAATCAAAAACTTTGAATGTAAATCATTTTAAGCTTTGCATGATTTAATGTATTGCAAGTTTAAACCAATCATTCATAATCATCAAAGAATCAAAGCATGAATGTGAAATAGTTTCTAAATTCAAGCAAGATTTCAAGCTTTCGAAATCAACATGATAATCAACTAGAATCACAATTCTCACAAGTGTTTCAACTCAAAGGTGTAGTGTTTCTCTCAATCCAAACAATGTGTTCACAACAAATCAATTCAAACATACATCTCAACATAATTACAAAACATGCTATCAATCATGGATCACTAAGGACTTTCTTAAGCTTGTAATGGGGCTAGGCTACAAGAAATCATTGTTTTTCTTTGGATTCAAAGAGCCTTAAGGATAAGAGAGCATTTTTCTTGAGTACTTTCATCTCATAAGTTGTTCACCCTCTTTCACTTTCCCCTTTTTTCACATTTGGTGATTCTTTATGCCACAATCTTTTCTTTCTTTTTCTTTGCAATTTCATTGATTACTTTTGTTGATGACATTCTTTTTCTTTCTCAAAATCACCATTTTCAACTACTTCTTTTTTTTTTCTTTTCAAATTGATCAAATAACCTCCTTCTCCCCAACTTGTTTTCAACCCTACATAAACTCAATGCTCAATCATCCTAAGACAAGGGTCAAGTCAATGTTTTTCTTAGGTTCAAGGGTTCATCACAAACAAAATTATCAAATTTTGGCTCAAGTGGGGTAACAAAGGATCACACAACTCACAAGGTAGGTTATATTTGGCCAAAGTAGTTGCACTCATATAGAAACATGGCCTTGATCATTTCCATGACTTCAAACACATCAAGTAATAGCAAGATTCAGTTAAAATAAACAGAGTTAAACACAATTGCCGGCTCTCAAATATATAAACAATGGAAGGTTCACACCATCTCACCCGGCTAGGTCTACGTGATTCATAATCAATTAATCATGTTAAGAAGGAATGAATGAAGCTACTTAGTTCAAATTCATCCTATCATTCAAAGATAATCACAAACTTTTGACCTCAACTTAAGCAATTGAAATTATTTTGATCATGCATTTGCTTTTGATTAATCACAAATCTAGACATATTAATTCATATGCACATTTAGCAATCACAAAGATTTAAACCATGTTTGTTCAGTCAACATTTGCAATGAAATATAAAACATGAATTTAAATGACTGAAACAATAAAATGTCATTGTGTATGGTGTGCTTTAATACTCTGCTTCTGCTACTCCCTCCTCTTCAAGAAGTGTGGACTGTCCTCAGGCCAAGAAAATGAAGTTATGCCTGCATTCACAAGGTAATAATACAGCCCTATGCTTTTGTCAGAAATTTAGAGGTAATGATATGCTTAGTGACAATGGCAGAAGCGAAACTTCAAGTGGAAATTCACACCAGTTCAAGGACTTTGTTCATAAGAGGATGAACATGTTCAAAAACTTATTATAACATATGCGAAATTAAAAATGCGTAAATAAAAGTAAAGGAAAGAAAATTGGGTTGCCTCCCAACAAGCGCTTCTTTAACGTCATTAGCTTGACGCCTTTTTGGTTAGGGTGGCCAAAACGAGATGGAAAGCACATCATCCGTCTTTTTCCTTTGGTTTGGGAGGAATTCCATGAACTTAAGATAAAGATGTCGCGGAGTCCAAATCCTCCTCAATTCTTTTTTGTTGAACAAGGCATAAATTTCGTCAATGACCCGATCAATTTCCGCCTTGTTCTCCAACTCCTTCTTTTGTTCCACTGATTCTTCCTTGTCAAATAATCCTTCATTTTCCTCTACAACCATCATCACTTCTTCATTATCAACAATTTTGGCCTTTTCAATATATGGAAATTCTTGAGGAAGTTCTATTTTGTGTGGTGCTTCCATTTCATCCATTGTTTTCACTACACCACCTATTTCAACTATTGTTTCTTCCTCATTTTTCTCAACATCTTCTTCCACACACTCTCCACATTCCTCATTCTTTGTGAAATTATTATCTTTCTCATCAAGATTGGTCTGAGTGTTGGTTTGAACTTCTTTGATTTTCTTATCAGCCATTTGCTTGATCATTTGTGCAAACTGCTCGTCAGTCATCGGAGGACAATGACCAGTGGGATGGTCTCCACTACAAAGCTCACAATAAGCAACTTGTTTGTGTCTACTCGGCACTTCTTGCATCTCCTTGATCATATGGGCAAACTGCTCTTCAGTCATCGGAGGACAATGACCAGTGGGATGGTCTCCATTGCAAAGCTTACAATAAGCAACTTGTTTGTGTCTACTTTTCACTTCTTGCATCTCCTTGAGATGTTGAGGAAATTTTGACAATTGTTCTGTTAACTCTTGCAATCTTTGAATCAACAAGTTGTTACTAGCTAATACCTCATTAGTCCTATCCAATTCACTAATTCCATAATTTTGCCATTTCTCTTGCTCTTGGCCATAATAATTATTGTAACCACGGTCAGTCATGGTCCTGTTTATGATGGGGAATCTGAAAAAGGATTGAACTTAACAAGAAAAAATTTCTTTGACTAGCAAAGAAGGATTAGTGCAAAACACAACTATACAATATAAACAAATATGTACAAATACTTAAAAGAATATAAATTGTTGCAATGCTCCAATATCTAAACGCCAGTCCCCGGCAACGGCGCCATTTTGTTGAAGTACAAAAGTAAGTATATAAATTATCGTCTCCACAGGGACTGGTGCGATATCGATGCCGTTCAACAATTAATATAATTTTAAGTAAAGTGATTAGAGATGTTTGTTTATGTAAAAGTAAGAAAATATAGTGATGGTAAAGAAATGGTTTAGAATTCAAAGAGAAAAGGTTGTCGGGATTAGACTTTACTCATTTACTCGTATCTACGTTTCTAAATCAGTTAGATATATTTTAACCATTCATCAATATTATCACGTATTGCTCACGTATGTTTCTGTGTCCAGATAACGACGAGAATCACGTTATATTTATTAACCCTCGATGTCTCAACAATTAATCAATATAACGACTAATTACATTATTCAAACTCCGATGTCTCGGATAATTCAAACAACACAAAAGCATTAAATCCCAATACAAAAAGTGAATATCAATCCTAAATCTATGTCTAGAAATTAGGGTTTAATAGGTGATTATCTTTAAATTCTTGATTCAAACATTATATGTCTATAAATTTAAATCAAAAGCTAAACATGAAGATCAAAGATAAAACCAATAATGATGAATGAATTAGAACATATCATAACATGATTAAGAGTTGTAAATATTCATAAACAAGCTACATCTAATCCTAACAACAATAGATTTAGTTACACATGGTGAGCTAACAAAGATGAGGAAAATAGAAGTGAATGAACATCACCCTTGATGTCTCAAAGATGTGTGAATCCACCTTCAATCTCCTAGGCAATGCACCTCAAGGCTCTTAGATTTCTCTAAGTTTTTCTTTCTGAAGTTCTGTCAAATGGTCTCATCTTGAAGGCTATTTATAGGCTTGAAAAGCAGCTGGTCGCTCAGCTACCATCTGGTCGCTCAGCTACCAGCTTGTCTTGGTGAAGGGTTTATCTGACACGTGTAAAAATTCATGCTTGATGCCCAAGACTTCCTTCAATTTGGTCGCTCAGCTACCATTTGGTCGCCCAGCTACCAGTTTGTCTTGGTAAAGGGGTTATTTGACACGTGTAGAATTCTTTGCTTGTTGTTCAAGGTTTTCCTTAATTTGGTCGCTCAGCTACCACTGGTCGCTCAGCTACCAGCCTCTGTTTGCAGATTTTGTTTCTTTGGCTTTTCTTCAATTTTTAGCACAAAAACCTGTCAAAAGGGTTAGAATTAAGATATACTAAACAAAATAAAATAAAAACAACTATTTACATGATTTTGGGGTTTTTCAAAAGGATATCTTACAAAACAAGTTAATAAGTGCCTTAATTCACTATATGATTTTACTACTTTTTTGCACTTATCAGCTACTTATATTTTTATTTTGTTATTGAGTATTTTTGGTACTCACGCTCTCTATTAATATGACAGTTTCATTCATATTAAATGACTGTTTAGCATTTTTCTTTATCTATTTGCCATTAAAACAACATATTCATACTTCCTGTTAAAATTCTGAAGTTGATGGTAAAATAGAGAAGATTCTCTATAAGAACTTAGAAAGCTTGAAAGAGAATAGAAATTGTAAGATTTCATTTTAATAAAAGATAATGGAAAAGAGTACAATTGGTGCTCTTATATAGAGCTATCTGAGGCTCAACTAAGTAACTATCTAATAACAAACTTAACAAACTAATTGAACCTCTAACTAACTAATGAAAGCTTCTAACTAATCATCCATATTCTTAACACTTCCATCAAAGGTTGTAATTATTATTAATCTCTAATCTTTTCAACACATAAGGTCTAAGGAAACCGGAACCACAAGCCTATGAAAATTCAAATCATGCTTCTCTTTATTATTCCTTCAATACGAAATGCAGAGACAGGCCAAAGTCCAAAAAATTTTCCACTCAACTTTAATATATTCAACCACACTTCAGTACTCATGCTCTCTCTTGCATTCACGAATCACATGCACAACATTCAAACATAGCCCTCTTTGTTGTATGTGCCTTAAAATATGTTAGATTAAGCAATTAATTTATTTATATATATAAAAAAAATAAATTAAAAAATTAAAAAAAACAGTATTACTCTGCTTTTTTATTTTTGACAAGTTACTCTGCCTTTCTTGATCGTGCATTATAGGTACGTTTGTTTAATTTAAACTTTAAAAAAATGTTTTTTTTAAAACAAATCTCGAGGTTTTTATAAAGAAAATTTAAAGTTACTTTGTATTTATTTAATTATAAAAATTTATTTTTTTAAAATAGGAACTTTCTACACTTAGAGCCTGTTTGGCTTAGCTTATTTTTAAGCTTATGCAATTTTTATATATTATTATAAGTTTTTCAAAGTAATTTATGATAAAATAGTTTCTAAAAATTCAATTTTCACTAGCTTAAACTTATAAATAGCATGAAACCTAATTTATATTGCATAAGTCGTTTGAATAAGCTCTAAAATAAGCTAGGTCAAACGAGCATTTAAGTTACTTAGGCCCTGTTTGGATTAGTTTATTTTTTAGCTTATGCAAACAACTTATACAATATAAATTAAATTTTATATTATTTTATAAGTTCAAACTAATGAAAATTGTATTTTTATAAGCTATTTTATTATAAACTACACTGACAAACTTATAATAATACATAAAAATTGCATAAGCCGTTTGTATAAGCTCAAAAATAAGTTAATCCAAACGGGTCCTTAATTGAAAAAAAAAATAGATTATTGAAAAGCTATTAAAAATGGCTTTCATTTTGGAATTTTTTTTTTTTTTTTTGACAAAAGCTTTCATTTTGGAATTAAAATGTTTTTAAAATGATTTTTAAAAAATCTATAACAAATATTATCAAAATTATCATTCAAAAAAAAAATTTCCATTAAAAAAAATTATCAAAATTATAAAATAAATATTTTTAAAAATAATAATAATTTTCCTTTTAAATAATCCAAAACACGCACACCCTTTAAGTGTTGAAATAAAAAGTGTTTTTATAAAAATAAAAAATAAAAAAATAAAAAAGGAGAAAGAAGGATATATATTAGATACATGTTTCCGCTTATTATGAAACAGAATCTTCCGAATTGATTGTACTCCATAATATATAGTCTCTACTCTCTACCTATATATGAATAACAAAACAATAAATTAAAAGGAGAAAGAAGAATAACCAAAGTTGAGTTTAGAGAGTGAAAGTCATTCTAAAAGGTATTAAATTTCATTATTTACATGTTATAATTTTTTATCTTTTGCAAGAATCCACGATTATGGCTTTTTATTTTATTTAGTTACCAAAGCTACTATAAAGGTTGTATTAAATTTCATTATTTACATGCTAATTAAGATGTTTACAGTTTTACAATTTTATTTTTTTTATGCAAACCTTTTAGGTTTTGAAGTACTCTTACGTTTTTTGCATCATTTATGCTGCAAATTCGGATTTGATTTTGATTCTTTAATGGGTGAAACTTAGTAAATGCTTAAATTAATTATTTGGTTTTGAAATTCTGTTGTCAAAACCAAATACAAAGTAATTAAGTGTTCTCTTGAATATGAGAATTTATCTTGTATGGTTTATAAATTTTCAGATTAAAATTAGTTGTCTCTATTGGAATTCCTTATATCTATATTTATTTATTATCATTTGCTCTATGCTTGTTTTTATCTTCATGTTTCTTATTTTCCTTATTTTTATTTTGTAGAAAGTAACTCAATAATCCCCTAGACCTTCGCTTACAAATCATCATCAAGATGACCTACAAATCATTAGAAGAAGCAATAAGTAGCACCCAAACTCATCAATCAGAAGAAGCAAATTACAGCCGAACTCAACAATCCTCTCAAACTACATTTAGAGAAGAATGTTTCTTTTGGCAAATAATTTTCCCTATTATTATTATCGTTGCCCTATTTCTTGGCCTAGCTTTATATATAGCTCAATAACATTATTTTAATGTTTTTAATATATTACTCTTTATTCATATATAGCTCTTTTTATTTTGTTCAAAATGGTAATTACATTTAGTTGAGTCTTATTAAATTTCTACATAAAGTATTCTTTTATATATAGTGTGTCAATCACTCTTATAAATTTGGTTTACTTTTTTAGTAAACAAGGTTAGGAAAAACCTAGAAAAATTGCAAATATGCAAGCAAATTTCACCACCTTATGCACCTTTACAACTTATTTTTAACTGATATAGAAATTAAATTGATGGTTCCACCAAGACTTTGGAATCAACAGCTTATATGTGAACTTGTCAATCTTTTAAACAATTTCAAGAGGGACATAATAATGTGCAGCCAGCTTAGGATAAATTCTCTCAGCCATTGATTGTTGTCAATATGTGGTCACTTTAAACTTTAAAAAACTTTCACTTTTTATAGTTACAGAAGAAATTTGGGGTATTAAGAAAGTTAGTTTTAATATAAGTTATAACTTAACCTAGTGTTTTTATTATTAAAAAAAGAAGAAAAAAATTATAACCTAGTGTTGAAAACGAATATTTCAAATTAGATCCATGATTTCAGCTTATTATTAACAGAATCATCCGAATGATATGGATAATACTCTCTACCTATGAATAAGATCACATACAAAACAATAAATTAAAAGGAGACAGAGAGAACAACAAAAGTTGAGTTTAGAAAGTGTAAGTCATTCCTAAAAGGTATATGTTAAATTTCAATTAGTCACGGTTTTGAATTTCTTTTCATGAAATTTAAGTACTTTGAATTCTCTCGATTTCTATTTATCTTAATCTCTCAACAATAAATTTTAGCCATTATACTTGATCTAGTGGTGAAAAAAGAAAAACATTTTCATAAATAGAAATACACAATAAATATTAAATTTGTTGGCCTCATCTATGCTGCAAACTCGAATTTGATTTTGATTTGTTCATCAGTGAATCTTAGCAACTGCTTAAATTAATTACTTGGTTTTGAAATTCTGTTGTCAAAACCAAATACGGAGTAATTAAATGTTCTCTTGAAATAAGAGAATCTACATGTATGTTTTATAAATACTTATTTTGAATGCACAAGTTTCTTTTGGAACATAAATCTACAAGTTTCAATAAAATATTACCTTATTTATCTTTTGAAGGGCATATGTTAACATTTTTCAAAAGGAATTACTAGTGATTTTCTCTTTTCAACCTATAAATGAGTACATATATAAAAAATGTTTTAGAAAATATTTTAGCTTTATTAGAATTTATACAACTTCTGTACCAAAAAAAATTTGTACAACTTGAATATATTTATTTATAATAATTTGTATGACTTATTGAAAAATCTTGTTGTATTTGCTCCATGCTTGTTTTTATCTTCATCGTTTCTTATTTTCCTTTTTTTTTTTTTTTTTTTTAGAAAGTAACTCAACAATCTCCTAGTTCTTCGCTTATAAATCATCATCATCAAGATGACTTACAAATCATTAGAAGAAGGAATAAGTTGCACCCAAACACATCAATTAGAAGTAGAAAGTTGCACCCAAACTCATCAATCAGAAGTAGAAAGTGCCGGCCAAATCTTTTGTGGAATTCTCACTATTTTTGTCTTTGCCCTAATTATTGGCATATATTTCAACCAAATCCCGCCTCGGACCAAGTTCAGCATAGCTGAAGCCTCAATCATGCAATTTAACCTCACAAGCAACAACACCTTATATTATAATTTTAAGATCACCATTACAGCAAAAAACTTCGAAGACAAAATAAAATCTTATGATAAGGTCACTGTAATTGTTTCATATAAAGGTAATCAATTAGCTTTGGTGAAAATGGCACCCTTTAAATTAAGTGGAAAGAATATTGTTAGGCTTGAGCCCATAGTGTTTGAAGGGAATAATGTGATGATATTCGAGCCTCAACAACTTGCTAAGTATAATAAGGAGACACAATTGAAGATTTACAACTTAGATTTGGACTTAGATTTGGAATTCGAGTACTTTAAAAGTCATATTCATTGTCCAAATTTTAGAGTTTCTTTGATTTCCAATAGAAAAGTAGCACCTACTTTTAATGTCACCACATGCTCGTATAAAGATTGATTATTGATATATATCAACTACATATTCTCGAATAAATGAATAACATTATTTTAATTTATTTAATATACTATCTTTATTTATATATTGCTCTTTATTTTATTCAAAATGGCAATTTTAAATTTAGTTGAGTCTTAGATTTCTATGTAAATTATTCTTTTATAGTGTGTCATTACTCTTGATAATTTGGTGTACTTTTTTAGCAATAGAAATATTCTTTTATCGGTAGTGATCGACACACCTTAAATAGGATAGTTAGCTAGTAACAAAACAAAAAATATTACAGCTATTCATTAATTATATAATTGTCGCTTAAAAAGAAAACTAAATTCAAGAAAAGACTTGTATATATCGTGATGCTATAAGACAACTATTAGTTATCGTACCGGCAAGAGATCAATTTCGACCGATTCAAATTGGATAATTGGACATACTCAATACAAACAGTTCTCCATATTGAGTATGTATCCATTAAGTCATTCTCGAGTTAAACCTGCACTCCCATTTAATTCTGCAAGACATGTCTGTATTCAATCAATTTAACCCATTCTTTCATCGTAGGTTTGCAACCATATTAACTTCTCAACCTATGATGTGTCATTATTAACACCTTATTAGCCTTGATCACAAAATGGTAATCTCTAATCTTTTCAACACGTACATAAGCCTATGAAAATTTAAATCATGCTTCTCTTTATTCCTTCAATATATACCAAATGCAATGACAGACCCCACGTCAAAAAATTCTTCCACTCAACTTTAATATATACCAAATGCTCTCTCTTTGCATTCACATGCACAACTTTAAGCCACAATGGTATAACATTAGGGCAATCACGCAGGACATGCACTCTTGTTGTATGCGTACCTTAAAATAAATATGTTGATGAAGTTTCAAGTTCTACCTCACGCGCGGGGCGCATGGAATTTTGAGAAATCGTGAATTTCGCAATTCTGGCTATTGTCCCATGCACGCGGAGTGCATGGACCAATAGCAGTATAAAAACTTAGAGAGATAAAAAGAGTGGTTTTGAAGTCCTTTGTGTCTAGGGTTTAGGATACACTTAGAGAGACTAAGAGAGAGAATCATTGGGTGGTCAAGATCCAATGATAGAGTGCTCTTTGGTGTACATATAAGATTGAAAAACACATGGAAAATACCTTGAGAATGGGATTCAGTGTTCATCTTTGTTCATGACCAAAAAAGGAAAAGTAGGGAAAATGGATATTACTTTGAAGAGTAATTGCGAGCATTTTCTTGATACCTTTTTTTTTTTCACTGAACCTAAGAGATCTAGATGATAAGGCGGTGAAATTCGCTTATTTAGTATTGTGGCTGGTAATTTAGTTGTTTCCTTTTATTTCCCTGCTTATCTTTAACAGATATAATCGCTATTTAATTAGCGAATGGTAAAAAAAATCAAAAACTTGTCAAGGGTTCTCTAGGGGTCGTAAAATTTTCAACCATTCTTGCATTTGAATATTTTCATCCTATTGTTCCTAATGTATTAAATTGTGTGTTCGCTAGTTAATTAGTATACATGACTAGAGTATTTTTCAAAATTCGCAGGGTGCGCAAGAAAATTCAGCGGTGCCGCCCAATGATATACCCTATGGTTGAAGAATAGGATTTGATTCCTTTTGCAAATGTTACCATGTTTAAATATGCAAAGCCTTTAAAATTATATAATATCATGCTCTTAATATTTACTTTTTTCACAAATTAACTAATAATATGTTCTTCTTTTTTTTTTTTTTCATAAAATACAAAATTTGTTTATTAGATATCTAATCTATCTAATACAATCTCTTTTGTGGTGCATTAAGCAATTAATTCATTTTTTTTATTATATTAAAAAAAGAGTATTACTTTGCATTTCTTGATTTTTGTTCTCTCTGTGAGCTTAACTCAATTGGTAGGAGCATTGCATTATGTATACAGAGAGCCGATTTAAAACCCTGGACACCCCTCTTATAATTTTCCATCACTTATTGAAACCCGGTTTCATGAACTGCAAATTAAACTAAAAACTAATCAATCTATAAATTTGCAAGTTATAAAATTATAATAACACACTCATAAAATCTGGGTCATAAAAAAGTTAAGTTTTTTAAGTTATTTGAAATTGCATTGAGTGCTTAAAAGGGTCTATTATACTACTCCTACCTTGTTGCTGAGTCCATGTATAATCATGATCTCAGCAAGTCAACCACTGAGAATAATCATACGAATCCAGTTAAATAGGTTTAATCTGTGTTTTGAAAAAATATCTCAACATAAATGTGCTCGCAGTGCATAACCCGGGACCTTCGACTTAAAAACTCAACAGGTTCATTCTTGAAACGACCTAAAGTCGCACAGTAATAACGAGTGCAACATAACATTTATTCCATTTCATACAGTTAATATAAGCAGTAATATCAAGCTTTAAAAGCCTCCCCTGCTTTAACCAGATCTTCAAGTACCTTAGAAATTTGTGGCTCTGTCATGCCTTCTAGTTTAATGCCTTTCTCAACGCCCAAATCTGGTTATTAAAGAGCAAATTAGAGGAAATGAGTGTGTTGATAAGTCGATAACAAAATTAATATGAAGTAACAATCACAACAGAATTGACATTATAATATACACAACTTATGCCTTTCTCAATCCAGGTTGGGTCATGTTAAAGAAGGCAATGTTATTCTAACCGAATTAAAGATATTGTTTGAAGGGAATAAAAGTACTTTTTTTTGCCGCTCAGAACAACAAATGTTTGTTGATAAAGTCCAAATCGGGATCATATTGATATGATTATATTCTCAATCATAACTTGATGTGAAATTAAGGGGAAAATGATAATTAGCAGATTTCCAATGTGAGTGCGCATTAATGTTAATTTCCCAAAAATCCCTGTTATGAAACTAAGGGGGGAAAAGCATGAGAAAGATATATGAATGCAAATTACGGGACGATAAAAGAATGAAAATTAAGATAGGCTATACCATATCTTGCCCATAATTGGGGTTCAACTCCACGGCATTCACGGATCAATATTGGCAATTTTGGGTTCAATGTCTTTAGTTCCTTATAATTCTTTTCAATAAATGCCCTGAGATAACAAAAAGTACTAAGAGCTCATTTCATTTTGTAGTCATATATATATATATATATATGAGATTTAGTCAAAAAGCAACCAAATGATATATAAAAGATAATGCTTTGAAATTTTGGTCCAAAGAAAGGGAAAAAAAAAATATATCTAACCTTGCAGGTGAGCTTGCAGGAGAAGACTGGCACAGTAAAAACCGAAGCTCTTTTATGTTCTTTGAAAGATTTCCTCTCCATGCCATTGCTTTCCTAGATCAAAGTTATAATATTTGTGAGATTTTACCTTATCACGAGGCATGGAGAAAAGGAGATAAAGCCTAACAAATACAAAGCTAACCAAGTAATCAACAACTAGCATCTAGTGGTAGTCTGACCTAAAAAGCATACATCTAAACCATACTCTACATCAGTTTTGGTACACTCCCTTGCAGCCTCTCATTATATATGAAAAAGTGCATTGTATGATTCAATTGTGATAATGAAGAAAACAGTAAAAGGATAATCATCCAGAGATCACATTCAAGCCTATGCTTCTGATAGAAATGGTGAGGTGTACGTTAGCAGGGGAGTAGTCTTGCAGAATCATCTGAAATCGCCGGCGCTCACACAACCATTAGAGCCAGAACCGTCAGATTCCAACCATTCAGTGGTTGTCCTTCCACAGGAGGGACAGGGAGGTGCAGCAGGGAATCATTCTCACTAGTGTTTGTAACTAACGTGTGGAAGGAATGATGAGGTGGCAGAGATGCTGCTTGTGTGAGGGAGAGAGAATTGGGGAATTTGAGAGTATAAAAGGAGGAAGGTACCTGTGGAAGAATTCGACTGGAATTTGGTTGCTACTCTTGGGAGAGTTTAGGCCTCTCTAAGTGCCTATTACCTTTACATTTTCTGCATTTTATATGTAATTTCTACCATAGAATCACTTGATTCTAGTGGATTATCAGTTAAACCACAGTTGCTATTTTGTTCTCTATTTTCATACTTATCAATGTTCCGTCATAATCGAGATTGGATCCTATCAGCTTCACATACCAAAACGTTTCTTCCTATATTCCTTCCCACCCCAATACTCTTTCCAACACATCTAATGGGCAAATACTATCATTATCTCCCACATGCTCCTCTCTCCAATTTTACCTTTTTGCTTAACAGCTTCTGAATAGATCACTGCTAGCGGCTCAGTGATACTGAGGGACTACTACTACAGCTGCAAAGATGCAGGCAAATGTGTCTCCACCTTATGCACCTTGACAGCTTATTTATAACTGAGATATAGAAAACTTGATGGATCCACCAAGACTTTGGAATCAACGGCTTATATGTGACCTAGTCAATCTTTTAAACAATTTCAAGAGGGTCATAATAATGTGCAGCCAGCTTATAATAAATTCTCTCGGCCGTTGAATGTAGTCTATGTGGTCACAGTTTAAACTTTCAGAATCATCATCAGATCAGTCAAACCAGTTTACACCAAAAATTCCACTTTTTAGTCATGGAAGAAATTTGGGGTTTCTGGCCATATACAATCTCAAAAGGAGATTTAGATGCAGGTCAATGGTAGGCTGTGGTATAACAGTACTTATGTCAATGAAGCCAATTTGACCATTTAGTGTGTGTTGATATGAGGCAAAACCTCAAGTTTCGGAAGTCCAATTAAGCACCTGACTACACCTATCAGAATGAAGATAAAAGCAAAACTCTATTATACGAAGAAACTAACTTAACACTTATTTAATTACATTTGAGTCACAAAACTCAATCAGAAATGGGAAATAGACTTGACACCAAAAAATTTCACAAATCAGTTTATGTCAAATATAACAAACTTAATCAAATACCCAATGGGCAAACCACCATTTTGGTCCCTGGAAGTGTATCAAGTTGTCACATTTGTCCCTATATGTATCGAAACTGAAATTAGGTCGACAAGTGTCTCTTTTATTAGTCATTTTGGTCCTCAAATGTGTTTTTCATTTGTCCGTTTAGTCCATAAAATTACTAACAAATGAGGCACTAGAGATGTATTTGCAATTTTGATACATTAGGGGGCCAAAATGACAGTGACTTACACTTCTAGCTAGTTATACTTAAAATGACATTCATGATAGTTGGAAAGCTACCAAAGACGAAAAATAAAGTAATTGAAGATAATAAAAATTCATAATTTTTCAATTTGAGGACAATTACGAGTAATCGAACAAGACGAAATTTAATTTATAGGAATTCTTCAACATTACTTTGATTTAAGCTGAACCCTAGAAAAAGCTCTAAAGACTAAAACTTGAGTATATATTAAAAAAAATTGCACCTTCTAAGCACGCCAAAAATCTATACCTAGTTGATTAATATCTACGATTCATTGTGGTGATAAAATCAACTAAATTGGAAATAATAAAAGAAAAATGAGTATGCAGAATGTTGAAAATTTCAAGATTTAACGATAAAAGAGATGGGAACAAAACAATAAATCGCCGATGGAATCGAATTTTCATGAGAGGGAAAGAAAATGAGAAAAAGAAGAAAACCTGGAGGCGTTTATGGTGGCCGACGAGGGAACTCCGATTGAGGTTTCCGACGAGTTGAGTTCAGTGGGATTGATTGATTTGATAGAAGGGAAAAATGATGAGTTTGTTGTTAAAGATTGTAATTTTGTTTTAATTAATTTTTATTTATTTATTTAGTTATTTTACATCGGAGGATTGTAATTAATAATTAGAATTAATATAAAGTATTTAATGTATTTATTTTTTTGAGACATTTTTTTTAATGTATTTATTTATTTTGAAATGTGAAATTCTAATTATTGATAATAAAAAATTATTTAATTTATATACATTATGCAATGCATTCAATTAAATTAAAAGGTTCGATATATAGTGGTTCATTTTATCTGTTTTCAGCGTGTTTCCTATCGGTTGTTTTCCATCATTCTAGCCTGCTTCACATTCAATTTGATGTCAATTTTATCCTCACTCGGTGTTCTTGTATAGGATCGGTTGGTTTTCCGATGTCAATGTAGAAGAGGAAGTACAACTCTCCCTAGTTAGTGTTTTATTTTAGTAGTGTTGTACCGTCACATGTCTCTCACAAATTAATGATTGATGAGCTCCGTCCTCATCCACTATCTCTAAATTTCGCAACTATACATGTGATCTCACTTTCAAAAACGGCATACAAGCCCTCGCACCCTCTCTAATATGCCACCATGGCATCTTCGTGGCTTGGCCACTCCATCATTGCCTAGTTTGAGATTTATTGTCTTCATCGGTGTTTTGGTGATTTTAATGCAATTTTCGTTATTATTTTTAGTTTGTCTCAAGTTTGAATTTTATGTGTTTGCTGAAATATTTAAGAGTAACTCGTTTTGTCGAATTTTATCGGTGTCTTATTTTGAATAAGGGTTTTATTGTGGTTATCAATAAAATCAACATTCTCTCTATCTTGCAAATTACTTGCAAACATGTGATCCAACTTGTCATTTCAAATACCACTCATAGTTGATATGTGCTAAAACCAGAGACAAATTTTTTTCAAAGTTAGATGAATTTAAAGATTGTGGATCTTTTATTTTTCTTGACCATATGCAAAATAAAATAGTTTAGTTGTTAGGATTAAGATTTTGGTATCTTAATGCTATCATAAAAAAACAATAGATACCCATATAAAAAAATAAAATAAAAAATAGATACCCATTCTACTTCCATGCACTTTGTTTCGGATTAGTTCAAGATGTTTGCATGTCTGAGTACTAGGGTCAATGCACCTTCCACAAGAACTTCCTCCAATAACATTGTTTTGAAAGCAAAATCAACGTTGATATTCAACAAATCTTCAATTTCTCTATATCTTTGCAATTTTAGTTTACTGATTACACTTGATTGCAAAAGTTTGATTGCAAAAGTCCGTCATCTTTGGACCGTTACATCTCAGTAATTCGAAGACACTCATCGACCAAAGTCAACCAATGCTAGGGGGTTTTAACTATTCCACTTACTGAAATACTATAGGGAACAATGCTTCAGTAAGAACTATCAAGTGCCTAAGCATATACCATGCTAGACTCAAGAAAATAACCACATAACATGTAAGGACTCAAGCACTTAGTCCCACTAAACCCGACACTTGATCAGCTTAGGACACCCGACACAGAGCCCTTTTGCGAGAATCTACCGCCGAGCTCTGATACCACAATGTAACACCCCGATTTTCGAAGCCCAAAAGTAGGCATTTTTTTTTTTTTTAAAACAACAAGGACTTTGAAATAAAACATTCACGATCGAACTTAAATTAAATCAGAGTAAACCATTTTCAAAATAACGATCGGAATGCAATGCCTCTTTTATAAATCGTTTTCACAAATCAAGTTTAAGAATATAAACCAAACGCTATGTCTAAACAAACATAACGACATCATTTATTCCAAATAAAACATCAAACTACAAGTTTGGAATACAAATGCAGGGAAGCATAAAGAAGAGTAAACAAGACTCTTAAACTACTACCCCTAAGCTGATCTTTAAACTCTAACGGAAGATGACTGGGTGACGAAGACCCACAGACAGCTTCAAGCCTTTCCGCTTCTCCACGCGGTACAAATAAATCCCTAAAAATGCTCGTAGAGGGTCACGATCTAAAAATAACATATAACCAAAAATATGCAGCACAAGATATACAATACATGGCAGCATATACTCATTTATCATATGAATCACACGTCATCGAATTTAAGTGCACAAATCGTCTATTAATCACACACAACAATATTCAAATGCACAATTAGCCTATCAATGCAGACTCTACATGATTGTGATCACCCTACCCGAGACTGTTTCACATGCATGAATTCCGGAATTTTACCTCTCCGCAGAGAGTCGTAGGTCCAACCCCTACTAATATCAATACAATCCCGAAGGATTAGAGTGGATCCATTCCCGATAATCACACTCTGTGGTCCATTCCCGATAACCACGTATTGGACTCAATAAATCCCGCAAGATTAAGGTGCATCCATTCCCGATAATCACACCCCGTGGTCCATTCCCGATAACCACTTACTATGAATGCATGAGCATACGATTCCCCATATATGCTAATGCAACAAATACATATCTTTCAAGCATATGTAATTCTCAACCACATGCCAATACATATATTTCGCAAAATCATATGTAAGACAAATAACATCATGTACAACAAGATAATCAATCAAGTACATGCATCAACATTTCATATTACTCAATCATATGAAATTCACAACAACCACTCAAACATGTGTAGAATATAGCATGTTCTCAAACAAGTTCTCGTCACGAGAATACATCACAAAACAACCATGCTCATAATTCATATTGCATCACATCAAGCAAATACACATATACAAGCAACAATTACACATGCATAAAAAGCACTCAATATTTCGAGGTATATGAAATCGTTAGAAAGTGCCCTTACCTCGGCAAGCTTCCACAACAATTTCTCGCTCAATTCTACACTTCACGCTACCTAAAATTTAAGCAGCGTAATGTCAATAAAATACTCCCACTGTATTCTATCGAAACGAAACTAAAACTCAAAAATCTGGAGGGGTCTAAGGTACTTTCTAACACTCTCGGATAGTGATTACGAGACCTCCCTATATTGATCAAAAATTCATGAAGTTTAATGCACTATTTTTCGCCATACGAAAATATTTTTCGTTTCATAACAACTACGAAACACTTTTGTTCCCAACACCAAAGCAATCAATTACACACCCTAAAACCGTTTGAAAAACAACTCATGAGCTCTTGAAAACTTTTCACAAAAATAAAAGTTTACTTGCATCACAAGTTACAAGTTTTTCTTCTCAAATAAAATGGCCATAACTCGCTCATTCTTTATCCAATCGAGACGAGCCATATGCCAAAATCTTCATCTCGAAAAGACGGATCAAATGGTCAAGGTTCTAGGTCACAAAAACAATTTTAAAATGACCTAAATGCCCTTAAAGATTTCGACCAGATTTTGAAATAACACCAAAATATTATTTTCTAAAACCAAGCCTAGTTAAATACTTGAATCATTACTAATTTCTCAAAACAACTCAAAAGTGATCAAGCTCTTATACAAAAACCATTTTAAAACAAGTATAAAACTCTTCAAAACTTTTACAAAATAAATAGTTCACTTGCATCACAAGTAACTATCTTTTAATTCTAAATAAAGCCACTTAAACCATTCTTTCCAACACCATGATCATTCATTTCATCCCATGATCATTGCCTTCTCATTTAGGACTCAAAAATTTGAAAACCAATATGGTCACATGCCTAAAGTGCCACGGCCAAAACCAAAACAACATGGCTAGTTCGAAAAATTTCGTTTCAAAAGCATAGGATTAATCCTCTAGTCCCCAAAATCATTTAATTGAACTCTCAAAACATTTTCAAAACACAATTCAAAAACCCTAAGAGTTTTTCTCAAATCTCATGAACATAGAGAAAAATAATTTTCATGTCTTTCAAAACTAAACCATTTTTCATATATCCATTTTCCTAACAAGCTCAAAAACAACATCATTAACACAAACACCAAACAAAAACTCATGTTCTTGATGCATAGAAATTTTTCTCTAGAAACCCTAACAAGAAAATCTCATGAGAATCTATCTAACCATGGAAAGCAACACTACTAAGCCTAAACATGTTAGATAATCACTCATAAACAACTTCTAAGCAACAAGAATCATTTATGGACAATTTCTCACAAATTTCTCTCAAGAACATAACCTCTAAAGTTCATGAAACTCTAAGAATCTTAGCCACACAAGAGAAAGGAAGAGGTTAGTTACCTTAGGAGATGATTCCTAGCAATTTTCTCTTGATCCAACAAACAAGAATCCAAGCTTTGTAGAAGCAATTAAAAATTTGAATGAAGAAGGTGGTGAAGAAGGGGGTTTGGCCGTGGGAGAGGAATGAGAGAGTATATATCACATTTTGATTTTTGATTCTATGTGACATAACATCATAACTAAAGTGATCTTGATTAATAATAGCCTTTGGATCAAATAGTGTAAAGGCAACTTGTTAAACCCTAGCCATTGGATCAAATGTGGTAATGATTACCTTTTAGAAAAATATCTAGATATTTTGCTTTACGCTGCCCAGCTCTCGCGCTCGCTCGCAGGCGAGTCGTACTTCGCTAACGGTCTAACTTGTGAAAAATAGAAAATCTACGAAGTAAAAGTTCGTCGTAAACCATTTCTAAAAATTATCGCTAAACCTTTTTCCTCGACTGTAATTTTCAACCTGACCCCCTAAAAATATTCTGAGGTCGTATTCTAACTCACGCCGATATATAAAGCTCCCATTTAAATTTTTACGAAAAACGGAAACCGTAAACATTTCTAACAACGGGTATATATCTTGCTCGTTTTCTCAAAAACCACTAGAAAAATATTTTCATCATTTCGACGAGACAAAAAATGTTTCTAAACCCATTTAAAGCTTATAAAATCATTGTGCCAATTTTTCAAATGTTAAACTACACGCAGGCACAATCTCAACAAAAATTCTGTCAAAACAGACAATCAAGCAGAAAGCCGATAAAACAAATAGCATAAGCTAATTCATATATCAAAAATATATTTTCTGCTACAGTAATTCTACGGGTCTTACAGTCGGCCACGGCCGAGTGAGGGCTAAATGCATCCTTAGTTTGAATGAATTACCGATGAAGTACGTGCAATGGTAAATTCAGATAAGAATATGAACTTTGTAACACCATAACTTTAAATATGTCATAATAAGATCATTTGTAACAGTTTGCAATTGGAACATTTCCAATTTAAGTTCACAAGTTCAACATTGACTTCAACAAGTTACATGACATAAATTCATTGAAAAAGAATTATATATATAACCAATCTCTTGTACTCCATATTTTGGATAAATACAGTTAATTTGAATCATAAGAGCTTATATAACAGTAACACAACAGAAGGCCAAAAAGAGAAAAATCACAATCTTGCATGCAAAGTGTTTTTGCTAAGCACATTTGAAAGAAAAAGACATACAGGGAAAAAAAAAGAGCACAAAGTAGTTATATGATATTGATAATGTAATTCAATGATGTCTTCCCGCAAGGAAAGAGAACCTTCGATATTTACAAGTGCTACACAAACCTCATGATCATTCACAACAATATTCAAACTTTCCAACAAATCATTTCCTCCCCCAAGCAAAGCAGCAACACTGGAGAACAAACAGTGCAACGATAAGCATCAGTATAGAGAAAATATCCAACCAATGTCATAGATTTGTCGATGTTTTAAAAACCGGACTGAACAGGCCAATTTTCAGTTAACCAGGGTTGAACCAATTCAACCATAGTTGGTTCATTCTTTTCTATTTGATGCATTATAGTTTTTATTTTATTTTTTCAATATTTTTATTTGGTTGAACCAATTGAACCATGGCTCGTAAGTCTCACAAGCTCGATCTCTAGTACGGTTTCTAAAACACTGTTAACCAGGAATTGCCGGCATACCTGAGCTTTGTCACTGTTAGCTTGGTTGCGGATAACATGCGGCCTTTGATTAGGTGTTCCTGGTGCATTTCCGGCCCCACCTTGTCTCTCCTCTCTTACTTTGTTGAAAATGTGAGTATAGCCATCAGCTGATGCAGGGTTACTCACATCCCAATCACCAAATTTTGGAACAGCGGCGCCTTTATCAGGCTGCAACATCAGAATGGAAAAATCAGAACATATTTGCAATAGAAAATTGAATTGAAGATTCGAGGATATAAATAGCATGGTAATAACATGGGATAGTAGAAAAGGAAACTAACAGTTTCATCCCCACGATTAGCTGGTCTTAATCGGGATCTTCCTGGTGTACCATGGCTGCTGTCATAGGAATTCTTTCCTTCCCATGAAGGACTATCTTTTCCAGTAGGAGCTCTAGCTTGACGATGAAGGGGTGATCGTTCAACGCTGTGCTCAGATCCAGCTGTACTTTGTCTTGAAGGTCTACGTCGGCTATCAGCAGAACCTACTCCAACACGAGGTGTAGAATCATTGGAACTCCTATTGCCTACATTGTCATGACGAGCTGGAGAGTCAACATAGTTCTTACGATCACCATCGTCTAGACTCTTATGAGACTCAATTGTTGGTCGCACTGATCCTTTTCCAGACAGATCCTCTGAATTGGCTCTAGGTTTGGAAGGAGGAGGGAGATCAGACGATGAATTGTCAAGAACCAAATCGACATTTTCCTCAGGGTCATTTGGGTTTATCATCTTGGTTCCGGTTCGACCTTTCCGCGCCTTGTCAAAATACGCTGTATAAGGAACATTGTCATTACTTTCCCAATTGCCAAATTTTGGTACATGAGTACGTTGCTGCCAAATTCACACATTGAAAAGAGTCTGTTAAGTGAGTTTCAATAAAATAGATGCCCGAATACATGTTTCAAACTCTAATGAATGTCTTTTCACTACTCACATTCAAGATTCAATAATCAATTATCTTGATTCTACTAGGTAACTGCTAAACTTTATAGAACCTGGAAGATATTACAATATTAAGGCTTTGTTTGGATAAAGAACTTAATTAAATGCTTATGTACAAGTTATTTCTATAACAAAAGATAAAATAAAGTCAAATTATTTTTATATAAGCTATGAGCTGTTTTCCTAAGCTACCCTGGAGAGCTTATGGAAATAAACTAGAAACAGCTTATGGACATATCATAAGTTGCTTCCATAAACTCTCTCAAACAGTCTCACCAGTGTTTATGGCATCAGATAAACTCAAATAAGTCCATCTAGACAGATCCTAAGTCGCAAGGGGACTAATTAGACTATAGGGTAGCTTCTCAAGTGAGCTATCCCCACTATATTTAGAGGGTTAAAAATGGCTTTCTCTCACATGCTAACCTTCGTCTTCAGTGTCAGAATGCCTTTCGCTTGCATCCCACCATATCTGGCGCATTACCACCAGCCGAAACAACATTCAGCATGCCTACAGGTCAAGTATGCCTCTATACCTAGTTCTTGGAAAAAACTATATCAATGAAAACCAGATGATTACATCCAACGATAACCTGCAGATCTTACCATCAGAAGAATGTGCAAGTAGAGAAATTTATGATAATCTTATGATACAAACCTGTATTATGCATTTGTGCATGAATACACAACACAAGTGAACCAAATTATGATTATGTCATGCAGTGCTTGTTTGGGCAAAACTTCTTATGAAGCACTTATTGGAAAATAAATATTAAAAGTTCTTCAATAACTGAGTTTTTTAAGCAACAACAATATCATGTATATGTTGAAAATAGCTTTTGCGTCTTAGGATGTAATCATTTAACTTCTCAATGAAAATTTTAGGATGACTTTTCCATAAGTTAAGAACCATAATGTTGAGTATGGCTTATATGCAACAGGAAGAGGCTGGGGGCGGCAGAAGAGCTGAGCTAGCGGAGCGATATTTATTGTTGTTATCTGAACCTATATAAATACTGCCTGTAACACTGAAACCCTAAGTGATTCATTCATCTAATTTAAACGAGCTTTAGCGAATTCTACAGTCGGAGACGTACCTACGGGAAACTGTTATCGTTTGCTTTCATTACTATTTCCTTTTGTTACTAGTTGTGCACAACACATAAACTTATTTTAACTAAGAAGCTCCTATAAATTAGAAACTAATCCGTATTGGGTCATAGTTATCGACATAAATAATATTTTCCCACGTATGGAATAATTGAGTGTTGAATGCTAATATTTATTTTTTAGGACAAGTAGCCTAGTAGCTAGAATTTCACCTTTAAGGATAACTTTCTTGATAACCTATAATGCATATATATATATATATACAGGGCTTTATCACTCTGTAGAGTGAACGATGCACAATATAGTATACCATCAAAGTGAAAGTAAGTCTCTAAGAACCCACGGATTAAAATTTTACTAAAAAGAATTAAAAATCAAATGAGGAGCGGCTCAATGAAGCCAAAAGGGATAAATTTTCCCAAAGAAAATGAAATATCAAAGTTAGATTGTAAACTTCCAAAAACATTGTACAATCCCTACAAACTTGTACCTTATTACTTCTTTCTCAGCTATTGAAATGAATAAGAAAAATCTCCAATCTTTGTAGAGTTAAGAGGTATAAACTAAAAACCTAGATGCTCAGAGTTAAGATGATTAATTACTTCTGCCAGTAAAGATTGATATTTGAAACAGAAGTGAAGGTTATACAATTACAATCTGTCAAAAATCCATATACGTCACCAAACAGTCTCTAAAAGTCCAAAAACCAAACAGTATCTATAAAGCACAACCATGATACTAACTTATCGACACAATTAATAATTTGAGAAAAGGACATAATTGAATGTTATCAATGTGTTCAACACCGGACACGTCTTCAATCAGAAGTGTCGATGCTATAGAGAACAGTACAAACAGCACATGTGCTACAGAAAAATCCAATGAGAATTATACAGCTCATCCAAGTTATTCTTTTACTCAAACATTGGATTTACAATAAAAACAACAAACTCATAGTTACAACTCAACTAACAGCTAGTTTTTGACAACTTTTGATTAAATCAAAAACTAAATTAATAAACAATTACAAATCCAACAAGAATTATGATGATTAATTACCAGCTAAGTAATTGATTCATACTTTAGCCAAAATTAGTAAGAAAAAGAAAAATCTAGATAACAAACATAATAAGATTATAATTCTAATTGAATCCTTCATGTTTCTAAGAAACCAAAAAACTAAGATGTTAAGTTAATGATTGATCTAGCTATTGAGAAATAACTAAGTTGACCAAAAGAAATTAAAGTCTAATTTTGGTCAACTATTTCAAATTAATAGAAGATGAATAAATAAGAACAAGTACAACATAATGCAAGAGATAAAAATTGAAAATTTCTTACTTTTTTCCATAATTTTCTCAACAATCAAAGACATAAAGAACACAAAAATTCTACAAAAGAGATGAAAAAAAAACTTACTGCCATTTCCTTGAAGCTTGAAAAAGCACAACCCAGAAGATGAAAATCAAAATTCTTTGAAAAGAAATGATAAAAATTGAAGCTTTTTTGGATGAAAACCAGAAGAGCTAAAAATTGAGAGAACCCAAGAAGCTCCTCCACAAAATTGAATGACCAAGCAAGAGAGAGAGAGAGAGCGCTTTAGAAAGAGGTTTATCAACCGTTGACCGGAGCCACCGGTAACGTTTGACTATGATTTTCTTTTGTCTGTAATTTCTATGTCAAAGTCATGCAAAGCAATAACAATTTTTTATATAAATGAAAAAAAATCTCACAAGAATTTTTTTCATGGCTTAAACAGAAATCATGTTTCTACTGCTTCTAGATCACAAGTTATTAGTTTATGTGAGCGTAACTCGGTTGATAAAAATACTGTATGTATTATATAGTATTTGATTTTTAAAAATTGAAATTTTAACCAATAATTATATAATAGAAAAATAAATTCTAAGTTATTCGTTCATAAAATTTAATTCAACAAATAATATCAAAATTGTTAAGTTGAATATCTTTCTTCAATTTAAATTTGAGATATTATACTTATTTGTGAATTTTAATTGTAATTGTTACTTCATCTAGAGATAAAATAAATCACAAGTTCTTCTCAAAATTATTTCAATCAAATATATTTATTTTATAGTCAAGAAGACTAGTGTTTTAAATTTTACTATTATTTTTGGATCACGCTAACCGATATCTCCGTGACAATAGTTAAAAAAAAACTAAAAATAGAAAATTTCATATTAAAACTAATACTTTTTAAACTTTTGGGAAGTTAATTGCATAACTCCAAACTTTCGATGCCATATTCCTTATTTTTTAAATGTTTATGTTAAATTTCATTTTGATGGTTCATTTTTTGTCAATATTCTACACAAATTTTATCAACATTCTACATTTCTTGAAGTTGTATATAACTATCAAGACACATGGACAATATTTAGTAAACAGTTAATTTAGTTTCTAAAATATTACTTCCTCACCAATTTATTTCATAAATTATTAAAAACAATTAAAAAGTCTCTAAATTATATTCACATCTATTAATTTAGTTAGTGGTCCCTAAACCGTTAAAATACTTCAATTCAATTCCTAAACTATCTTGAAAAAACAACAAAATAGTCTCTAACTATCATAAAAAACTACAAAATAATCCTTGAAAAAAGCATAAGCAAAAGCTTTAGGAAAACAATCCATCATTGATCAAACTCATTCTGAAACTATTCACAAAGAAGGGACAAGAGATACAATAATATAAAGGAGTAGAGGGAAACAATTTATTCGTAACTGAAAAACGCATTATGAAACAAAGCAGCAAAGGATAAAAGCGAAAACAAAAATCATATCTCTTTTTAGTGGCGACGAGTTGCTAGAGAGTAGAGTGGTTGCAGGCGGCAAACAGGGTGGTTGGCAGTGAGGATTTGCAGTGGAAGAAGAAAGGATGATTATATGTTAGGGTTTTTTTTTATATACCGAGTGATTTAACATAAAAGTTAAGTAAGGAACTAAATAGATGGATGTGAATATAGTTTATGGACCATTTAGTTGTTTTTATTAGTTTATGGACTAAGTTGGTGACAGAGTAATAGTTTATAGACTAAATTGACTGTTTAAATATAGTTTATGGACCATTTAGTTGTTTATATTAGTTTATGGACTAAGTTGGTGACAGAGTAATAATTTAAGAATTAAATTGACTGTTTACTCGAAAATTTGGTAGTAAAGGTCTATATACATAATTAATATCATTAAGGAAAATGTTATTTAGTAAGAAAATCTATGAAGAAGAATTGCAAGAATAAATCTACACCTTTGTTTACATCAACTACCCCCCATGATTTTCACTAAAAGAGGAAATTAAAATTACATCATCCTATAAGATAATGTCATGTGTTATTCTTGCATTTCTTCTCTAAAATAATTCTTACTAATAGCAATGTTCTATCATTAATTCTGTGATATAATTCCATGTTTATGGTTAAAAGAAAATTATAATTTTAGTATATTACTTTTTCTTTACGTAAACAGGTATCATCTAATCGCAATTACAAAGACTAATCTCTCGAGTCATATGAGACCTAAACAGGTAACAAAAACTTCTTAAAAATTTTAACGTTGTTGTATACTTAATCTGCTCATATGTTTTGATGTTGCTAATTTTTGAGACATTGCCTTAGATGTTTATTTTTTATCTATTTTTTGACAAAATGTGTATTCTTGTTGTAACTTTGTTTTTCAATTTCAATTATATATGTGAATTCTTTTGTGATTATTCTCTATTCATGACATATCTTATGTACTTATTGGTTAGAGATACAATTTGTTACTCAAGTAAGTATGGAGCAAATTATGACTGTTTGAATTATGAGAAGCAAATTTGTGCGTGGCATCATGAATTGTGTAATATGTTTATGGCTTTGGGGTTTTGCATAGTTGTATTTTATAATGATTAGGCATATAATAATAATAATAATAATTGAATAATAATAATGTGAACATTTTGGTGGTTGAATATTCATGACAAGTTGGTGAAATTGACATCGTCATCTTTTGATGACGTAATTAAAGAAAAATTTCATTTATAATTATATATAAAAATACATTTTCTGTTCAATTTATTGGACATCTTCAATTCCATCAATCATTATCACACATGTGATTCATATTGTCATTTAAAATAAACTTCAAATTACAATCTACTACTCTCTGCCCAAAATATAATTACTTGGTTTTATATATAATGAGTTGTCAAAGTACAAACTTGCCTTACACATTATTTATTTTTTTGGTAAAAACATCCCACTTAACTCAATTTTCTTAAATAAAAGGTTGAACTATTCTTATTTATTATTAGTATAAAATTAATTCACGCTGATTGTGACTGTGTGTTCTTTAAACTCTTGTTATAAATATATGTGACAAATTTTAAGTTCAAATTCGAATTCATGTAAATTAATACCATTGACAGCTATCAACTAATCTAGCATGACAAACAAATTCATATAAAATATATATACTCCTTTAGTCCTACGATAATTGTCAAAAAAAGAAAAAATTGTCACATTTGATAATTTTATACAAATTAAAAAAATAAGATAAATAAAAGAGAATGATAATTTTATTTAATTATCCATCCTAACTATTGGTTTATTTCAATTATTATAAATTGAAAGTGAAAAATAATAAATTAAATTAAAATGGACTACAATTGAAAAGAAGATATTAATTAATTAGACCACAGACGTGAACTTATTTGAGTTGAAATAGAGACGTCACATTATATATAAAATGATTAAATTTGAACTCCAAACACACTCCTTATTAAGGAAGGTTAATGCCTTTTTATTCAAATTAGAAAACAATATATAAATGTGCGATTTGATTAACAAAAACATACAAACTAGTTAAAAATTAGGTTATTCTACCGGTAAGAAATGCAAACCTCACATTTAACCGATGTATATTTAATATTACTTTGTAAAACTATTCTATATTTTTGTATACTTTATAGTGGCTTATCGGGATTGCATGCAGTCGGGATTATGTGAATCAATACAATTAGTAATTCATAACAAAGTCAAACAATTCAAATCTTAATATTAATTTGTTTTTAAGAAATCAATGACATATTATTAAATAAAGTTAAGCATAAGATATGTCTAACTAGAAGAAATGTACATCATGGTTATAAATTTTTATTTAATAGGAGTATACTTTTTTTGTAAGAATTTTTTATTTAATTTGATAAATAACTTTGAGACAAAATATAGACTGTATGATCAAAATTAAATGCTCTAAAACTAACTAAGTGACTGGCACTGCACTATTTATAAATGCGCAGAATCCAAATCGCTAGGGGTGTAAGCGGATCAAAAAATTCAATTGAATCGATGATCCAATCCAATCCAAACCGAAAAAAAACCGACTTTTTTAGTTCGGATCAAAAACCGAACCGAACCAATTGAAAACCGATGTGGTTTGGTTCGGTTCTCGGTTCCATTTTTAAATCCATTGGATTGAACCGAACCAAACCGATACATATAATAGAATCAATTTTAGCCCATGTGTAATAAGTCCATGTCAACATTAAACCGGCCCAACCTTAATATTTGTTAGGATTCTGAATTCAAAAACACGTAGCAACCTTAACATTGAATCCCAAAACACACTGTGAACAAACAAACATGTTTTTGATTTAGTTTTGATTTTAGGTTTTTAAAACATGTTTTCAAATAATTTTGAGTTTTTAATTTTTTTTAAAAAGAAAACACGGCTGATTAAAATAGCAATCAAACATGCCCTGATTTAGTTTTGATTTTGGGTTTTCAATTTATTGTTGTATAAACATAGTGTGAACAACAAGTATTGAGTTTTTTAATTTTTAAATAGAGAACACAGTTTTTGCTTGTTTATATAGATTTCTTGATCTGGCATGCCCTAAATTTAAGCTTATAACTATGTGAGTTTAAGTTTTTATCTTTTTAACTATGTGAATATAAGTTTTTGAAAATTTTATGAGTTTCAAACATATGAGTTTGAATTAAGTTTCTGGATTGTATTTTGTACTCTGTTTGAAAACTTTATGAGTTTCAATAAGATATTATTGTTAGTGTCAAAAAAAATATATGATGTTATTGTTATGAACCGCGATTACTTTTTTATTGTGTATGATGATATTTGATTACGTATCGTCGAAAAAATAATAGTAGAAAAAAAAAAATAATAGTAGGAAAAATATTGCAAAAAAAAAAACATTACAAAACTGATCAAAGTATTCGAACCAAACCGATTAGTTTGGTTCGGTTTCATTTTTTAAAAACAGGACAAACCGATCCAAACCGAACCAATTGAGTACACATTGGTTCGGACTTTGGATTCATCAAAAACCGATCCAAACCGATCCAATTACACCCCTACAAATCGCAATGTAAATGCAAACGTGTGGTTCTATCAAACATTAAGTATTTAGGTTCGTGGTGGCTGAATATTAAATTATTGAAAGAAAAAGGAGTTAGAAACTTAGAATAGAACTTGGAATATATATTAAAAATATGGAGTGTTTCTATCGTCGGTGAGTTGTTCACTAGTTTTATTTTTTGTGCAAACATTTTTGCATTGACTTTTCAAAAAAAGAATTGCTTATTTTATCATAAAAATTAAAGGAAAAAAATGCAGTTGCAACATTTTTTTTTTCTTCTTGATATCCAGTTGCAACACTTGTTAATTGACGATTTTTTTAATTGATTGAACAAGAAAAAGTTTTACAAATATATATATATATATATAGACACACACACACAATTTATATTTTTATATATGTTAAGTGCAAAGTTTTACACATACACTAACTCATAGTGCACTATTATTTTATTTTATTGTATTTAATTACAAATATTTGTGGTAAAATTTGATTAGATATTTTTTTAAATAGATAAGTAAGATATACTGATAAAGAAATAACAGATACAGTTAATTTTTTTGATAATATCTTGTAACTCTTTGTAGTTTTTCTTGACACATCTTGTGCTGAGGAGACCACTTGACTAATTCTGACCTACCATTTATCTATATATCTTTTTTTTTTTTTTAAACAACAGGGTTTACTCAAAAGGTTTAATGAAGTCTTTTTTCCATAGGCACAAACAAACAAGCTCAACTCAAAGTTACCAAAAAAAAGAAGCTCAACTTACTCAAGCTACTGTGAAAAGACAAAAGTGACAATCAGATCAATCGATTTTCTGCAATTTGGGATCTATGATGAATAGTTGGATCCTTGTGTAATTTGTGGTGTCACATGTTTAAATTGTTTCTTGAGTTGTGATTGTCCTATTGCCGTGCTCTATCAGATGTTTGAAAACAACTAAAAATATCTATATTTGTATTTCTTGAATGAAGACAAAATGTCTCTTGCATATGATAGGAGAAAATTGAATATCCACACAAAAATATTATACATTGTCTTATTGAATTAACATTAAAATGTTTCATAACATGGTAGAAAAATAAAATAATGTATGCTTTCACTTAATCAGCTTAATGATCCTTCTCATCCTAATCAAAGGCATATCCATTTGCAATTTTGAAGCCAAACCACCCCAACTCACTTAGAAATCCATAATCAGAAACTCTTCCATTACTTTTATGCATCCCAACTCACTAAAAACAGGTTCTTTTGATCATATAAGCTTCTTTTTATCTGCTAAATACATGTACAACTGCTTTAAACCTTCAACTTTTGTACAAATATAAATAAAAAATCCAATGCCACAGAGACTTCACCGGATAAAAGTCATTCTATATTAGTCATGAATCATAGGTTTCCCATAGTTTAATATAGTCAATGCTGCAACGGCACTTGGACTGTAATCAGAACAAGTTCTCATCAAATTTTGCTTTTTAAGGTTGTGCTTTATTCTTTCTGAAGGCATTAAAAGCTTGACAAACTTTTGTGCTGCAATTATTTGTTCTTCTCGACAACCATTATTGTGTATTAAATCTCTGCAAAATAAAGCCAAGACCTAATGTCAAATATGAGAAATATTGCCTGTGACTGATATACTATAAGCTTTCGAGACATTCAGAAATAGTAGTGCAAATGAAATAATTTTTCAGTCTTACTTGAGTAATAAGGCTAGGTTATCGGGTTTGCAGGATTGGAAGAGTGATTCAGGAATAACGGCTGAATCCAAAAGAATATTCGGAAGTGATATGTATTGTATCTTTGCTTTATACTTGATAAACCATTCAGTCAAAATATGGGCACGATATGCCACAACACAAGGTAAACGAGCAAGTTGCATCTCTACAGCAACTGTCCCGGATGTGCACAATGCAACTCTACTAGCCTGTGATGTGTTGATTCAAATTAACTAGGCACAAAATGCAACATTCAAGCACAATATGTAAGAATTTGAATGCAGGACTAATCAGCAATAATAGAAGCTTCGGTCAATAAAATATATAGATAGATTCACATTGTTAGTTGAATGTATCTAAAGTAATTCCTGTGCTAGAAAAACAAAGGTACTTTGGCCCTACCTAACTTAACATGTGGTCCTATTTAAAATAGAGTAAATAATATGGTATAGAGAGTTATGGATTTGTGTAAGTTAAACACAAAATACAGAGGAAACTAGGAAAATTGGCAGTTATTATGATATTAAAAAATTAGATTTTGGTATTCAATTAAATCCTCAAGAGGAGTCTGTAATCATTCTATAATGGATCATAAGAAAAGAACAACTGCCGCGGAGAAAATCAGGAGTATAAACCAGTTTTCTACAACTTCTATGCTATAAGTATTGACATAATGACCTGAAAAGAATTTGTTATGCAAATGGAAGTCTAGTGGGACAACAGTACGTACACTAAAAGCATCATATCTCATGTGTGTTGTTCCGCCTGGAATCAATACAACAGGCACAGGCCATTTATGAACAGCACCGCTAATGAAGTTTTCAACATGCTCATTAGGTGCAACATAAATGGCAGTCATCAACTGTGGAACGTTGTCTTTCAGTAGTTCCATTGTATTGGCGAAGATGGGTAGCATCCGACTGACCTCTTGTATTCTGCTTCCAGGAAGCAAGCTAATAACAGTGGCTCCTTTTAAAGTTTAAGTTGATAAGATAATATAGCAAAATATAACTTCAACATTAAACAATATTATGGTTCTCACGACCCTTCTCTTTCCAAATATATCTCTCAGAAAAGAAAGTTAGTAGAGTATTAGTGATGAAATGGTTTTTTTTTACACAATAGTATTAGTAATGAAATGTTAACCATGAGCTTTTACATATTTACATTTGGGTACGATATAGAAACAAGAAATTAGTACATTTTTCTGAAAGATAAGTATGTTAGCTTGTGGAGCTTTGTTTGATTACAATTTAGAAGTACCTGGGGACACTTCATGTTTCCTTCGGAAGTCTTCACCATTTCCTTCAGCCCACCATTCATTTTTTGAGGAATTGTTTCTCTGAAAAAATATTCAGCAGTTACTGACAAAACTCAACCATAAAGTTCAACTAAACAAGGAAAATAAAGAAATGCTAACGAAGAAACAGGAATACAAATATATACATCACCGGCAATAACATAATATATTCTTTAGTATAAAGCTAGAGAGATCATATGCAAAGATGTTGAGAAACTACAATGCTCATACCGAATTCAACTCCATAACATCTTCCAAGACAGGATGCCCAACAAAGGTTGCAGATAATCCATTCAACCTACAAATTTTATCTTCATTTGGAATTATGCACAACAGATGATCCACAAATTCTGTCAGTCCTCTTAGCCTTTCTTCACCTCCCTTCCATGCCCAGAACGATGGTGCTACATAGTGAAAATGTGCTGGCGAATGAAACTTCTGCTGATTGTATCTAGCTGCAAAAGGCATTCCCCCATTCCCTTATAACATGCCTCTAAATCTGCTACAGTTTTTCCAGTAAGATGTTTTCATTAGTATTCATACCTCTTAACCGTTTCAAAAACCGAAAAGAAAATCCCTTGGAATCAACTGTTACTACAGCATGAGGCTCAAATAGAGTAGCTGCTTCTACAGCTTCATTCAATCTCACCTGAAAATTTAGCACACACAGCTTTGTTCAGCACATTCTAATGATTTCAGACATGGGCTCCAAATAAGGTACAAGGTATGGCAAGCCGATAAGAATCCCGGACACTAAACCTATAATATATCAAATACAACTTATGCATTTGAAATAGCTTAAAATACATCCTTGAACTGTTTTCACCTTAATTTACAAGTTTTCGAATATAAGTAGATTACCAATGCAAACAACTTGTATAAAATTTATGCATAGTTTAATATGAAGCACGGCCACTCCTCGGATTAGGCGTGTCCCAATGTCGGACATGTGTCAATGTCTGGCACCGACACATATGATTACAACGAATCATGTCATTTTCTCAAATTATCGGTATCGATGTGTCAATGTTCATGAACATTTCATGTTCGATGTTCATGTCTATATTTTTGCTTCATATATAGTATACAATCTCAAATTAGGTCATACTAAGGTTCTCATGAATTAAAACCAAAAACTATGGTTATATTGAAGCATAACAAAGTTAATCACATTTGATAAATCCAAGCATGCAATTAACAATATACTCATCACAACTCACTTTAATTCTATACAAATGTGGCAATAATTCCCAAATCCCCATTACTGAGATATCTTCAATAGGAAACAAAGATTCCAATCCTTCACTTTTCATCTTAATCCTGAAATAAATTAAACATTCTCAAATAAAATTTCTCAAGCATCTTCAAAACTTTGAATGAAAGAATGAAAATTTACCCTCCAATGCCAGAAAAACGAACAGGGAAAGGAGAGAGAAGTTTAAGCGAAGCCATGAGACGAGAGGCAATGGAATCACCAGAAACTTCACCGGCAATAATGAAAACCCTAAATTCACCATCTTTTGCAGCCATATCAATGGGAGCTTTGAACTTCATGTGATGTGAAGAAGATGAAAATGAAGAAGAAAAGCTCGCAACACTGTTTTGGGGATTCAATTTCCATTTCCATTTTGTTCTCAACAAAATCAAAGCTTTTGCACCAAACATTGCTGCAATTCAATTCAGTTGAACACTGCAATTTCTTCAAACAGAATTTCAAATGTTTTATGGTTTTTGTTGGGCTTGGGCCAGTTAAAGCAGCAGCCCACCTTGTAAGATAATTTCTCTTCCCACCCCTCATGTCTCTTTTTCACCCCGAGGTTTCCGTTTATATCCTTGGAAAAAAACTTCGGAGCTGAAACATGATCATGCTTTCTTCATCGGGTTCAACCATGCATATCATGATTTCTTCGAATATTGTGGGACGAATCAAACTTACCTCAATTGCATGAGCATATATGAACAAGGTAACGTTTTAACTAGGTTGATCTCTTAGAATTATATTGAGTGATATATATCTTGTAATGGTTTTTTGGCGTAGTGATGTTTTCTTCGAAAATTATATTGAGTAAATATAGTTCTGACATCTTTGTCATTTTGAAGTTTTATTTTAATGAACTGAACACTACAGTTGAGAAGATCATTCATGTTTGAGACGCGTCACATTAAGACTGTGAGAATTAGGGTAACTCGTTTTTATTTCAAATTTTTTTCGTATTGCTAACTTTTCAAATTTAGATATTGATTCTTAGTTTGGAACACACAATTAAACATCACTAGATGGAGAAAGACTTACATAGGCACAAACCCAAATAATATATATTTGGGCACACATACACAAATCCAAAAGTTTAAAACAAAAATAATATTTTCACATCAATCAATATCATTTTATTTCTTTTTTCTTTAATTTTTTTTTGAGTTGTGTGAGTGTGCCCAACACTTATTATTTGTGTTTGTGCCTAGGTTAGAATTTCTCCACTAGATGATGACACAACTTCTACAACATAGCAGCTAAAACTAAACAAAACAATAAAAGGCTCAACACACAGTAAGCAGCCAAGACCCCAAAAACAAGCCAAAAGACGAGCACTTCCACACATCAGACACCAAATAGCCAGCAAAAAGAGACAAAACCAACATGCCTCCCTGAAAACAACCTTACTTCCTCAGCTGCATAAAGACTTAGAAATCGCTTCTAGCCTACACGGTGCCACTTATAAATTACCTAAACTCCATCGCCAATAAGTCGCTTTTATGTTTCTAGCCTTCCACATGCAGCAACCATAGAGTTGTATGCCAGATCAATCTAAGCCCCTTTCTTGATTTTTCAGCCTTTGCCGCATAACTCACACAGTCAAACAATATAAACGGGTTCAGTGGCATTAAAATCACAACATCAAGACACCTAAAAACCTCATGCCAAATAGTTATAGCAAAATTCACAGTGAATGAAAAGATGAATAGAGGTCTCTGACAGATCATGTAGTCCATAGAAACAACTGGTTGTAAAATTCAAGGCCTTGCTAGATTATTCTTGGTTGAGATACGATCATGGAGAAGTTGCCACGAAAACGCAATGACTTTAGAAGAAGCCGGGTTGCCCCAAATATCTAAGAACACCCGGCCACCTCAACAGCCTTGTCCACAAATAATTCCTTAGCTAACAAGTTGTTAGTCGACTTAACTGAAAAAACCGTCTGCAGTGCAGTCGGTGTCCAGCTGCATCTGTCATCAAACAGTGACACATTAACCGTTTCCAGCAGCTCATTCATATACACGATAAGTTCTTCCCACATTAAACCTCCCTAATACCTGTCTCTCTCTGCGTCCACATAGAAAACAGACAGCGAAAAATGACACAAAGAGGTGCGTCGCCTATCCAACGATCCAACCAGAAACAGGTTGAGTCACCATTACCTACTTTCTGAACCATAGCATCCTCAAACCAGTTTTTACTATCCCTTATTGTCTCAATAGTACATAAATCTTTCCACCATCATGAAGAATAATAAGGGAAATTACAATTAGTCATGCTTAATTAATACATACACAAAGTAGCTAGTAACACAAAAACATCAAACTAAGAAATCATAGTTCTTTTAGAAGGCCATACAAGCAATGTTAATTTATAAGCAAATATATATATGACTCAAAATCTCGAACTAGCTTTGTAACTAATTACGAATCAGACAGCTTTATGACCTTAGCGAGGCAGTTGTCTACTGGCATAAGATATGGTAAACTAGTCAGCGGACATTCTGGATTTATCCGCTCCAACCTATAAGATTCAAAGGAAAAAAAATGAATATTTCCATTACGATATACATATACTGTATAAAAGTATAATAAATGATAAATTAATGTATAATAAATAATACTAACTTGTAATTAAGGACGAAATAATGTAAAAATATGGTTATTTCATATTTGGCTAAGTCTCTTCCTGGACAAAGCCGCCGACCTATTCCGAAAGGAAGAAAGATTCCTGTTGCAGGATTATAATCCTGCACATATAATCAACTCATAAGTTTAATGAACCATCATCATCATTATTATGTATTGAAACTTCTGATTGATACATTTGTTG
Source organism: Trifolium fragiferum (assembly GCA_954870985.1). Taxonomy (NCBI): domain Eukaryota; kingdom Viridiplantae; phylum Streptophyta; class Magnoliopsida; order Fabales; family Fabaceae; genus Trifolium; species Trifolium fragiferum. The sequence continues at coordinate 3,591,078 of OX940792.1, forward strand.
AGTTGCCTATAAGTTAATTCAACTTACATTCCATCTCGATGGATTATATTCTTCTGGATTTGAGTGAACATCAGGAGTCATATGCATAGCACTTAGCCAAACTAGCACTTTCCATCCCTTTGGAATGAAATAACCTAAAGTTATTGAGCAGAAGACACATTAAACTCATTTTTCCTTTTTAATAATTGAAAGTAGCTAGAAATAGAGCACAAGGAATATAACAAAACCATTGATGTTCACATCAGTCATTGCCTCTCGAAAAAGTGAAAAGACCGAGGTATGGCGTAATGTTTCATCAAAAACCTGCAAGATAGAAAGAAAAAAAAAAAGCAATAATTTAAAGATTCAATCATTCATCAACATCCATATAGGCCACATAATCGCATGCCAGACCACCATCAGCCTTATCTTCCCTCTTCGTATACCTTAGGTTTCTTACTATTCCTTATACATGAAGTATATAGATGATAGGTTATATCCTACTATTCGTACCTGAGAAAGATAAACCATTTTTTTAATTTCCTCAATACTTAGTCGTTTTTGCGAAGGTGGCCTTGCTTTCATTATTTCTTCTTGCTCTTCCTACAAGAAAAGGACAGAGAATGATTGATTACCATTTTTATGTCTTGTACTTAGGTGGTACATGAAAATTCTAGGTGATTTACCTTGGCTTTCTTCATACACTGTGGATGTTGAGTTAGATGCATAATTGTCCACATCATACCAGCTGCAGTTGAATCATGACCTCCAAATAGAAGTGATATCAGCAAGTCAATAATGTCTTTATCCTCCAATTTTTCACCTTCTTCATCATTGATTTCCAAAAGAATGTTTAATAAATCATTGTTTTCGCCAATTTGCCTATTTTTTGTTGTCATTCTCCTCTCATCAATGATAGTTTGAACTATTTTGGCAAACTTCTTACGTGCCTAAACTAGTCATGCAAAATGAGAATAGCAAATTCAAAAAGAAGAACACTATAAGAAATTTGTAAATTTACTATGAATATCGCAAAACAACTACATTTTTGAGAAAAGTTTCCTAAAACAATGTTTGACAGAAAAGCTCAAATTTCAAATATAAGTAACGAACCTTAAGTGCTTTGTTGAACAGAAAACCAGGTACATCTATAGGCATCAAAGAGAACAAGGCACTACTCATAACATGAAATAAGTCTCCAATTTCATTCACGGTACCTTGATCGCACGAGCCCAAGAAAATTTGAATGACGAATTTAAAGGAAACTTTCCTCATCTCATCAAGGAACTTAATAGGGTGTTTCATGCTAGATAGTTCTTCTAGCTTGTTGATCACAATATCTTCAATACGTTCTAGGTACATTGTTGATACATTGTAACCGGCAATAGGAGCCGTGACTAATCGTTTAAGGCGTCCATGTTCGTTACTCAGTACCCTATTTGATGCTAGTACAGTGACAGCTTTTGGATAACCAAGCTTAAAGGTCACCTCATCATTTAGGACTTTCTTGCACATATCAGGTGTAGTGACAATAATGCTTGGACAACCATACAAGTGAGTTTTGTAGATACCGGTTCGTCCATATCTGAAACATCATGCCAACACATTAAGTGTGTTGATTTGTAATTTTTAAAAATATTTCAGTCTTCTTTTATCATGTAATGGATGGAAGACTAATGTATTGAAAAATTGTGTTAAAAGTTCCATTTGATTTGCAAAAGATAAGTACCGGACAAACAACACAGGATACAACAAAACTTGATAAATTTATGGAAAATGCTAACGAGTGCTCCCTGGGCACTCTTTAAATATCTAAAATAGTAAGTTTTTATGAAAATGTGTGAAGTCAAATTCTTAAAAATTGAAGCGTTTCACTTTTTAGAATAATAATTACTTAAAATAAAATGCTTGAAGAGTCCTTTCGAGAGACTCGTTAGCAAGACCCTAAATTTATTAACAACTTTTCTGTGTTGTACCATGTTTGGAGGACAAAAGATTATGTTAGTATTTCGGTCAACTTGTACTTAAAACAAAAAGTTGTCATGTGATTCGACGACAAAAGTTTCAGTTTTTGTCCAGTCTATCGTACCCTGATTTGTTCAGTGCCATGAATAGTTTTACGATCAAACATAGTATAACTTAGAAAATTAAATGCACCAAAAGAAGTTGAATGACTAATTAAGAAACAGACATGAGATATGAAACCAAGCAGAGTAAACAGACATATAAAACTAACTGTGTTATATAGAAAAAGAAAATCAAAGGGGAAAAAAAAATAGACCTGAGAAAAATGTTGTTGATGAATAGCTGACGGTTACCAGATGAGAAATCTTTGAAGAAGTGCCAAAGATTTCCAATGAAAGGCCATCCCATGTCACCAGGAGGTAGTGGATATTGTCTTTTTCTCAACTTAAGATTATAATACCAATCATTCAAATTCCTCACTACTTTGTTAACAAAAATGTAGCATGCTAACAAAGTGGCAGCAGATATCAAAAACCATTGAAACTTCATTCTTGAATCTATCTCTTCCTCTTTGGATCCACTGCTCTTTTTGTGTGTGTGTGTAGTTACTACTTTGTATATATAATAATCTTATAGATGAGATTATTTATTGACTTTTTGTATAGATTCAATTTATAGAGTTCAGTAAAGTTGTGAGTGAGATTAGTTTTGAAATCTATATGTCAGTGACAGTGACAATGAGTTGGGACCCGAACGATGTACAAGTTACACGCAGTATCGTGTTATTTTATCTTTTTGATAAATAAATTTGGCTTTTAGGTTTTTATTATTGGTTTTGAATATTAAATTAGAAAAAATGTGTATCACATGGCTTTGGATTAATGTGACAACTTGTCTACCCATCACATTAAAATGGGCTGAGCACCCATCTGAGTTGGCATTAATCAGAACCATTCAATCTTTCATCAATGATTTCTGTTACAAAAATTATTTATTTACAATATTAGTATATTAAAATTGTATAATTGCATAAACATCCACGTCTAAACTTTACCACTAACTTTTCATTTCATCTTCTTCTTCTAGTTTGTGTAAGACCCGTAGAATTACTATAGCAGAAATATGATTTTTGATATATTAATTAGGTGTTGCTATTTGCTTTTATCGGTTTTCTGTTTGATTGTCTATTTCGACAAAATTTTGTTGAGATTGTGCCTGCGTGTAGTTTAACATTTGAAAAATTGGCACAATAAATTTATGAGCTTTAAATTAGTTTAGAAACATTTTTGTCTCGTCAAAATGTTGAAAATATTTTTCTAGTGGTTTTTGAGAAAACGGGCAAAATATACCCGCTGTTTGAAAATTTTACGGTTTTCGATTTCCGTCAAAATTTAAATGAAGACTCTATATATCGATTGTGATGAGAATTTGATCTCATTATATTTTCCCGAGCTTAGGAGCGAAAATTTATTCGGAATAAAATTTATTCGAAAGTTTGTGAATTGCTTTTATTATGTGGTTTATGGTAGAATTTTTCTCTTTCGGTAAAATTTATCGGTATGCGAGATACGACTCGTTTAAGCGCGAGCGCGGGAACTGAGCGAGATGAGTTGGCATGACCATGAAAATATCTAGATATTTCTATTAAAGGTAATCATCACATTAGTGTGAGTAAGAAAGATCCAATGGCTAGGGAATTTCCTTGATGCTTACACTATGCAATCCAATGGTCCATGATCCATGACAATTACTTTACATAGAAGCCTTAGAAAAATTATTGGGACTTCACTCATTTTCTCTTCCTCGGCTGAACATCAAACCCCATCCCATTACCTCACAAAATTTCTATTCTTCACCATTTGCATCATTTTGAAACTTGTTGGAAAGCTTGGAGTTGTGAGACTCATATCTTCTAAGGTAACTAGAGCTTTCTTTTCTCTCCATAGTTGGCCAAGCTCTTAGAGCTTGAAGAATGGTTTTATATATATATATATATATATATATATATATATATCTTTCTCATATTTGTGTTCTAGTTAGTAATTAGATTCTCATGCTTGAAACCATGACCTCCATGAATGTTAGTAGTTAGGGATCTTGAGAAATAAAAATCCAATTGATCAAGAACTCAAAATTTGTCATGGTTTTATTGAAATTAAAACTATTTTATGGCTTGTTGAACTTACACTTTCTTTGTGTTTAATTTAAAGAGAAAACCCTAATTTAATTATGTAGATTCATGTTTCCCTAAAATAAAAATAAAAATAATTTACTAGTGTTTTCCTTAAAAGAGAATTTACAAGTTATTAAGAACATGAGATTTATCTTCTTTTGTTTTGAAATTAAACCATGATATAGCTTTGAAAACATGTGTTGATGTAGTTAGTTTGAAGAAGAAAACAGTGAGAGTAAATTCACTTGCCTCAAAAGTATGAGTTACTAGGAAAAGAATTTTCTAATTGACAAGTAAGCTTTGGAAAATTGTCTTTTTATATAAATAGATTATGTTGGGAAGCTACTTTGAAGTAGATCTTTGGTTTTAAAAATGAAATGTTTGAGCTAGCCATTTTGGTAGTTGGATGGCCGAAGCATATACATGGCCATGTGTCCTTTTTTTTTTTTTTAAATTTCAAGTGCTAGTTCAAAAGAGAGTAATCATGGCTTTACGGTAAAAGAGTTATTTTGGTTTTGTTTGAAGATAAAACTAGAAACTTCTTATTTAAGTAAACAAGTTAATTAGTAAAGTTTGAAAGTTTTGTGGTTTGGTTTGAAATGGTTTTGATGTAAGAGGTCAATTACTTTTGAGTTGAAAATCAAGAGGAATTTCATAGTTATATTTTAAAACAAAACTATTTTCTGTGAAAGGAGAAAAATAATTGGAAATCGATTTGTAAGTGAAAAGGAAATTCTTTCGTCGTGGATTTAAATTTTAAGAGTTTGACATACGTGAGCTATTTCGAAAAAGGTTTTAGTTATGTACGCGCAAAAAGTATTTTGTTATAAGTCTAACGAGAAAAGTTTTGGTTCGGACTTGTTTAGTTTTAAAAGATTTTGAAACTTATGATTTAAGGCATAAGTTGTTTGAAAGAGATTTTATTCTAAGAGATGTTTTAAAATAGATGGTTTTTGTTTAATGAAACTTTCGAGATAAAAAAACTATTCTTTAAGTGTTTGTAATTTCAAGAGTTGTTTTGAAAAAGGATTTGGCATTTTAAGTGTTTTAAAATAGCTGAGATTTATTTAAATGACGTTTCCGTGATGAGAAACTATCTTTTAAAAGTGTTAATGTTTTCAATATGACTTGAGCCTAGTTAGTGATGAGGGAACAACTATAGATCTTGAATCCATTAGTAGCCGAACTATGACTTATTTGAGTAACCAATTAGAATGTGGTATTAACTTAGAGAAGTTATATGTTGTGACAGGTTAAGAGGATTAGCCGAATTTGGGACTTCTTCGAGAGAGACGGATATTGATCGCGTAGCGTAAGTTGAATGTGTTGGAAGCTAGCTGAGGTAAGGGCACTTTCTAACGATTTCATATACCTCGAAATATCGAGTGCTTTTTATGCATGTGTAATTGTTGCTTGAATATGTGTATTTGCTTAATGTGATGCAATATGAATTATGAGCATGGTTGTTTTGTGATGTATTCTCGTGACGAGAACTTGTTGAGAACATGCTATATTCTACACATGTTTGAGTGGTTGTTGTAAATTTCATATGTATGAATACTATGAAATGTTGATGCATGTACTTGATTGAAGATCTCGTTGTGCATGATGCTTGTTGTCTTACATATGATTTTGTTAGAAATATATGTATTGACGTGTGGTTGAGAATTACATATGCATGATTGGTATGTAATTGATGCATTGGCATAGATAAGATGTATCGTATGCTCATGCATTCATAGTTGTGGTTAGAAGACCACTGGGTGCGATTAGAAGATCCACCTTAATCCTGCGGGATTTTATTGAGTACAATACGTGATTAGAAGATCACAGGGTAGGATTAGAAGATCCACCCTAATCCTTCGGTTAGAAGATCGTCGAGATTGTATTGATTAGTGATTAGAAGATCACGACTCTCTGCGGAGAGGTTAAATTCCGGAATTCATGCATGTGAAACAGTCCCGGGTAGGGTGATCACAATCATATAGAGTCTGCATTGATAGGCTGATTGTGCATTTGAATACTGTTGTGTGTGATTGATAGACTACCCGTGCACTTAAATTCTGTGATGTGTGATTCATATGATAAATGAGTATATGCTGTCAGGTATTGTATATCTTGTGCTGCGTATTTTTGGTTATATGTTATTTTTAGATCGTGACCCTCTACGAGCATTTTTAGGGATTTATTTGTACCGCGTGGAGAAGCGGCAAGGCTTGAAGCTGTTTGTGGGTCTTCGTCACCCAGTCATCTTCCGTTAGAGTTTAAAGATCGGCTTAGGGGTAGTAGTTTAAGAGTCTTGTTTACTCTTCTTTATGCTTCCCTGCATTTGTATTCCAAACTTGTAGTTTGATGTTTTATTTGGAATAAATGATGTCGTTATGTTTGTTTAGACATAGCGTATGGTTTATATTCTTAAACTTGATTTGTGAAAACGATTTATAAAAGAGGCATTGCATTCCGATCGTTATTTTGAAAATGGTTTACTCTGATTTAATTTAAGTTCGATCGTGAATGTTTTATTTCAAAGTCCTTGTTGTTTTTTTAAAAAAAAAATGCCTACTTTTGCGCTTCGAAAATCGGGGTGTTACAGTTTGTAAATGAATTTCTTCATTTTATTCAACCAAATAGAAACATTATAAACCTGCTATGCAAATAGTTTTTTGTTTGCAAATGACCTCTCCCTCATTTTCATTTCTTTACTTTTTCAAATTTTCGAATCTTAGTATGTAATAAACTGAAGTGAAAAATCACATGGAGTTTGTAGAGCATGATTATACAAATCTAATGCCACAAATTTCGTGTGTTTCTGACAATCACAGAGGAAGAAATCTAAGAAAAACTTTTTATATGGATTCACGAATTTCTCTTTGAATCTCACGTTTTCATGTTTAAGAGTTGAGAATTTTATGTTAATATCATTATAAATTGTATTCCGGTCGAAACCCACAAAAAATCGTGCGAAACGGAGTTGGAAAACGCAAGATATTGATGTTGGATTGTAACCCGCTTTTTGACCCGGATTCTGGTTGTGGTTCGACCCGCCAGAGGTTGAAGACAACACTGTTCACGTGCTAACAAGCCCACTTGCGGGTTAAAGAGAGTGAGGGCGAGTGTGATCGCTACGAGCATCCGTTTTTATGCCGTTTTTTGCATTGCGCTCTATTTAACGAGTTTTATTTTTTTGGGATATTTTTAGAAATATTTATTGTGTTAATATGTTTTTCTTATTTTTTAACATCACATATCATATATTTATAATTAAATACTTGTTCGTTAATATAATTAAATATTTTTTAAAATGAAATTATTATGAAGGAATATAATATGATATAATATGGATTTTATTTAATTGAACTCAGTAAAATTACTTTTTATAATTATTTATTGATTTATTGCATTTGTAAAACATTACGATATCATATATATATGTGTGTGTGTGTGTGTGTGTGTGTGTGTATGTGTGTGTGTGTGTGTGTGTGTGAGAGTGAGATGACTAGAATAACTCTACACCAAAATCGACGAAGAGAGTCTTAATAGATGTATCATAAACGTTAATGAAATTTTTTTTACATCTTTCTTTTTCTTTTTTGTTTAACTGTGTCTCTCTCAACAACGAAGCTATACTAATTTTTATGAAGGGGTTAAATATAAAAATAAAATATAACATTTTTAAAAACTAAATGTTAATTATAAAGTTTAACTATATTTGCAAAATAATGTCCCCGTGAGCTTAACTCAATTAGTAGGGACATCAAATTATATATGCAAATGTCGGTATTTGAACTTCGGACATGCCACTTATTTATCTTAAGGGTGAAATTTCTAGTCATTAGCCTATTTTATTTCAATTTTGTCATTATAATTTTTAATGTCGAATAGACTTTCTTTATTGTTGTAAAAACCAAAAATGACAAAATAAGACTAATAATTTTATCAATTTAGTGATATTTTTTTAACCCTTTTTTATTTATGTTAATGTTTTACAAATAAACTTATCTTGAGTAGCTAAAATTATATTATTGAAGTGGCTAAATATATAAATGTATATATTTATATTAAAATAAAATAAAAAATTCGGGGCAGCCAAAACTATCCCATTGTTCTACAAGGCTTCGCCCCTGTTCTCTCTTAATTCAATCTCCATCTTCATTGAAAAATAATAAAATAATCACGAGAGAGATAGAGATGCAGAGAAAAAAAAAATGAGATAATTTAATTTGTTATTGATCTTAGGTAGAAAATTTATAAAGTTACTTGGTCATAAATACTCCTGGCGCACTTGTTAAGTAAATAAGTATGCTAAAAAAGAAATAAAAGACAAAAGTAATAGTGATAAAATAACTTTTTATACTTTCAAAATATTGAATACACAATTTTCAAAGAAATTTTTTCATAATAATATGTTTAACTAGTACATCAAGTGCATTGTTTAATATTTTTCAATTTTAAAATGTCACAATCCAAACTCTCTCTTCTTGTGACGAGCCTTATTACTTCATAATAAATAAGATTATCTCCAAACTTTTAATTCCACAATTTTTTAATTTCACAAACTTACTTACTATTAAGATTATCTCTCATAACAAATAAGTTACAAATGAAATTAAACATCTAATACATTTAAATAGTAGTTAAAATTTCTTATAAAAAGGATAAAAAATTATTTAAAATGTTTCTATATAAAGGACAAGAGAAAATAGTTTTTAACATTTTTAAGGATAAAGTATTGAATGCACATTTCTTTAAATTTAATTGGGTCATTCTAACCGGTGTCTCCGAGACATCGATTAAGGAAACCAAAAATAGAAAATTTCAAATTAAAAATAATAATTTATAGACTTTTGAGAAGTTGACTGCACAAATTTTAATATCATATTACTATATTTGCTTCTTTAAATAGTGCTCGGAGGTATCGTTTAGCATTTTGCAATTGATTTTTTTGTTGCTTTTGCTATCAGTTTAGTCTGGTTCGGGAGTCAGTTCTGGCATCAAGTGGTTCAAACCCCCTTCCAATCGCAGTTGTGGGGTATCAAACCATAATATTTCCTATTAAATTCAGCGTCAATCACTACTGAATCAACTAACAATTGGTTTGCAATTAAATTTTATCTCAACTTGTGTTTTGAAAAACTATTTAGCTTTTTCCAACTAATTTAATTCTAATTAATGAAAGACATGATGACTTTAAGCAAATTAAACTTTTAATGTATTTTGATTAAATTTTGCACAAAATACATTAATTTTTATTGACTATTTTTTTTCTTATATTTTGGAACGAAGAGAGTACATTTTTTTTACGAGAAGTTGTGGTATACGTTGTACTTATTGTCCAATATTAATGTGAGAGAGAAAATGGATTGGTTTTTTTTTTCTTTGATAATGTAAAACAACTTATAATTGGTACAATTTTTTTTCTTTCTCAAAGTTACTTATAAATTGGTACGAATGAAGTAGTACTTTAGGGCACTTCTTAAGGATTCAAATTTAAAATTTTTTTCTTCAAATTGGTGCGGTCGACACAATAAAAGTTTAATTTTGAAATGCTCTTGGGGATTGTATTTATAGACATGTAGAGATTTTCGTCAAAAAAACATATTGGATAAATATTTGGATAAATATTGGGTAAATATTTATCATTGGTAATTATAATTTATTATTAAAATATACACGAAACAATAATTTTAATAAAAGAAATTTATTCATTTAATAAATTTACATAAAACTACACAATTTATATTTTAAAAATATATTATACCATATTTCAAAATATTTTATTCTAATATTATAAAAATATTTTAGAACAAATTCATAAATATTTTATTATAAATGTATTTTTTACTTTAGTATAATATCAAACTTAATATCAAAAAACAAAAATAAATGAGCATGTGCATTCACAAATAATTTTTATAAATAACAGAAGAATTAGTCTCATTGATGGTAAATTTAAAAATATATGACAAATATTCATCACTATTATATAAAAGAAATTGAATAAATATTTATAATCTATTATAAAAAATCATACATGGGCCATATGTTTGTCATAAATCTATAAGTTGAATTTATTATTAACTGTTTAACATCTTCTAAATAAAAATTTGAATAGTTAGAACATATTAATTATAATTTATTTAAAAATATAACGGGACAATAATTTTAATAAAACAAATTTATATGGTAAAAATATATTTAGTAATTTAGTTGGTCGTACAAAAAAAAGTAATATTAATATTATGACAAAATTAAATATTGAATAAAAATCAATAGACTCGTGCGAATGTTTCGCACGGTTCTCAAAACTATTTATTTTTAAAATGTAAATTAAAAATAAACATAATTACTTATTTAAACCTAGCTCGACCTTTGTCTATTTCTTCCAACCCTAACTATCAACTAACCTATCACTCCGCTCGTCCGCTATTTTTACCAATTAGAAATTATATTATTTTTCACAATAATATTATTAAAAAAATATTTAATTAATTAATATAAGATGTAATAATTAATTAATCTGTGCACATGTCCATTGATTTTTTTTTCTTCATATTTAAATTTTAATATAGAGGAGTCTCATCAATCCAAAGGGATATGTAGGACAAAAAATACTTTTGTCGAGTCCAATCCATAAACGCAACCGGCTCATTTTTCAGAACATTAGCAAGAACATAACAAATTAAAAGATTTTGGATTTTGACAATTAGATGGTTCAATCTCATCAATTCAAAATCAAAAATTATACTTATTATTTAGAGTGTCTTTTATTTTTTTGATTTATAGTTGCAACCATTTTATTATTACTCACACGAAAATAATTTCCTTTGTAAAATTATTTATTTTTTTTGTCTAAAAATTATGTGCCGCTAACCCTCATGTTTGACCACTTTACTTGAAGCAACTTTGAGAGCCATATGTCCTACAGTAAAATCTCATGTCGTCAATCTCACAAAAGGAGAAACTCCAATCAAATTCACGCGTGCATAACGAAATAAAAATTTATATCCTATTATATTTTTATTTTTGACTCTATCTTCTACCATGTTATATCCTATCAAGTTTCAAAATAACTATCATATACGACATAATTTCTAACTGATAAAATATTTTAACTTCAAAATTTCAAATAATTACTCACATAAAATACTTTTTATTTTTTGAAATTTTATATATAGTTTATAAAACATTTTACTCAAAGCAACTTTCAAAATAACTATCATATACGACATAATTTCTAACTAATAAAATATTTTAACTTCAAAATTTCAAATAATCACTCACATAAAATACTTTTTATTTTTTGAAGTTTTATATATAGCTTATAAAAAATTCATAATATTTTCCTTAATTTCTAACAAATCATTAAATCGTTCAAAAGCTCTTATAAAATTCATAAAATAAAAAAAAACAAAAATTAGTCATTTTAATCTTATATAGTTTTTAAAGATTTTTTTTATTTGTATAATATATCATGTATTATTATATTTTTTTCAAAGTAATGAATTTCAATGAAATTTTTTTAACATGCCTTAAAAAAACTAGCAAATAATTTTATTAATACTTAATTCATAGTTACTGAATGGATAGGAAAACATATTATTGAGGCTCTCTTTATCGATTTTGGTATAGAGGTCTAATAATTTTGATCGAATACGTAGGACTTAAGTTTGGTTTTGCAATATTGTTTTATAGATCCGATAAAAAACTTATAAATAGTAATTTGAGTGAATATAATTGAATAAAATTTATATTATATTATATTATATATATATATATTTCATTTTTAATAATATTTAATATAACATATTATATTTTATAATATAAATATAATGAATAAAAAAATTTGAAATAATTTCAGAAAAATTATTCTAGTTAAGTAGAGTGCAACACAAAAAACGGCGTAAAAAACGGACACTCCTAGAGATCACACTCTCCCCCACTCTCTCTAATCCGCGAGTGGGCTTCATACGCATATGAATAGTGTTATCTTCAACCTCCAGCGGGTTGACCCGCAGCCAGAAACCGGGTCGAACGCGGGTCGCGGTTCAGTGTGAATATCTTCCTTTTTATAGCTCCGTTTCGCACGATTTTTTGTGGATTTCGACCAGAATACAATTTCTAATCATTTTGACACGAAATTATCAAGTATTAAACTTCAAAACAGGGGTTTTAAAGAGAAACTCGTGAAACCCATAAATAATAGTTTTTCTTTGATTTCTCCCTCTATAATTGTCGAAAAAACACGAAATTTATGGCATTGGATTCGTAAATTCATGCTCTACCGAAGACACATAATTTTTCACTTCAGTTTGATGAAAATTAAGATTCGAAAAAACGAAAATTGTCCAGAAAAAAGAAAAAGAAGAATACTTCAGTTTAGTTAAAAAAAATGAAGAAGTTTGATTTGGAAACCTGAAGTGTGAGACTTGTTCATCAAACTGGACGTGAGACTTGTTCTCAATATGGTGTGTTTCACTGCAATTTCTTTCTCTTTCAATTGAATCCAAAAATTAGTGTCAAAAAATTTTTTTTTTTTTTTTTCGGTTTTTCACCACCAGTTGAATCTGGTTCGGGGGTTAGTTCTGACATCAAGTGGTTCCAACCCCCTCCCGATCGCAGTTGCGGGGGATCGAACCGTGGTCCTTCCTACCAAGTTCAGCGTCAATCACCACTGAACCAACTAACGATTGGTAATTAGTGTCAAAATTTAGTGGGTATTTTTGCAATTATACTATTTTAACATACTAATATTGTAAACTTATAACATAAATAATAGATGAAAGATAAACGGTTAAGAATGCTGCCAACTCAAATGGGTCACACTACCCATTTACATGCAATGGGTACTTAAGAATTTGCCTATAATCAACTCATAAGTTTAATGAATCATCATCATCCTATTATTATTATTATTATTATTATTATTATTATTATTAATAGTATGCAATTAAGCTTCTAATTGATACATTTGTTGAGTTGTCTATGTGTTAATTAAACTTACATCCCATCTCGATGGATTATATTCTTCTGGATTTGTGTGATATTCGGAAGTCATATGCATAGCGCTTAGCCAAACTAACACTTTCCATCCCTTTGGAATGAAATAACCTAAAGTTATCGAGCACAAGACACGTTAAACTCATAAATCCTTTTAGATAATTGAAAGTAGCTAAAAATAGAGTACAAAGAATATAACAAAACCATTGATGTTCACATCAGTCGTTGCCTCTCGAAAAACTGAAAAGAGCGAAATATGGCGTAATGTTTCATCAATAACCTGCAAGATAGAAAGAAAAAAAACACAATAATAGGGTAATGTAATAATACATGAAATATATAGATGATAGATTATATCATGCTATTCTTACCTGAGAAAGATAAACCATTTTTTTAATTTCCTCAATATTTAGTCCTTTTTGCGAAGTTGGTTTTGCTTTCATTATTTCTTCTTGCTCTTCCTACAAGAAAAAAAAAAATAGATTACCATTTTTATGACTTGTGTTTATATATATAAGATAATTACACTTGAATAAAAGGTAAACAAGCAACGAACTGTACCGCTAATTAAACTTTTCTGTTAATAAACCTCAATCTCTCCTAGACCTTTCTATATTGCAATACTTAATGAATATTTAAAAAAAGGTCAAATGTTAGGTGATGTACCTTGACTTTCTTCATACAATGTGGATGTTGAGTAAGATGCATTATTGTCCACATCATACCAGATGCAGTTGAATCATGACCTCCAAATAGAAGTGATATCAGCAAGTCAATAATGTCCTTATCCTCCAATTTTTCACCTTCTTCATCATTGATTTCCAAAAGAATGTTTAATAAATCATTTTTTTCGCCAATTTGCCCATTTTTTGTTGTCATTCTCCTTTCATCAATGATAGATTGAACTATTTTGGCAAACTTCTTACGTGCCTAAACTAGTCATGCAAAATGAGAATAGCAAATTCAAAAAGAAGAACACTATATAAGAAATTTTTTAATTTCCTAAGAAATATAATTTCATCGAAAAACAAGTCTTTTTCGATGAAAATTTCCTACAAAAATGTTCGACAGAAAAACACAATTTTTCAGGACATTAAGCTAGAAGTAACGAACCTTAAGTGCTTTGTTGAAAAGAAAACCAGGTACATTTATAGGCATCAAAGAGAACAAGGCACTACATATAACATGAAATAAATCTCCAATTTCATTCACGGTACTTTGATTGCAAGAGCCCAAGAAAATTCGAATGAGGAATTTAAAGGAAACATCCCTCATCTGGTCAAGGAACTTAATAGGGTGTTTCATGCTAGATAGTTCTTCTAGCTTGTTGATCACAATATCTTCGATACGCTCTAGGTACATTGTTGATACATTGTAACCGGCAATAGGAGCTGTGACTAATCGTTTAAGGCGTCCGTGTTCGCTACTCAATACCCTATTTGATGCTAGTACAATGACAACTTTTGGATAACCAATCTTAAAGGTGATCTCATCATTTAGGACTTTCTTGAACATATCTTAGAGGTATGAGTTTAGGGGCCAAGCACATTTAGGTTAGGTGCTAATATGAAAGAGGTCAAAATATGATAAATATATAAGAGAATGCTAAATAATATATTCGGTGCATTAGTTAATTGTTTTTACCAATATTAATTTTATGTTTTATTTTATTTATTTAATTTTTTTTTAGATGTTTTATTTTTATTTTTGGTATGCTTTAATAAATGCATCGAATGTACTGTTTAGTATGACCCTATATAGATATAAGCTTTCTAAATAATAGGATCCAAATGCTCAGTTTTAAAAAAAATTATCGTAATCTTTTTATAGGAGTTTTTCTTGGAAAAAAAGTATCGAAGTATTTTTTTGAACGATTCTGAAAATAAAATTCTTGAAAACATTTTCTCAAAAAAAAAAAGTTCTAAAATTTTTGTCGAGAAAAATTGCTGAGATTTTTCTCGAAAATGTTTTTAGGAAAAAAATTTCAAATTATATTTTTCATGAAATATGGAGTATCTCTTTCTTATATTAATTGTTCTTTAGATTACTATGGTAGACTACTTATGCGGAAGGGTAGTGATTATAGGCTCGTTTAGATTAAATTATTTTTAAGCTTATGTAATTCTTATATATTATTATAAGTTTGTCAAAGTAGTTTATGATAAAATAGCTTATAAAAATACAATTTTCACTAGTTTGAACATATGAAATGGCATAAAATCTAATTTATATTGCATAAGTTCAAAAATAAACTAATCTAAACGGATCATAGTTACATCTATTTATGTTTGCAAATATATTCTTTGTTGGTTGGTAACTTGATTGGATAAGTTATCTTTGGTCACAAACTCTTCCACATTAAATAATCTTTTTAAAAGAATCAAAGTTGGGCTAGTATTGAAATAATTTGTATGTAATATGTGTACAATCATTTTTAATCACATTGGAGTGTAATGCAAAGGTAAAATTTGGAATATAGCATATAGCTTAGTTTGAATGTATCATTTTCTTAAAACACAATATATACACCGTTTAATAACATAGTGGTTCATTTTTTAGCTACAATTTCATAGCAAAAACAAATATTGGAGTCTGTTAATGGGAAAATTGCTAAAGAATGAGAAATAAAATTCTCCTACCATTTACAAATTCTTCATGAGAAGTTTGTGGTTTCAATTTTTAAATTGATGACAATTTATTTGAATTTCTTCAAATGAAAAAACTAAGGGCACATGATAAGATATTTTTATATTGAAACTTTGCATTTAATAAACTAAGAAATTTAATGCATCAAAAGTAAAAACACACAAAATTCCAAAACATAATTTCTATATTTGTCTTCTTATCATGTGTCTTAAGGACACAAGTTAACATTCTCCTTTAAAAAAATGTAAGTTTTTTTTAAAAAAAATAATACATTTTATAATTTTAATAGTTTAACTACATAATCCCAAAATATTATTACTATATTTGATTTCTTAACTAATGTCAGAGAACACTAGTTAACGCGTTCTATAAAAATATAGTCATCTACCTTTACCGCGAGAGAGTCATTTGTGATAAGTGCAAGATGTAAGAGGAGAGAGTAAGTACACAACTCTCTCTCTCTCTTAACCCTAGTTTTTATTTTTTTGTTCATCCACCAAAGAGGGGTGGTTTTAGGGTCAATTTTTGATCCAAAATCACTCCTCTAAATTGTTTTTCCTTTCATTTTCATTTAAATAAGTGATTATTCACGCAGAATTGTTTCTTCATTTTTTGTTTTATAAGTTTGTCGTCGTCATGTGCGGCGTTGTGTTTGTCGTCGTCTTGTGCGGCGTTTGTTGTTTTTTCGTTTTTTAGTGTGATATTTCGTTGATTCAAATTGACATATCTACATCAACTCATTACAGATCTGATGAAGACTTGGACGTCCACGTTGCAGATCCGGAAGTATGAAGATTCCGGTTACTTTTATTTTGTCATATTTGTAGGTACTTTTATTATGCCGTTGTATGCTATTAACCTAGGTGCTGCAAGTTTATTTGCAGATTTACCTTTTTCAGTTTTTAGCAGTCTCGAATTTGTAATGACCTATGTATGTTTTAATTTGAATGAATGAATTTTTATTTTTGTAAAAAAAAAAAAAAGAAAAAAAGGAGAGAGTAAGTCTTGGGCTGCAAGGCTTATATTTGAGGGGGTGCAAGATAAAAACACAATAGAAAAGTGGGTATAAAAGCAAGTAAATGAGGCCTGGTGGCAAGCTGGCACCACCACTGTATATATAGACGTAGAGTGATTGATTAGGGAAGTCAGTAATTTTTTTTGTGTAGTTTGCGGGCTACAGTCTGAATCGACGAATCATTTGTTTGGTTTTTGTGGTTATATTTTTTCTATGTGGGTAATGCGATTTTTAGATGGTTGGATTTTAAGTTTGTGCCTCCTCGTGGTAAGTTGGGATAATTGAATGGTATATATGTTTTAATAAATATTTTTCACATTTATCTTGTTAATATGTGCCCTTAAGGTACATGTTAACATTCTCCTAAAAGAAAATATAAGTTTTATTCTTCCAATAAAAATTGAGACAATTTTTTGAGAAAATATATGTTTGGATTTCTTGATTTTGTGTTTGATGATGAACAGAACACAGGTTCAATTTGTGCTCGAGCAAATTATTAGACCGCCCGATTCTATTCAATTTTTATTATTACCTTAACACACAACACACACAAATTGGGACTTGAGGCTTGGTTGGCCGGTGTGAAATTGTTGTTTCTATGTGAATATGAATATCACTTCCGTACTAAAATATAAGTCGTTTTGGTCATAGTACACAAATTAAGAAATGTAATCATTGTTGTATGAAAAATAAGAAATTATGAATTAGTTTACAGAATTGTCCTTCATTAATGTATATGAAAGATAAATTGAAAGGATAAAAAGAAATAAATAATTAAGGGTATAATAAGAAAATAACATTAAATGTTTCATTGGTAATGTAGAGTAACTTATAATTTGATACAAATTTTTTTCTCAAAGTGACTTATATTTTAATACGGAGGGAGTATTACCTACTGTTGATTAAGATTCCATTAATTAATATTATATCAAAATCAAAATGAAAACAATCTTACAGAATATTTTTTCAAAATAATTTATGTTTTAAAAGATATTCTGATTTATTTATTTATTTATTTATTTGAATATAAGAATTATGATCAACATTTTTAAAATTGATTTGTCCTATGTGATTTGGTATTTGTTTTTCCCTATAAGTCAAACTAAATTGTATTGTATATTAATATAATTAATAATTAACCAGTGTGTGTATAGTTAAAGTTGATTAGGGTTGGTTAACCTAGTTTGTTTTATCATGTTATATTTCCTCTTGGGTTTAACTGGGTAAGGTTTAATGTCCCCCCAGTTTCTGTATCTGTTGTTTTTATTTTATATTATTTTTCCTTTCTGTCTAAAAAAATAAAAAAAATTTAATAATTAACCAGTGGGGGAAACATTGGTGCATGGCATACATTGTTTTTAATAACAACCTAGTGGTGTAAGGAACTGTTTAGGCACGGTATATATATATATATATATATATATAATATTGTCCTTAAAAAAAAACAAATAAAATTTTTCTTCATCAACATTTAACCAAACAAATGTCTTCAAAAAAAAAAATTAGGTAATTAAGAACAAAATTGTCTCGGTTTATTTTTCTAAATTGAGTTTTAAGATTTATCTTAGGAGCCCAAATGAGCCTTTACTCTAAATATAAATTTGATCGCATATTTAGATTTTGCTTATTTTATCACAATAATGAAAATAGTCCTCCATTTTTAAATAACTTTTGTTGCTTTTGTTTGATAGATTCTAAATATATTGCAAGAGCAAAATACATCTTCAAGTGTCTTTTTAATTATTTTGGTCACCAAATGCATATTTAGTTAGTCTTTTCAATTTACAGAAGAAAAAAAAAACATTTGAAAATGCTTTTTTTCTTTCTTGAACATCAAAACTATAATAATATATATAGCAAAATATTTGAAGATACATTTGTAATTTTGATACAATTAGAAATTATAATAATAACGAGTGTGACATTCGGCATCAAAATAACTATTTTCTCTTATTATGATAACAAATTAAAAGCACGGCAAGAGTTATTATGCATAAGGGATATCCTTATGCATGGTGCATAAACAAATCTCCATCATCCAATGTTTTTTTGATCAATTAGATTTTTTGATCAATCAAATCCACTAAAGCATGCATGGTGGAGATTTATTTATGCACCATACATAAGGATATTCCTTATGCATAATAACTCAACCCTAAAAGCACTATGTAAAAAACTCAGTTGATTGAAACATTATATTACATATGCAGTGGTTTACATAATTATTATAAATTATAATTATAAATTATAAAAGTTGAATTTCTAACTACTACGCTTCATAAAAACTAACAACAATTGCTTTAAAAAAAAAAAACAACAACAACAACAATCAAGATATATGGTGAATCGCCTCACCTTATTACAAACTTATTATTCTTTGCTTTACCAAACAAAATAACAACACTAATAACTAGAAAATTTCATAAGAGAAGCAAGCAACTGTCGTGTCTTTAAATATGACTAATTAAGGACATGCCACTTTTATCACTTTAGCGAGACAATTGTCAATTGGTTTAGATACTGGCAAGCTTGTGACATGACATTCTGGATTTATTCGTTCCAACCTATAAAATACATAAATAAATCAGTAAAAAAAATATATCTTGAAAGTTATAGCATTTTTTTAATGGCAAATGTATCACTCATATTTTTAGTTGGTGAAATCTTTAACTCTTCTTTTATTCTAGGCATCTGAATAAACTATAAAATTTTCATTTGGCATGACAATATAATTCACAGGTACTCGCTTCGATTTTGACAGAGTTTGAGTTTAGATTTGAATTGAGTTTTTTTTCAATTTTAAATGACTCGGTGGTGCGAGTAGTGCGGACTTTGATACCTATTTCGAAGCCGCCTCAATTATATATATAGAATTACATTTCATCCCTCTTAAATTAAAAATCCTTAAAAAAAACTTTAAATTACATTCATATGTCTATTTTTAAATTGAGTACTCAACAATTTGTTTTTTTCTATTTATTTCTTTGTTTAAAAAAAAATCATATATTGTTGAAACAAAATAGTTTTTTAATAAATAAAAATATCAAAACACAACTCAAGTTCATATATAAATATAAATATGAGGCGGGATGAGAATACCCGAACTTATAAAATGAGAAAATGCTAACCTGTAACTAAGGAGGAAATAATGAAGAAATATAGCGGTTTCAAGTTTGACCAAGTCTCCTCCAGGACAAAGTCTACTCCCTCCTCCAAAAGGAAGGAATGCTCCTGCCTTGGCAGTGTAATTCTGCACAACATTAATGCCATTATTTAAATTTAACTTTAAAATATGTTTATATAGATGGTCTAAGTTGTTTATAAAATAAAATATGTTATTGATCCAACATACATCCCATCTTGATGGATTGAATTCTTGTGCATTTGGATAATATACTGGATCCATATGAATAGCTCTTGCCCATATCAACACTCTCCATCCTTTTGGTATCAAATAACCTTAAAATGTTGATCAAATAAAACTTTTTAATGATAAGCAAATGACATATTTCCTTAATCATATGTTGACATATTGAATATATGAAATAAACTTTTTACCATTGATGTTGATATCAGATGTTGCCTCTCGAAAAGTTGAAAAGGCAATGTTGGCACATCGCAACACTTCATTTATTACCTGCAAGGTATTTTCGCAACACATGGACATCAACTATATTTATTCATTTTTTACTACATTTACATGAGACGAAGTCTTTTAAGTGCAACTTATGTGGTAAAAATGTCGTGGAGATATTTAATATATTAAGACTCAAGTTCGGACTTGCAATATCCCACTTCATCACATTTACTGGGAGAGTTTCACCATAAATATTACACACAAAAAAAAAAAAAAAACTTACTTGATAAAGATAAACCATTTTCTTGACTTCATCAAGACTCAATCGTTTCTGGGAGGCCGGTCTTACTCTCAAGATTTCTTCTTGCTCTTCCTACAAGATATAAAAATACATAAGAAAAATGAAGTCAATTTTAGTAGCATAGTTAAGAGTAACCAATTCTACTCGTGCTTGTCAAATTTATTACCTTTGCTTTTTTCATAATATGTGGATGTTGTGTAAGATATATAAGTGACCACATTAGCCCAGTTGCTGAACTTTCATGTCCAGCAAATAAAAGTCCAATCAATAAGTCACTAATATCTTCATCCTCCAATTTTCTACCATTCTCATCTTTTATTTCCAAGAGAATATCCATAAGATCTTTTCTCCCTCCTACATGTTCACCACTTTTTATCATCAACCTCCTTTCATCCACAACTGGTTGAACTATTTTGGCTATCTTCTTGCGTGACTAGAATATATACCATGCAAACATAAAATAAGTTAGACAATTTTAATTTCACCATAACTTTGTGATCAACATAATAATAATAATAATAATAATAATAATAATAATAACAATATGATCAATATTTATTAACTCGACTAAATAATAGAGATATTAATATGTCTCATGAGCATAGCTCAGTTGGTAGGAACATTACATGTGATATGTAGAGATCTAAATTTGAATTCTGGTACTCCATTTATACATCTTAAAAGGTGAAATTATAGCTACTAAATTATTTGACAAAAAAAAAAAATATAATGATACTCCATAATATTATATTGAGATATGGTGAAGTGACTAACCTGGAGTGCTTTGTGGAAAGTAAAACCAGGTGCATTGATGGGAATAGAGAACATGCCATTATAAATATCAGAAAATGAACTTCCAATGTTTTTAATAATGTTCTCATTGGAAGAGCCCATAAAAACATGGACAATGGATTTAAAGGAAACTTTCTTCATTTCTTTCAAGAGCTCAATAGGGTCTTTCATGCTAGACAATTCCTCTAAAGAATTGATCACAATGTCCTCAAGACGCTCTAGGTACACTTCTAATGCCTTGTGACCAACAATAGGAGCGGTAATTAGGCGTCGAAAATGTCTATGTTCTTGATTAGAGACATCGATCATGGGTCTACATTTTGCCAACTCTTTGATTGATTTTGGATAACCAAGTTTAAAGTTCACATCGTCAAAGAGGACTCGTTTACACATTTCAGGCTCGCAAACAATTATACTAGGATTTCCAAACAAGTGAGATTTGTAGATACCGGTTCTTCCATATCTAAAATATATTAAAATCAAAATAAACAAATCATTAAATTCGATCTATATAAAAATGTATGCTCAAATAAGATTACCTCCAATGAAGAGAATTTATAAGAAACAAAACAAAATATATATTGGAATGAAATTAAAAAAGAAAAAAAAAGTGAGATGATGAAAGATTTACTTGAGAATAAGGTTGGCAATGAATGAGTCAGGTTGGCCAGATGAGAAATTTTTTATGAATGTTATTAGATTGCCAATAAGAGGCCACCCCATATCACCAGGTGGCAAAGGGTACTCTTTGTTTCTTAGTTTGAGATGATAGTACCATCCATTAAAATTCCTTACAAATTTGGTAACAAAAACGTAGCATGCCAACAAAGTGGCTATAGAAATGTAAACCCACTGCATTTCCATATTTGTTTATGTTCAATGGATTTTAGATCTCTCTTTATATAGAATTTTATTTGATTGCTTGTGTGTAGTATGGCCCCATATATATATATATATATAGGACTAAACTGTACTTTATATTGTTATGTAAGTTTAGTTTAATTGGTAGAATATTATATGCAAAGGATCGAAGTTTAAATTCCGTTCATTTCACGTATTATTTTAAGGGTAAAATTTCTAGTCATTAGGTTACTTAAAAAAAAGTATTTTGTGCTATTAGACTCATTTTATGGCTTAGTGCGGCTATAACCACACCAAATTTTTCAATTTTTTATATACCTCTTGGCAAAATATAAATAAAAATTCAATTTTTTTACATACTTTTTCCGATGACAATATATAAGTAAAATTCATTTTTGTTTAGATTTATCAGGTACATAAATTATTCAATGAACCAAAAATTGTATTTATATTTTGTCAAAAAGAAAATATGTGTACTAAAAATGAAAGACAAAAAAAATATCATTTTCTTTCTTATTTTTTTTTTTCTTAAATCTTCCAACAATAAAGATGCATGGAAAGTTGGCTTTTGTCTTGCCGATAGCAATGCAAGCGTGAAACGTGTTTTGTCAACTATGTAACAAAATGATCGTCTTGTAATTTTTATAAAAAAATGATATTAGAACAATTAATGATGCTATTATTTTAGCTAATTTTCAAAAAAATTCAAAAAATGGAGAGTTGAAAATTTTCATTGTATTTAATAAATCAATTTTTTTAATTTAATTCGTGGACCTATTTATAAATTGCACATTAGTTCAAGATCCTATTTATATAATATGTCTGTCATATCGACATTTATTAATGGAAGTTTAACATAAGGACCTATTTGAAAAATATAAATACTTGGTTACAAATTTTTTTAGTTTAGAGACCTAATTAAAAATTCTGAAATAGTTTAGGACCTCCAGATTAATTAAACCTTTTGTAAATACACATGTTTCTATGGTACCATTACTTTTTTCCTTTTTCTATCATGTTACTACATAATCATTTTATTTTTTCGTAACTTCATAATTAAGGTTTATCATGTAATTTATTTGTAATTTAAGAATTTACGTTTGTTATATTTTTGTAATTTTATAAATACTCATATTTCTATCCTATCATTAACTTTCTTTTCTCTTTCTATCATATCATATCATGTTACTACATAGTCATCTTATCTTATATTCATTTTCTCTTCTTTTTTACATTCCTATGTATTTCTTTCATCAACAAAACAAATAAAAATATAGGTAAGGACCAAGTTGTTTTAGGTTATTTGTCTCCCGTCTAAAAATTGCCTTTTTTTTAGGGACTAAATTGGATCTTGAGGTATTTTTTAAGGAGCAAAATGAATCTTCGCTCAAAAATATTTTTTTTACTACTTTCTTAAATCATCTATAAGTTAAACTACAAATCCATTAGAAGAGATACTTTAAAACAAAATTAGAAAGAATATTTAAATTGTTAACCAAGGAGAATTATTTTCTTAACGAAACAACATAGGGGAGATTAATAATCCTTGTTGTTTGGGTTTCTCCTAACATGTTGAAAAATGTCCTATGAGACTAAGAGTTTCCCTTAACATGAGCGCCGTTCAACATTTATACACCGTCAATACTATTGGTATTGTAATTTTCACAATTGGTATTGTAATGTCAATTCAATTGCAATTCTCATAATTGGTACTCTTGGTATTGTAACTCTCACAATGATGTGTTTCAATTTTGCAAATAGGTGTGAATTCATAGGTGTTGCATCATAATTATTGCATCACCTAGAATTGTTCAATATTGGTATCCTCAATACTATCCACCGTTTGCAAACCACCGATTGCAATTGTGTTCCATCGGATGCAAATTCTAGCAAACATTTGTTAGAATTTTTCTCTTTCCCATATTTCTCTTATCCCTCATAAATTATGTTTTTGTCTTTCGGCCTAAAGTTCGGAAAATACGTTCTGAACTATTTAAATTTTGGAAAATATTTTATGCTATCTCTAGTTCAAAAAAAATATTCCAAATTTGTCCTTATACACACACACACACACTTGTTATTTCCCATTGTACCTTCACTTCTTCTTCACTAGTATTCAACATAAATCTCTCTCACAAAAGTTTGCATTTTTTCTTGGAATGGTGGTTTAAAATCAATATTGAAACATCGGCTAAATGTTTCTACACTCATTGAGAATCAAACATAAGGTAATCATCATTTTCAACCGATTGTTTTGTCCATTGGTAGCTTCTATTTTTGTATCTTGTACTGGTTTTGATCGGAAAACAATTTTCGAACTATATTTTGGAAAATGCGTTCCAACCTTTTTCATACCTACAATTTTTTGCAGGTTTTGTGTTTTGACTGCATTTATGTATTGTTGTCATTTTATTGTAGTTATAGTTGATAAAAATATACCTCTCGACGAATTGAAAGCAGATGTTGCTAAACCCCAAACTAATAAATCAGATGGTGATTCGAAGCCTAAAATTCTCAACTCTCGGCAATAGTTGTTGATACAAGTCGTCAATTTGCGACTACTAAAACATATAAGGATCGAAATGAGTTGATTGATTGGGTTCGCGGTTAAACTGCAAAGTTACAATTTACAGTTGTAATAGTGAAATCCGACTATGTTGCCCGTAGAATAAAGCAATTTTTGCATTGGATTGTGAAAGGCGTGGTGTGTACAAACCAACCAAGAAAAAGTCAAAATTTGAAGAAACAAAAACGAGGAAATGTGGATGTCAATTTAGGCTCCATGGTTATTTTCATGGTTAACATGAATGACATCTTACAATTGTGTCTGACTTACACAATCATGTATTGGACAAGAGCCCTACTATTTGTTACGGGAGCATTGGCAAATGAATTGCAAGAATAATACTATTTATGTGCTAAATAAACAGTCCATGATGTTATATTTGTTGTTTGCATGACAATCATGGGGGTGGTACGTAGTTTGTAATGAAGAGAGGGAGTTAGTTGTCGAACTAACAAGGAAATTAGTCCTGCCTAGAAATACTATTTCCACTTTGAAAGAGGAAAATAAAGGAACACTGTAATTGCAATTAAGCATGCATACAATGTGAGTCATAGATCCAAACTTGCCATTAGGATGTTGCACGAAGAAGACTTTGTTAATTTAGGTAATCCATAGTATTGTTTATGTTTATGTACTGTTATCTATGTTTTATATGTGCTTATGTTTGTGTGTTTTATCCGTCATTTATTTTTCATGCAATGTATTTTATTTTCCATGTAATGTAGTTTATCTCATGAAATTTGTGTGTTTAGTTTTATGCGATGATGATGAACGGGATTTAATGCTTTTAAGTCCCATATGTCGGAATCTATATTCGAGAACTTTTAAATTGACCGAAAATTTCAGAACATATTTTCCAAATTGTTTATGAAATTTGAAAAATAATTGGAACGCATTTTTTGAATTTTTTTTTGACTAAATAAAAGATATTCATTCATTCAAATTGATAAGAGTACATCGATGCAATACAAATTCAAAATCGCTAAAAACAAAAAGGATGAATCTGCGAACAAACTCACAGCATCCGTGTTAATAGCATAAAACGACACATTGCATAAGCCTACATATTTGACTATATTGAAGTTTCCGGAATATCCATGCCTCCGGATCTGTAGCGTTGATGACACAAAAGTCATTGATTCGATCTGCACTGGATCAACCTTAATCTTTCAACCTGAAACAAATGAACACCGCACCAAGACGGGACAACAATACTCCGCACTAAGACGGGACAACAATACTATCAAAACAAATGATGAAATAAAAAAAACAAACGAAAGAAATACTAAATATATGTGAAAATCACACTTATTTAATTAAAATAGAAAGAAAACGATTTGGAGGGGTGATTTTAGGTCTAACACATTTTTTGAACTTAAAAACTAAAAAAAAAACATAAATGATAGAACCAATATTATTTTACATAACACAATTTTGACGGTCTGTCTTTGCACTTAACATAAACAATCAAAATTGCTTAATCAACATAAATTACATTCAAATTACTTAATAAATTCAAATTACGGCGTCAGCTGTTTTATCATCGGATGGTGTTTTGTTTCTTTGGTGTTTATTTCGCCATTACCGGCTTCATGGTGCCTTTGTCGTTGCCGAGACTTGTCTGTCTGGATTCTCGTTTTACCTTTGTCTGGTCAGCGGTTCGCCTGATGGAGCTGGTTCTGGATTCTGATTGGCCGAGCGCTTTTGCTTCGAGTTCGGAAGTTAACGTCTAATAGTGGCAACTTTCTGGGCTGGGTTGGTGTCAGCTCTGGCAGTCTGAAATCTGAGGGGTGCCTTTCTGATTTAGGATTATGAGGTGTGGATCTTGATTATGTCGTGTTTGGTTAGGGTTTTTTTTTGTTTTAATGTTTCACATATATACGACATTTATGTTGTGTAGTTCTTTTTTTACCGGTCTCTATTCGCCTTGTACAGAGACCTAATTAATAATATATTTTGCCGTTAAAAAAAAATTCATGAATCAAAATACATAACTTAATAAAATCAACAAATCCAAAATACATCCATGATACTCAGCAAATTACAAAATACTTAACCAAATTTCAAATTACATCACAAAGTAATTAACATAAACCAAATGCAAATACATCACCAAATACTCAACCAAATTCAACCATACATAAAAAAATCTAACAAAATACAAATCCAAACTAATTAATGCGATGCATGTTTCCCTCTACCTTTCTGTCCCGGGAGTCTACGCCTAGAATGATTGACAATTACCGGATTAATATACTCTGAAAGCCGATTGAAAGTATTATACATCGGAATTCCAAGCTGCACCTCACCTTCTCGAATTAACCAAGTATTGCAACCCGCACCTCTATCAACAACAATTTTTTTTTAAAACAAAATTAAAGATGATGATTTTTTTACGGTTAATTAAAGGTGATACTTAAAAGAAGTTTATTCATTACTGTCAAAAAAAAAAAAAAAAAAAGTTTATTCATAAATTCCATAAAATAAAATAAAAATAACAATTGTGGTACATAATAAAACGTCGCCGTTTTCTTATTCTCGTATCCGCACCAAAAACAATTCCCCCTTTAATCTCTCTCTCTCTACGCACAAACAAAACCTTCACTTCAAAATAACTACGCATCGATCTTTCGATTCATAGCATTTTCCATTTTCTTTCAACTTCAATTTTCAAAACCGCTACTATTATCCTCTCTCACCATTTTTTTGGCTACGAATAACAAAAAATCGAGGTTGTTAGGGTTTTTGATTTTCTGCAACCCTTTCACCTATCTTCCTCCGCTAATCGTGCACATTTTCCCTTTATTTGAAATTAGGGTTCATAGATTTGGGGCTAATTTTTATTTTTTGTTTGAATAACTAACTAAATTGTTGAAGATGTATGCTGATCGGGTTGAAAGTGGAGCTAGGAGGTCTGTCAAGGAACGTCTTGATGGGAACATCAGTGTCTCTACTCGGCAGCAACGCCAAGTTACTGGCAAGAGGTTTGCACTTTGCAGTTCTTATTCATTCATGTTATTATTAGTATAATCTTGATTTTTATGATGTTTTAGTTGTGGTTATAGTGTGTTTAGTTGTTAAATAACTAGTTTTTACGCCCACCTTTTTAAGGATGCAATGTTTGATTTTATGTGAAGTTTTAGTGATGTCTGGTGTAGGAAATTAGGAATTGTGTTAATTGAAGAATTTTTAGGATGAGGATTTAGGTTGTGTGGATGCATGTATGCTATTTTATTTTTAGGTCTTTGTTTTTGAGGTATATATGATTACGTTTTCAGAGATATAATGAATAGAAAGAAATGTTGATTTTTTTTAGGTAAATATTCAGAAACTTGTTTGGTTAAGCCAGTAGGATTGAGGTAGAGGGTGAGGGACTTGAGTAATTTGTGTCAGGTCTTTGGGTTGAAACCTCGTTGCTGTTGTTGTATTAAACGAAGCATGTTTGGTTGATATTTATTTAAATATTTTTCGAATTTTTCTAATGATTTGAGAAAGAAACGGGAGTGGTAGTGGTAGTAGTGCATTATTCACATCCAGCTGGTATATAGACAGACCAACCATTAGTGAGGGGCCAATTTGAGAATCACCTGACACTTGTCATCACAAAATGTAATACACTTATACCAAAATAAAGTCCAACTACATTCAACGATAATTAAAACACGAAGGTCTATTGATAGAACTACTAACTTAGTCTCACTGGCCAAAAAAGCATCGACATATGATTTCCTAGTACTTGTTTAACACTAATGTGTTCCATATTAGTAAGTAATCAACAAAATAAGATGGACCCAAACTAACATCATTGCTAGATTTTGACTTTGCACTTGCAGTGAGTTTACACTTCACATAGGATGAATATAGCTAGACTTGGGGGTGGGGGGTAATGTTGGGGTTATGGGCTGGCTAGCAAGTTGTAACTGTTGATGGGGAATGGAGTAGAGCGCAATTTATGAGACTAGGGAGTGTACTAGTGTAGGTGAGGGATAAGAAGGGTTCTGGTGAAATATAGAGGCTGGACCCGGATAAACAGAGGGTGGAGCTAGTTGTGAGGACAAAATTAAGGATAGACCGATAGAGGAGAGACGTAATGGGAGAGAAGTACTAGTGACACATTTGGGTAAATAATTTAATTAAGGGCTCATTTAATAAGTTATGCTATTTTGGAGAATTTATTGAAATAAGCTGAAAAGGCGGCGTTTGGAATTTGGTTATGTTTCTAATTTATTATTATAGGCATTTCCAACCACTTTTAGTTCAAAGAGAGGTGCTAGAAATACTTCTCTGACTCTCTTTCCAACACTTATTCTATGATTGCATGAAATTCGTGCTGGTCCCCTTAAATCTGTAATTGAGGTCACTATTTTAGTAGGACCCATGTGAATTTCATTCAATTATCAAGAGTGTTAGAGTATTTTTCTAGCACTCCTCTAGTCCAAATATGTTCTTCTAAATGTCCTCTACCAGATTGAGGAGTGGATCACCCAGCTGTGTATTTAATATTCTATAGAACAGAACTCAAGCCTAGTTTGGATAACTGATGGGAGAAGTTAAACAGAGCTTCTGAGAGATCTTATAAATATGAACAGGAAGCTGAGGGAGCTTTTGAATACAAGTTATACCTATAGTTTTCATGTAGAAACTAGATGAGAGCTTTTGAAAAAGTTGTGTTACGTAAGCTGAACTCAAATTATGCCAGAATTTCCATTTTTTTGGTCAAGTAGCCTAGTGGCTAGAATTCCACCCTTAATGGGAATAAGTGGAGTGTCTGGGGTTGGAACCCCGGCCCCTGCAGATAGCAATGTCTCTATCAATTGAGCTATGCTCACGGGGACTGCCAAAATTTATTTTTTATCTAGAAGGCTCTGTGATTTTATGATCATTTCAACTTTCAATTTTTCTTTGATTATAAGTCCTTGTTGAAAATTTTATTCAAACTATCTTCCGGTGATGAGGACTATGCATTTTGTTCAATGTTCATTTGATGAATACGAATTACACACTTTACAGAAAGTACTCTGTCTTTCTCATTATCATTGTTTTTCTGAATGGAACTTGCTGATGTCTAATAGAATCCCAAAGTGTACTAGTGTTTGGAACAGTTGACGCTGCCCAATCTGCCGCGGGAAGGCCAAATCCACCAAATACCTCTTCTCTAGTCATTTCCTCCCTTCTCTTTCTCTCACAGTGTTTCTAAAAGCATTTTATCCAACTACTTCCACGCCTTCCTCATTTCTCTTACCCGTACTGCCAATTATCTTGGCAGTTATATGAAATCTTATATTCATTTTCCCTTCCACCTCACCCCTCTTGCTAATGTGAGCCAAAAACCCACCGATTCCACTATAAATTTCCCTCACATAAGTTCCATTAATATGCATGATGGTACCTATCACTTTTATGTTGAATTATTAGCTTCTGTTAAGTGATGCTGCAGTGCATTGACGTGCTGACATGGTTGCAAATACTGCATGAACTAGTTCAATCTTTACTTGTAATGTCAGATTACAGACAAGTGACTTATTTCTCCTTTTATTAGTTTGTTTTTCACATAGACATGTTAATAGGCTACCTTAGAAATAATGTTAAATATATGTTCATAGGCCACCTTAGAAAATCGGGCATGGGAAAAATTTACATCATTGTTTTATTTTTCTTTTTCGGGGGGCTGCATTCTTTTGCATATAATCACAGAATGAAGAAATGATTTCGTTGTTTACCTGACAATCTTGTAGATATTAGTTATATAAATTAGTTCATTTTGCAAGTTTTTCTTTTTCACTACACTCAGGGTATGGGTGTGCAGTTATTATCTCCTGTTATCTAGATCTAACACTTCTGTTGCATAAAACTAAAGATATTTTGTAGCATCTTATACTGTCAGGTCATTTCCATCGGTAGAAATGTTATAGTTATAACATACATTTAATGTCTTTGATTGACAAACCACAAGTTGAAATCAAGTCTCGTTCATTCATATGTTGAATTACTGCCTCTTTTGGTCTAGTGTATTCTATTTGATCGGTTATTCGTTGCAGCTTTGGTCACTATATGCTTCTTGTGTGGCTAGTTCATCTTGGGTGTTTGAATTCCTATTGAAATCAAACAAGCTTAATTTTATTTTTTGGCAGGTCGAGGCAAGATGACAAGTGGGAACATGATCTATATGATAATGATGAACAACCCCAGATCACTAGTATGGATTGATTCTGTTATTCTCATATGCAAGTATAAGTTACCACTGTTGGATTTCAATAGTTATTTTTTATGGGTTTTGACTGTTTGTTAATGGCTTGTGAAGATCGCAAAGTTGCTGGTCAAGATCTTCGTCATAAGCTTCAAAGGAAAGGTCTTCAACCTGCAACTCGGAGTGGAAAAAGTTCTGCTCCAAACATCCGGGATCTTCGCGAAAGACTATCAGGGACAATGAATCAACAACCTAAAAACTCTGATCCACCAAAGTCGAAAGTGATTGCTAAACCGAGCAGTAAAAGTGTTGGTGCTGAGGCTCCTGCAGTAAAAAAACCAGCTAAACCAGCTCCTAAAAAGGCACGGAAGGTATTATTGTTGTAAATGTTTTTAAATAGTCCACTTAAACCTTTTGCTTGACGTATGTCATGTCAGTCTTAGTGAACACTACGCTTCGTTGGCCCTTTTTCTTTACATGTATGTGTGATATTGCCTTCCCTCTTAAGAGGCTATGTCTTTTGAGATGTGCATACACCCTCCGGTCTCATATATAAGAAAAAATTGACTTTTTAGATTCATTGTCAAATTGATGTATCTAGACAATAATATAGTCTAAATACATAAATTCTACAATGAATCTAAAAAGTGAAATGTTTTTTATATATAGGACCGGAGGGAGTAGATCTTAATATTTGAAGAACTGAAGATGAAGAATCTCTTTAGATTTCTTCTCATTTAGTTCTTGCTTAAAGATGGTATATTGATGGTCAGCTAGTATAATGCAATGAGTTTGGTTATGGATTACAAATAAAGCGTAACCTGATGATATAAGCTCCTGGTATGTAGTTCTTAGGAGGGGTTTGATCTTTTGTGGCATGGCAACAGCTCCAACCATTATGCCAAGGCTCTATCCTTGTTAGGGAGTACAAATATTTTCAAAATTTACTAGTGCGTGAAAGTATGCTGCATAGACAAGGTTATACTGTGAAGATTTATATATTAATCAATATTAGAAGCATTTACTTCAAACTAATTCCTTCCAACTTCAGTTGAGTATGATGGACCACGTGCTACTCCTAGAATGCCGTGAGTTCAAAAGTCAAAACTAATACATTGATGAATTAATTACTATGAGAACTATGTCAAGTATAGTTTTGCATATAATGGTGACTTGTATGTGTTGGGAAATATGTTACGGCTGGTGGGATGTGATATTGCTGAATGCAATATTTTTGTAGAGAAAGAAGGTGAAAGGGAATTAAGTATTTGGTTAGTATTCAATCTGCATAACATAGTTGGTTCCTATGCTTGTGGATAGGAATAAGTAATACCCTTTAAATCAACAGCAAGATCATAGTAGTTTCAGGGGCTAGGCTTTTAGTGTGCTTGTTGAAGGTCATTTTATGTTCTATCTAATATATTTCCAAGTTTTATGTTTATTTATTCTTATGTTCTCCTTAATAGATGAAACTTTGCTAATTGATGCTCACAATAGAAAAAAGTCACGCCTCAATTTTCTTAATAAAATTAATTTCTTCACTAAAGAAAATTAAAAGTTTATAAATCTACTTTTTTACAGGCTGATAATACTACAGTGGATGATTTTTTGCTGTCCTTGGGTCTCGAGAAGTATCTCATAACTTTTCAAGCTGAAGAAGTATGTTATATGTCTACTTATCTTTTTCCTCCATTAGAGAAAGTTCTTTATTTACCTAGGTTTTAATCTGATTGTCAAGAGTTAATATTCTATGTAAAAGTTGATTTTTTTCTTTCTTTCAGGTTGATATGGCAGCTCTGAAGCATATGACTGACGAGGACCTCAAGGTTATGGGTATACCAATGGTATGCATCAAGCTACTCTTGGACTTGTGCTCTGTCTTTTTTTTTCCTTACATCAGAGTTTAATAAAGCTATATATTGACAATAAACACAACTTCTACATAGATATTAAATCACGCTTGACCATCCTGTCACGATGTAAACATGTTTTATATAGTAATATTATGATGTGAAAAGATGGTCAAGACATGATTAAATGTTGTGTTTTATATATTTATATTGTTGGTAAGCGCTATTAAACTCTAGTTTAAAAATAGTGTCGGGCTTTGGGTTCTTCGTGTCATGACTGCATTTCACTTAACTTTGATCTGTGATCCATTTGGTAATACTCTTTATATTTTGATAAAAAACACATTGTGATTATGCTTTATTGGTTCTAGGGGCCACGAAAGAAGATACTTTTAGCATTGGAGTCAAAAGTCTGATACCGAGTGTTGGAATTGATGTTGTTAGTTGGATGAACCTGCTGCTTGCAGACAATGGGGGAAGATGGATTAGCATCTCAAAACTAAGTGTAATAGCGTGTGTCTGACTATTTTCATTTTTCTTGTTTTCCTTCCCCTATTTTTTTAGACATGAATCAGGTTAGTTTTGTAGTTTATTTGGCAAAACCCTTCAATCTCCTAGATCTCTTAATTGTACTTAGTAATTAATGGATTTCAGAAGAGTTTGCCATTTGAATTTGTCTGAGGTTTAAACACTTGAATGGAATCTGAAATTTCCCAATTTTGCATAACTTTAAGAACTTCTATTGGATTCCTCAAATTGCTAATGGTGTAATGCTAGGAAGAGAGATATACTATTATTATTATACTTTTCAACCCAGAGATTGGGGACAAAATGTAAAACCAAACATGGTTAACTAGCTACAGATATAGTGAAAGCATATTCGGGTCAGTAACGCCATTGTAGGGGACATGTTTGGCGGTGCGGTTCTCTTCTATATTCCGATTTTGGTTGTTAATCGTACCACCAGACATGTGTAGAACAAAAGATGCAGTAATAAGCCGTCACTATCGGCTTTTTATTCTACCAATGCCACTTCAGCAGAACCCGAGGTATGCCAATTATTAGGCTCTCACTCCATTTGAACAATCGTTAAGCATTAAACCTCCAAAGTTAATTAAGATCATACCACTTTAATATTCTAGCACTAATCGATTTTGTCGCTGTCTAAGTAATAATAACACCATTGCTTCCAACGATTGTATTGCGTAATGTCCCATACAACTTTCGAGATTGATGCTTATTTTCATAAACCAACTGAAGCCTTCTTAACGTACATTGTCTTCATTCACATGTTTGGCGTAAGATGTAATTTTTTTTTTTGCTTTCCTTATAGCACTACTTATAATATAAATTTGACGTTTTTATATAACAAATAAAGTAAGTTGCATTAATTCTCGCGCTCAACATTTAACATTATATGTATCATTTGCCTTTGCCTTGTGCAATAATCCCTTTTTCAAACTAAATTAACGAGTTAAGTACTTAAAAGTCCAAAGAAAGGATTTGTCATTGCAGAATTTAACACAAAACCAGCTGAACTTAATAGTTCCATGTCAACCTTTTCACTAGGAAGATGCAAGAAGTCATCAGTTCTCTCAAAACCACATAGCTCAAGAAATTCTACTCCTCCATTTAAACTTCCAACTCTATCCTGTTAAAAAAATGTGAAAAAAAGAATTTAAAACTTTTGAATCCTAAGGAAAAGTTTTGTAAGATCTTAAAAAAATTGCTATGACTTCTAAACCATTTTTTGGTGTGCCTAATATGCATGATCAAACACAATGAACCTAACCAATATGTATTGTTTAGGAAAATGTCTTACATGAAATAATGGATTACTCAGTCGAATCTTTCTGTATTTTTCCTCCTTAGGATTCTTGACAACATTTCCAACATACACTAGAAGTGTTTCAAAGGCCCTTCTGATTCTTGTATTCTCACCCTATAGAGAATTTGAATATTGATAAAAATAAACATTTGAAAACAAAAATAATTTATAGATATTACTCACGGTAACAACTAACATGTCTATCAATCAGAGACTATATTTTGTGGAGAAGTTTTCAGGATTTGTTGACTACCTATCAATTCCTATATTGCACTGACACTTCTGATTGAAGGTATATCTGATGTCTGACACATGCGATTACATTCAATTAATTTATTTTCTCAAATTATTATCGTTATCAACATATCAGTATAAGTGTCGTGATTAAGCCATGAGTTATGTTTAAGTGTAATCTTTCTTTGTTAATGGAGATTGATGCACATGAGTCTTTCGATATCTAGATGATAATGTTTCACCTTGTGTTCACGTTTGAGAGTTCTTAAACATTCTCTCAAGTTTTCAATTTTTGTGGTTGTATAAACAGGCTTTGAAATCTGCAAGTTCCATTGAAATGTCTATATATGTTAGATAACACAAGATTAGATTGAGAATGTAATGTAAAATAAAAACAGATGTTAATCATTATCATACCTTTTCTTGGTTTACTACAATGGCTGGTGATGATCTCACATTTGCTTGGCTTTCTAAAGGTAATCCAAGTTTAGACCTTCTATTTAACTGTTAAGGTAAAGCCATACAAAAATTGGAGCCATTTTAATATTCAAAGAGATTGATATACTTAGAAGAAGCTATTATGAGGAGCTTATGAAAATAAGCCTATTCCGGAGAGCTTATGGAAGTAAACTCAAAACAACTTATAGACATGCATAAGCTGTTTCCACAAACTCTCTCAAATAGTCTCGTGTTTTTTTACAGTAGATAAGATCAAATAAGTCAATTCAAGAACAGGTAGAGACTTAAAATGATTTTGAAAATGAAATTTATCAAACACAACATACTTGATCAAAACCAGTGATCCAAACTCTTACTATAAAAAAATATTTGAAAAATAAGTTCTATACCTTATCTTGCTCTAGTTTCTTGAGAATGTTATCCCTAGCTCTTTGCTCTTCTTCTTTTTCTGCTT
Organism: Trifolium fragiferum; assembly: GCA_954870985.1. Lineage (NCBI taxonomy): Eukaryota > Viridiplantae > Streptophyta > Magnoliopsida > Fabales > Fabaceae > Trifolium > Trifolium fragiferum. The sequence goes on from OX940792.1 coordinate 3,626,962, forward strand.
TTCTTAATGCTAAATTTCTGATAATAGGACATTCATGAGTTTGAGTAACTAATTTTGTTACTGAAAAAACAGAAAAAAGGTGCAACAAGTACTAAACAAACATTAAGATACCGTTTTCTTTCATTTTCTTCTGCGATTCGCTTTGCCTCGAGGAGTTTCTTACCTGCTTGAATCCTCTCCTGAAACCATACCAATCAAAAGATAATGAAAAAAAAGACTATACAATAGTTGAATTTCAAAAATCACTATTGTTCCGCGATATGCTATGTAGTACAAAATATTGTCAAATAGCACATATAAGACACTGTATCACTATTGCGTAGTGGAATTCGAACAAATTTATGAAGGAAAGAAAGAAAAAAAAAGATGAGATAATAGTTAATATGTATGAAGAAATTTAAAAAAATTGAGGTACCTTTTCCCTTTCTCTTTCCATTATTTTTTCTTCAAACTTTTTCTTGTTCTTCTCTTGGTCCCTGCAATAGTGAAATATAAAAGAAAACAGAAAATACTTATTTTGTATAGTTGTCTATAATCAATAGTGAGACAATTTTAACATATCTAAAAGAAATCACTTGTAGCACAAAAATAAATTTGCTATGGATCACAAAACCTTAAATTGTTAGCAATTAAGGCCACTGCTTTCATTCTCATTTCTTCTGTGATAGGGAATGATGGAGAATTATCAATATCAATGTCTACATCTACCTGTTAAAATGTTAACCATTAAGAGTAATGTAAATCAAAGTTTAAATAGTGATTGTAGCATAAATCAAGTTCATCGTAGTGAAACGGGATTAATGATTATGCATCAGAACTCGAGATGAGATTCATGTTCAAAATAGATAAACATTAGAGATTCTTACCAATTGGATTTAGTTTTGTATTGAATCGAGTATCGAGATATGACTCGCATCGCATGAGTTGTAATGTACCGATTTTATTAAGAGTTATGACTAAGAAGTAAGAACATGTAATGTAACTTTAATATAAAGCAATGTTTATAATTGTGCTTATTACAAAAACACAAAGCATCTTCCTTTCTGGTAAGTTTCATTACACATTTAAACTGTTAATTAATTAGAAAAATTACTACAAACATACATAAGGTGAAAGAGACCAATTAATATGCATCTGATGTTTTTCAAAAAAAAAAAAAAATGCATCTGATGAAAAATTCAAATAACAAATACCCTAATGAAAATATAAAAAAAAAATATGAAGAAAAAAATGATGGTGTGAAGTTACCAATGGAATCTCATCAATATCAGTGTCATTCTTATGATGAACTATCCATGTTATAGCATCCTCCAAGCTGCTATTGCCTGGTAAAAAAAAACATTAGTGGTTAATATGTAAAAGAGCAACAAAAGAACATAGAAGAAATCTATAATTCACAAGAAGCATTAATCTAAGGTATCTAATTAATGATGAAACAAAGCATTAGTATTTTAGTACTTCTTGCCTAGTTAGAAAATCAAGCCTAAAGAAAAGTTACATAATATACATTGTTGAAATCACTGCATGAGGTTAAATTAGGCCTAAGATTGATAAACAACAAGTCTCATTTTTAAATATCTGCCTAAATAATAATAAATACAAAATATTACATATAGTTTTTCACTAATCGATTTAAGGACGAATTGTTTGAAAGAACGTCAAGTGATTAAGGACGAATTAATTGTTCGAAAGATAAACCAACAAAAACAACCTCAAGTGGTTAAGGACGAACTACTCGAAAGAACCTGAGTCTGAATCCTAGTTCGAATAATTTTTTGTCAGAATTTATTTACCTTCCGACCAGATTAACTATGGAGAACCGTAGGGTCATAAGAAGAGTGCTATGAATCTTAATTCATGTGATGAATTAACTAACCAGAATAATAGAGTGCTCTTGTCGCCCTTGCATGTGGAAATCCCATTACGTGAAGGTCTTCAAGCAACTTTTCATTCACTTTTGGAACAGCCATTTGTACAAAAATAAAATGATATACACTACAACAAATACAGAACACAAATCATATGACACCCAAAATATTCAATAGTGAGAAAGATACAACCAAATTATGTGGGGTTTTTCAGACTTTTCCTTTTATTTGTTTCTTCTGCCTTCAACATTCTCATTCTTTTCCTTTTGGTTTACTTGCTAGCTAAGAAAAGAACTTCATGCCATGCACTTTATTGAAGCACCTGTTGAGAAGTCTAACATCGGATATGAAATGATAGTTTATAAGTAAGAGACAATCCCCATCTTACAAACCGAATTTGTAAGGATGAATTAGGCCCATTGGGCCACCCACCATTTATATTCATGCACCAAGTCCAATAGTGTTGGGCGTAAGGAAATATATTGAGAAGTCTCACATCAAATATGAGATAACCTGAATATAAGTTTATAAGTAAGAGACAATTCTCATCTTACAAACCGGTTTTGTAAGGATGAGTTAAGCTTAATATAAAAATCTAAGAGCACCAACGTTTTGAAGGTAACTAGTAATAGAATTTTCAAGTACTTTGAGCAGAACAGTATGTGCTGCAAGTAGCCCGACTCAAAGTAATTAATTAATTAATTTAACTGAAGTTTGTATGAATATTTTTTGGGGGTTTTAAACTTTTAATCCTCATTTTTGTTATGAATGAGAAGCTAAGTGACATGACAAGAAATGCTACACCGCATTACATAGAAACAAAGCCGAAGCAGTAGACTTAAGATCATAAATGGCTATAAATCCTCTAAGATTCATTTCAAAGGAAAAGATTGACAATAAGAAAAACAAGTTTGAGTTACAAATGTTGAATTAGTAAGTCATGTTTTCGAGAAAACAAAGCTTCAGAAGTTGGAGAAGCTTCAGAAGCTGAGCAGAGCTTCAGAAGCTACAGAGCTTCAGAGGTTGCAGAGCTTCAGAAGCTACAGAGCTTCAGAAGCTGAGCAGAGCTTCAGAAGTTACAGAGCTTCAGAAGTTGTAGTGCTTCAGAAGCTGAGCAGAGCTTCAGAAGTTGTAGTGCTTCAGAAGCTGAGCAGAGGTTCAGAAGTTCTAGTGCCTCAGAAGCTGAGCAGAGCCTCAGAAGTTGCAGAGCTTCAGAAGTTGAGAAGTTTCTGAAGCTAGTAATAGATAGTTAGTTTGTTATAGTTTTTTTTGTTTTGTCTTAGGTAGTTAATATACGATCGCTTGGCAGTGAAGCAAGCCCCATTTTGTATATAAATACCTTTGCCCCATGTGGATGAATGCAATCAACTCTTTTTCTTAATTCTCGTCTCAATTCTCTCGTTCTATTCTCTCTAATTTCTCCCAAAATTATCACATTGTCCCAACAAATTGGTATAACAGAGCCCGGTTGTGATTCACGTTTTGCATTGATTCTTTGATCAAGAAACAATGGCGAACAATGGCACAACCTCATCACAATTTCCTGCAAATCTTCCAGTTTTCAAAGGTGAAAACTATGATCGTTGGTGTGCGCAGATGAAGGTCATTTTCAGGTTTCAAGATGTTCTTGAAACTGTTAATGATGGAGTACCAGACTTGGCTGCAAATGCTGATGAAGCAGCAAGAGCCTTGCATCGCGAGTTGAAGAAAAAGGATGCAAAAGGTCTGTTCATCATACATCAGTGTGTGGATCCTAATATCTTTGAGAAGATCATTGAGGAAGAGTCTTCTAAAGGTGCTTGGGATACATTGAAAAAGATTTATGGAGGTGATGAAAAACTGAAGGGTATCAAGCTGCAAGCTCTGAGGAGACAATATGAAATGTTGGTGATGAATGATCAAGAAACGATAGCTGAGTATCTTTCAAGAATGTTGAGCATCACTAATTTGATGAAGTCAAATGGTGAAGCTTTGTCAGAGAGGTCCAAGATTGAGAAGGTTTTGAGAACCTTGACTGAGAAATTTGATCACATAGTAGTAGCAATAGAAGAATCAAAGGATTTGGCCACTATGAAGATAGAGGAGCTCCAAGCTTCATTGGAGGCACATGAACTGAGAGTCAAGCAGAGGAGCTCAAATAAAGCTATTGATCAAGCTTTGCAGGCAAAGTTTCAGAAATGTTCCAAAGGGAAAAACAAGAAAAAGAAAGAAGATTCAGAGAATGATGGCAAGAACCTTAAAGATTCAGAGTCTAGCAAAGGTAACAAGAAAGGTTCAAAGAAAAAGATTGATAAGAAGGATGTGAAGTGTTATAATTGTCAGAAGCTTGGCCATTATGCTAGAGAGTGTCACTCTAAGAAAGTTGAGAGAAGTGACAAGGATGAAGCTCAATTGGCAAAGGGAAATGGTAGTGACTCTGATGATTCCCTGCTCATGACAACTACAAACACTGATGCTAATAAATCCAACTTGTGGTATCTTGACACTGGCTGTAGCAATCACATGACTGGCAACAAGAAGTGGTTCTTGAAGCTTGATTATTCAGTGAGACGGAATATCAAGTTTGCTAATAGCAGCCAGATCACTAGTGAAGGTATGGGGACAATTCTTGTGCAGAGAAAAGATGGTCAGGAATCCTTCATTAATGAGGTATTGTATGTTCCTTCTATAACAAGTAATTTGATTAGTCTTGGTCAATTACTTGAAAAGGATTATACAGTGACAATGGCTAATAAAGAATTGAAGATTCATGATGCTAAAAGTAGGTTAATCCTAAGAGCTCCATTGTCAAGCAATAGAACCTTTAAGGTTGAAATCAATGAGATTGATTTCAAGTGCTTAGCCTCAGTCACTAGTTCAGAAGAGAATTGGATATGGCACCACAGGTTTGGACACTTAAACTTCAAAAGTTTAAGCATGTTGAATTCCAAGAAGATGGTTCATGGCTTGCCTCAGATCAGAGCACCAAGTGAAATGTGTGAAGAGTGCTGTGCAGCAAAGCAGGCCAGAAATTCATTCAAGAATGAATTACCTATGAAATCAACTCAGAAGCTAGGAATGGTGTACTCAGATGTGTGTGGTCCATTTGAGGTGAAATCCATTGGAGGTAACAACTATTTTCTGACATTCATAGATGATTGTACTAGGCATGTTTGGCTCTACCTTATCGAAAAGAAAAGTGATGTATTTACCAAGTTCAAGAAATTTAAGACACTAGTTGAAAATCAAAGTGGATTTAGTGTTAAGAAATTGAGAACTGATGGAGGTGGTGAATACACTTCACATGAATTTGCAAAATTCTGTGAAGATGAAGGTATAGAGCATGAAGTCACTGCACCCTACACCCCTCAACACAATGGTGTAGCTGAGAGGAAAAATAGAAGCATCATGAACATGGCCAGAAGTATGCTTAAAGCTAAGCATATGCCTCATAAGTTTTGGGGTGAAGCAGTCTCTACAGCAGTTTACATCATCAATAGAAGTCCTACAAAGAGGTTACAAGACAAGACTCCTCATGAAGCTTGGACAGGTTTGAAACCAAGTGTTAGTCATTTTAGAATATTTGGCTCACTTTGCTTCAAACATGTTCCTGATCAAGTTAGAAGAAAACTTGATGATAGAAGTCAGACAATGATATTGTTAGGTTATCATCCCACTGGTGCTTACAAATTGTACTCACCTAGAGATAACAAAGTTGTGATTAGCAGAGATATCAGGTTTGATGAATCAAAGGGTTGGGATTGGACTGAAGGCACAAGTGCTGAAGGCACAAGTGCTGAAGGCACAAGTGCTGAAGGCTCAATGCTCAACAGAAGACTCATGCTTGAGGAAACAAATCAAGAGGAGATAGAAGTTGAAGATGATCAACCTAATGCTGCACCTAATCAACAGTTGAGAAGATCAACCAGAGAAAGGGTACAGTCAATAAGGTTGAATGAGTATGATGTGTTTCCTGATCAAGCAATCACTGAAGATGGAGAACTGGTCAATGAAGCAATGATTGCAGAGTTGGAACCGGTGACTCTAAGTGAAGCTTTGAAAGATTCAAATTGGTTGAATGCTATGAAAGAGGAGCTGAAGTCAATTGAGAAGAATAACACCTGGACATTGATGAACAAAGCTGTAAACAAAAGACCTATTGATGTGAAATGGGTTTTCAAGCTGAAGATGAAACCAAGTGGTGAAATTGCTAAGTACAAAGCAAGGCTAGTAGCTAAGGGTTTTCTTCAGAAGCCTGGACTTGACTTTAATGAAGTGTTTGCACCTGTGGCAAGGCTAGAGACAATTAGGCTAGTTGTTGCAGTAGCTACCTACAAAGGATGGGCTATGCACCAGCTTGATGTGAAATCTGCCTTTTTGAATGGACCATTAGAGGAAGAGGTATATGTGAAGCAGCCACCAGGATTTGAGATTAAAGGTCAAGAACAGAAAGTGTACAAGTTGAACAAAGCTCTCTATGGTTTGAAACAAGCTCCAAGAGCTTGGAACAAGAGAATTGATAGCTTCCTGCTGAATTTGAGCTTCACTAGATGCACATCAGAACATGGAGTATATGTGAAAGACTCAAGTCATGATGAGATTATAATACTGTGTCTGTATGTTGATGATTTGTTGATCACAGGATCAAACAAAGCTGTGCTAGAGAGATTCAAAGCAGACATAATGAAGGAGTTTGAGATGACTGATATGGGAGAGCTATCATATTTCCTTGGCATGGAATTTGTGAAAACAAATAGAGGCTATTTCTTGCATCAGAAGAAATATGTCATTGACATATTGAAGAGGTTTCACATGAGCAATTGCAACCCTGCAATTACTCCTATGGAAACAGGTGTGAAGCTGAGCAAGAATACTGAGGATGAGTTGGTTGATTCAACACTGTACAGACAGATCATAGGATCATTGAGGTACTTGTGCAATACTAGAATTGATTTATGTCATAGTATTGGTCTGCTGAGCAGATTTATGGATCAACCAAGGATGAATCACTTGACTGCTGCAAAGAGGGTCCTTAGATATGTGAAAGGAACCATTGATCATGGCATTTTAATTCCAAACCAAAGGAACAGTAGCAAGAAGCTAATGGCTTATGGTTACTCAGATTCAGATTGGGGAGGAGATCAAGATGACAGGAAGAGTACTGCAGGATACCTGTTCATGATAGGTAATGCACCAATCTCTTGGTGTTCTAAGAAGCAAGGTATAGTGGCATTGTCATCATGTGAAGCTGAGTATGTGGCAGCTTCATTTGCAGCTTGTCAAGCAAATTGGATTGAGATGTTGCTCGCTGAATTGAAGGCAGTAGAGACAACAAGGATGAAGCTACTTATTGACAACAAGTCAGCAATTGATTTGGCTAACAACCCAGTTAGTCATGGAAGAAGTAAGCACATTGAGAGGAGGTTTCACTTTTTGAGAGATCAAGTGAACAAAGATAAGCTTGAGATGGAATACTGCAATACTGAGATTCAACTTGCAGATATTCTAACCAAACCTATGGCAAAGGCAAGGTTTGACACTCTGAAGAAGCTTATAGGAATGAATGCTTTGGAAAACATGCCTTAGGAGGTGTGTTGAATTAGTAAGTCATGTTTTCGAGAAAACAAAGCTTCAGAAGTTGGAGAAGCTTCAGAAGCTGAGCAGAGCTTCAGAAGCTACAGAGCTTCAGAAGTTGCAGAGCTTCAGAAGCTACAGAGCTTCAGAAGCTGAGCAGAGCTTCAGAAGTTACAGAGCTTCAGAAGTTGTAGTGCTTCAGAAGCTGAGCAGAGCTTCAGAAGTTGTAGTGCTTCAGAAGCTGAGCAGAGCTTCAGAAGTTGTAGTGCTTCAGAAGCTGAGCAGAGGTTCAGAAGTTCTAGTGCCTCAGAAGCTGAGCAGAGCCTCAGAAGTTGCAGAGCTTCAGAAGTTGAGAAGTTTCTGAAGCTAGTAATAGATAGTTAGTTTGTTATAGTTTTTTTTTTGTTTTGTCTTAGGTAGTTAATATACGATCGCTTGGCAGTGAAGCAAGCCCCATTTTGTATATAAATACCTTTGCCCCATGTGGATGAATGCAATCAACTCTTTTTCTTAATTCTCGTCTCAATTCTCTCGTTCTATTCTCTCTAATTTCTCCCAAAATTATCACATTGTCCCAACAACAAAGCATATTTATGCAACTTTTAAATAACCATCTACTAATGAAAGTTCCTTCCACATTAAGACAAAGTGCAACACGTTGAAGATGGATCCTTCACATGATTCGTTGACCGATACGTTGAATATTATTGACGTCCTCCTGTTCTAAGTATCCTCCGCTCTTCCAACCGAATTCTTTCATTTCCTTCTTCCGGCCTCACTAACACGCCTTTCCAAAAGCAAAACGTCTTCATATGGTGCAGGATACACTGGCAAAACAAAGCCTATACGTCTCTGTATCATTTTGAATCGTCTCTGTTCAAGTGGGCACACAAAGGAAATGGCAACATCAGCATGAGCAGTGCATCGCACACGGTACATATAATCGCTTGAATCCATAGGAATGTCGCAGTTAATCACCATATCTACCGCTGGAATATCTAGTCCCCTACTAGCTATGTCACTAAAAAGGAGAATATTACACTCCCCGGACTTGAATGCATTCAAGGACTCAAGTTTCTTTGCCTGACTCATAAAAACAATAATAGGGATGGCTCTGAAACCAAGATTCTTGAGAATCAAAGCCAGAAGAAGCGCGGTACCACAACTCTCAGTGAACACCATCAATGTTCTTCCTCCAGTCAATTCAGTGAGAATGTATGCAAGGTAGCAATCCTTATGTTTTGTTAGCATAGAGCAGCGTCAGTGCTGCAGTGTGTCCACAATAGAATAATTCGAAGATATGTCAATCCTCACAGGATTTCTTAAACACACTTGGATTTCCATAATAGTCTCCTAATATAATTATGACTATTCCATAAATAGACATATGTATATATTCTAATACACCTCTGTAGTCGAAATTGAAGTTGACGAATGTTGACACTATCACAAAAAGATAAACACAATAGTCAGAGGTGGATCACTGGATGTCTGGACAACCATCAGAATCGGCATTAGTGTAAGATACTAGTTTGCTGACAGAAGAGGGATACAGATGAAGGCCGAAATCAATAGTGCCATGAATATACTGAATAATACGCTTCAAAGCTGACATATGTTGATGTTGCGTTTTAGGATCATGCATTAATAGGCATATCTGTTGTACTGCATAAGATATATCAGGTCTTGTAAAAGTTAAAATTACAAAGCACCTGCAAGACTCTGATATTCTATTGGGTCATGATATGGATTACCGAAAGATCCAATCGTGGTGTCTACTGGTGTAGATGATGGCTTGCAAGGGGACATGTTTGCTCATTCTATAATTTTCTCTGCATATTTCGTTTGAGACAAAAAGAGACCATCTCTTCTAAAAAAACGAAGAGGCCACTTGTATGTTTAGTGACAAATATACCTAGAAAATAACTCAGAGGATCCAAATCCTTCATGGAAAACTTCTTACACACCCTTTGATTTTTCAACAATACTATACTCGAGTACTAGGACTAGAATGTTTTGTAAAAAATAATCCTCTACACCTTAAAATTTTAAGAGTTTCTTTTGGTATCTTTTAAACTCTTTTGCATGTCCTGCTAAATTATTAAAATACTCATTATCAACGAGTTAACTAGCGAACCTTTTTCGCTACATAAGTAGCGGATAAAAAATATTCCAATTTAACAATGCGTTTGAAGATTTCACACCTCCCAAAGACTCCATAGAAAATTTGAGAATTTCATTCGTTGCTTAAGTAGTGAACGGAAGGTGTACCATTGGGTTAGCTCGCACAAACATTATCCTCCTCCACCAACTTTTTTTCCTCCACTCCAACTCTTCCAAAACTTACCATTTTCCACAAAACTTTGTTTTCAACACACAACCTAAGCAGCAAGGAACTCCGCAGCCATCACACTAAGCTGACTGTAAAGGTAATGTGAATCTAATTTTTTTTAATCCATCCTGTATGCATTTCGTTAGAATCACGCCAAACAAAAACATGTATTAGTTAAATTCGCTAGTTAATTAGCGAACTACTCTTAAATTGGGGTTGATAGCATTTTTTTTTTAATCGTTTCTGTTATGGTTGATCCTAAACCAAGAAATGAATCTAAAATCAGTGTTAAGTTAAACAAACAACAACAGGTTGATGAGAAGTCGTCTAAGGTTGACGAGAAGATGATCAAAGAACATAAGGGTCTAAAAAGTTCGATGAAAGTTGCTATATTTTAAGACGAAAGTGCCAATTTAGATGAACTACAAATAAAAGTTTATTTTAAGTTTTATGCTTTAAAATTTGAAGAAAATCTTTAGAACTACAAATAAAATTTGATATATTTAAAGGACTAAAAAATAGGGTTAAATATTAGCGAATTTTAATTTTCATCATTTAAAAAAAAAATCACATGTTTTCATTTCTACAAAAATTTATGTTTTGCTTTTAGTCCCTAATGGACAAAATTTTAAAAAAATATTAACATAAAAGGGTTATAACGTTTCTATTAAAATGAATATAAATTAGTCATTAAAGATCAAAAATAAAATAGAAATTTTTTTAGCAATAAAAACATGTAGTAATCCCTTTAAAAATCACAAGTTTTCATCTCTACAAAAATTTATGTTTTGTTTGTATAATGGATAAAATTTTAATATTTTTTTAACATAAATGGGTTATAACATTGCTATTAAAATGAATATAAATTAGTCATTAAAGATAAAAAAAAATAGAAATTTTTTTAACAATAAAAACATGTAATTTTTTTTTTATAAAAATTGAAATTAAAACCTTATTTATAATTATAAAGACAAAAGTGCTGTTTTAGCCGTTAATCTTCTCAAAATTAAACATAAGACCTATAAAACTTGACCCGGCCCAATCTCACACAATAATAATACATACCTTACTTGCTTTTTGTAGAAACTTCCAGAAAAAAACACAAACACAACACTACACAACCTAGTAATGATCATTAACAGAACAAGAACTAAATAGAACTCCGAACTGAAGAGTGTTATCTGAAACATACATAGATTCTTTTGTTGTCATATGTTTTGAAAAGATATGTCATTGTTATTAGGGAAGAAGAGAAACAGAGAGATAAACGTGTTTTTGTTATGCTCTTCACTTTCAAACTCAAAAATTGTTCAACTTGTTACTTGTGATGATAAAAAAATCGATCTTTGTTACATAGCTAAAGCTTTTGAGTTAGACCCATCAACGTTGAGGTTGAATGGTTACTTTATAAGTAGAGGGGTTGATTTTATCTCTTCTTGTGTCACTTGGAGTTCTCTTCTATCTTTCTTTTCTGCTAAGGGATTGTCTACTGGGAAACATGACTATGATGCTGTTCTTGTTACTGGCAAATTGGTCAACAAGGGTATGTTTGTTAACTCTTTTTTGTAAATTTTGTTTCAATTAGTGAATGATGTTACTCATTGAAACAATTGAAGTTGTGTGTGTGTGGAGTTTGGGAAGCTAAATTATTGAGTTGTGCTTATGCAGGAGGACATGAGTCACAAAATTTTCAAATTGGGATTGATAAGGTGATAGAAACTGAGCATGCTGGTAGCAATAGAGTGAATCAGCTTGAAGATTTGCACTTGCACAAAAATAAAAAGTTGAGGGAGAACAAATCAGGTATATTTGTGAAGAATAATTAACTGATATATTTGAAATAATGTTATAAAGCATACAGAATCAAATTGATGATATTATAATTAACAGCATTATATGATTTACTGATATGCATCATTTTGCAATTTTTCTGTGTATTTTGGTGCACTTTTATAGGTGATGATATATTTGAGATTCTTTTTAGCTAATGCTGTTTTATATTTTCCTTTGTTCTTTTCAAAGGTCAGGAGATTCTGAATGTCTTATACTGCAAGAGGAAACAATTATTTGAAGATGTCAACCAATTCAAGAAGTTAAAAATAAACGAAGACAAGTCAGGCAAGTCCTTATTTTGATCCTTCTATATACATTTAGTTTGTTTTCTTTTATGTTTCTCATAGCTTGTCTAGAACTGCAGCATCTTAACCAAAGTTGCTGATCAACATTGTTGTGTGCAACAATCTCAACATTGATAAATTTGATGGACTCTTTACAGATATTCGAGATAAAGTCAATGAGCACTCTGGAAGCATTTCACTCAGCCAGTTTACATGCAGTTACACGAGTAAGAATCTGAAGCGGATAAGAGAAGACGAGGCAATTGTAGCAGCTAATTACAAAAGGATTAACGAAAATCTCTCGGTCAGAAGAAAAAACAAAGTGTAGAGTTTTTTTAATTTTTGTTCAGTAATTGCTGTAAATTCATCAATCTGTATGATATACTTTTAAAAAGCTAAAGAAATCATATTTTGAGGTGCCTTGGATGATGTACAATCAAACCAGTTGTATTTACAATTAACAGCAGACAGATTTCTAGGTTGTTAAAACAGTAACATTTGTGGTATTAGTATATGAGTAATCGGGTAAAAACTTTCAATATCATCGTATAAGAATTGAAACAAATGTACCAAAACTTGTTTAGAACTGTTTTGTTGGTTTACATGTGTTAAATAAATGTAGTTATGTGTGGTTTTGATCAATTGAAGAACAGAAATGAATGCAAACACAGTGGACAGTAGAATTAAAGCTATATATTGTTGTACATAAATCATACTCCATCAGAATATAATACACCTAACTAACAAGTTGGATAGTATCATTTCAAGTAGTATTGCCAAATAACAGCAATTCCTGCAACCAATAGTACTTTAAGAAACAATTTTGGAGTAATGAAGGATGATGATGATGATGGTTGAGTGGTCTCTGATGATCTTCCCCTGAATTTATCTAGTATTCGACGAAGGAACGCAGCCTTGTTTGCATCTACAAGCAGAAAAATACCAGATATTAGAAACCGAGCACGAATAAAAGATAAAGCTCTATAGCTCATAGCTCATGTCGTAGACGGTATAACAAAGAATACTAAAACAAAAGGAAGGAGACCAAGGGCGGGAGCAGAAATACAAAGGTTTAGATTGAATTTTCCAAGCCAATTTTATTTTATTTTTTATATAAATATATACACACACACTTCAGCATTGCAAAAGAATTCATAGTCATGGATCATCATATTTACCAAAAAAATCATGTAGAATGTAGTATATCAGAAGAACAGCTCATTTTTTAAGTTTGCATGTCTAGTTTGTCACAACTACTTATCATAGGTATTAGACAACAATCTGGAAAACTAATCCAGATTGTGTGTGGGTTGCTGGGGGGATATACTTCTTCGTAACCATAGGTTTAGTTCTGTTCCAATTTCAATATGCTTCAAGTATATAAAATGGAACTGTGTTTTGTCCGGTTATAACATATGTCTACCAAACACTATAAGTTGTTTATACACAATAGAATTACTCATGTCCCAAAGATACAGAGACTACAAGAGTCAAGAGTCACCTTTGTTTTTCAAAAGTCTTTCCTCCTCTCCAACTCGCCTTCGGAGTACATTTAGCAAGGATCCAAAATACAATGCAAAAACTGTGCAAGTAATTGTGATGACATTGTAAGGCATACTGAAATCAGGAGTTGTCAAGGGTACGAGCAAAACTTCTGTGTACGAGAGAACAGGGCTCTTTTCCTGCATTAAAGATCCAGAATTATATGTATGACGGTAATCTTATATTTACTGTTTATGAGCAAAATACGAGAAGAGACTCAAATAACCTGTAATCTAGACAACATCGGCGAGTAGCTTATAGAGTTATTAGGAAATTGCAAACCAGCATGGAAGTCAGGAAAGCTTATTATTGCTGATGGGATGTCAAATCCTTGATTAGCATCTGGAGGGTATTCATCAATGTGCAAGAAGCCCTACGTAGACCAACACAAGCATGTCAAAACAACAACCACAACTAGGTGGGGTCAGATACATAGATCAAACAACATCATAATATTCTATCATAAATCATTTTCTCATCCATCTGTCCTAAATGGTCTGTAGTCAACACATCACAGAGCTAGAAATTACAATTAGCTTAAATTGCTACAATTAACTTGTGTAAGAAAATAGCTGGTTTTGATGACAAACGCAATTAGACAGATAACTTGTGAAGTCTTAAATTTTGATGTAATTAGATATATAAATATCTTTGTCCAGTTTTACATTCATAAATTGAAATACTTTTCCAACTAAATTACATAAAAAATATTGATCATAGATTTCAAGCCTAACTCATCAAACCTCAAGTAACTACTAAGATAGGAATGAGCAAAGCATGAACAGAAAATGGGGTTACTTTCTTAACAAGCCAAGTTTGAGTTGGGCTCATTCTGGTCAAGGTAAGTCTAAGTTAAACCAGGCCCAGCTTATCTTGACTCACTTTCACTACAATTTTGAATAGTTCAGAAGGTCATATTGTATGCTAAATTGATATTTCAGGAGTTCTCCTACTCTCCTATAATAACATTAGCAGTCTAATTTGTTTAGTACACGATGATCTTCTTACTAAGATTTCTGAGGTTGTTTAATAACAATAACTTAGAACGTTTGTCAATCAAACAAAAAGTGGCGTAAATATGCAGAAGAAAACGAAATATAAATGAAAATAAGAATAAGAATTTGAGCACACCTTATCAAACTCTATACTTAGTAAAGCAGATTTAATCTCACAAGGAAATCTGAGGACTAACTCCATCACCCCTGGTGATACTTTGTCTTCAGAAGGTGAAACACTCATTTTCTCAACAAAATCCGTGACTGCATGAGGCTTTTCATCTACTAATATTTGTAAGGTATGATAATATACCTTAATATACCAAGGCACAATTTGGAGAATGTTAACTTGTAGATTACACTTCTCTTCAAGATTATTAACTGCAATGAAGCCCTTAGTCAATTCTGTAGACTTCAAGGATATTGCAATCGAACCCCTTTCATTTCCACTTCCCATTAAAAATCTACTGGCATATAAAGGTGCATGTGAGGAGGACCAAACAACTGGATACTTCCATATTAGGCCTAAATCAAATTGTTCAGTGTCATTGTACCCTTTGATTGAATATTCATACAGAGTTGAGGAGCTCTTTTCCAGTTCTCTGTGAACCCTATCCGGTGTAATAGATAATTCAAAGCCAAGATTCCTTCTCAAAACTTCTGTACTTGTGTCATTAGAATCATATGCCACTGTATTCTTCTGGAGATTCTCAAGTTGAGTGACTAAATCTCTCTCAACTTGAACGTAGACATTACTCGATTTAGCAAGAACACATCTTCCATTGATTTTTCGTCCAAATATTGAGCTCAGAGACCAGCTTGGTTGAATCTTTATTTCATCAGGATAGCTTATACCAGCCCTCTGAATATTAGGCTGAAGTACAACTGTAAGTGTTTGTTCAAGAATAATTCCTGAATCTAACCCATCCGCAGGAGCTGTGGAAGTTGTCAAGTGTAATCGCTGTGAATGATAAAAACTCCTGTAAATAGATGGTCTATCCATTAAAGCTGAAAGTCCAGCTTTGTCTCGACAAGGAAGGAGTTTCAACCAGGGAGTAAGATTCTCTGTGCAGACAGCTTCACGCGGAAGTGTTCCATATCTTAAACTACCTAAGGCTGACTGAGATGCCCATTTAGGAGCCGAATACGAGCTAGAAGACTCTAGGAAGTTTATCGAAGCACAGAAGAGACCTGACAGAGAATGGGTTAAATTTTTCCAATAAGCATCAACCTGATGTGAAGGGACATCAAAGACTGCCCACAATTCAACTCCAGGAGGTTTTGCATTTTGGCTTGATATTGGATCAAATCCACCCCACCTTTCATAATTCCATCGACCTTGTGTGAAAGACAACTCCATTGCTTTAATGTGAAATTTCTTAACCTGTCCATCCAACACTAATCCATATGTTAATTAGTATATTCAGGGAAACAGAGTGTATTCATATCTGCTTATACCTTAAATGGTCAATTCAGTTTAAGAGTTAACTCGAGAGTCTAACAATCATGATTTGAATCTTCGTAACTTCATTCTTCATATCAACAATTTAATAATTATATCTGGTTATATCATATCTGATCTTGTATTCCATTCGAAGAACTCACAATTTAACAATTTATATTACACAAATCAACAAATAAGGATTGTAATCTTCATATCAAGTAGCCAATTAAAATACTAAACCTAAAACTTAGAAAAATCATAAACATAGAAAAGTCATAAACAGCCTTAACTACATACATCAATATAATTTTAAATCAACTTCAATCGCTCATATCCAAATTCAAGTGATAAATTCCAATAAATAACTTATAACATCTAAAAAAATACTACAAATTAAATACATTTTTAGTCCCTACAAAATTTACATTTTTCTGTTTTTGTTTTTAGTCCTTGTAACTAACTAACTAACTACTTGCTTAGTAAAACAAAGACTAACTAATTACTTGTTAATATCATAAATTACAAAAATAGTCCCTAAAAGAGCAACTAAATCTAAAACAATGCATTTTATAATTTGTAGAATTGAAAAGTGAGTACAATTATAGGTACTAATAACACAATTAACCCTAAAATAAAATTAAAATGAAAGAGAAAAGATGAAAGTGCAGTGAAACACACACCAGTTGAGCAATGGATTTAGGAAAGAGGTGATGGTGACGAGCGAAGGAATCATCGGAAATAGGAGCTTCAGTTTGGAAGTGAAAATGCGTGAGAATTTTGCGATCGGGTAAGGGTTTAAGTAGCAATTCCTCAGAAAATTCTTCTTCTTCTACTACTACTTTTGCCGAAGAAAGAATCGGAAGCAAGAGAAGAAGAGAGAGAGCGAGGATCTTTGTTGGAGTAAGAGCCATCGTTTGTTGCTTGCTAAGTTTTGAAGTCTGCTGCTACTATTACTACAGAGGTTCCGCCATTAACGCACTGTGCGAGCTTCAGGTTTTGGTAATTGCTGTTGACGATGGGTGTTTGAGTGTTTTGGGCTTTATTTAAGCCCAATTATATTTTTATTGGACCAGGGCCTTTTTATATTGAGATTTACTTATCTCATCCTATCAGTTTCTCGCGCATCTTACGTTTTACTCCTTTTATTCTTAGTAGACAATGTCCGAGTTGACTGGGATTCGGGTCGGGTTTGGGGTCTCCCCGATTTTAAAAGTTGAGGTTGGAGCGAATAATGAGGATATTGATACTCACCCTGAATCCGTCCCCGAACCCGCCCTGTTTACATCGAACTACATTTTATCCTTTATAAATTAAAACTCTTTAAACATACTCTAGATTGCATTCATATTTTTAAGTTGAGTACTAATTTATTTATTTTATATGTATAAATATTGTTGAAACAATAATTTTCTAACTTTAACTATTTTTTTAATAAAAAAACAATAAAGTACAACTCAAATTCATATGGAAGTAGAGCGGAATGGGGAAACCCGAACCCCACGGGGATACCCGATGGAGGTAGAGCGGAATGGGGAAACCCGAACCCCACGGGGATACCCAAACCCCGTTGGGTATGGGTTTGGGGTTTTAGATTTCATCCTCGTTAAGAATTGGGACGAGTTTGGGGAAACCGGAACTTTATGGGTTTGGGGATAGCAAAATCCGTCACCGACCCGCCCCATTGACATGCCTAGCGGACATCATAAAAATGAGAATTTTTTGAAAAATTCCGCCGCTACCTATAAGAGAAGTCTTTATAAAAAACAATTTTGATAGTGTATTTTTGGAGTGCATCCGCTACCTAAGAAGCAGACAGAGATATTTTTATAAATTCGTAGGGCACACGAGAAAATGGGGGTGAAAATAGTAAATCCCTTTTAAATTGTTGAGCGTGATTTTTGGAATTTACGGATTTGCTTATATTTTATTTTTGATTTACAATGATTTTCTGAAAAAACTTTGTTCTACCCCTACATTTATCTTTTTACCCCAACAATTATAATTGATTGGACGAATATGCCCTCAAATATAAATTCAAACTGAAAAGAAAAAAAAAATTCTAAACTATTCAAAGAAAGTATACCGGTAACAATTTGAAACCGGTGCACTTTAAAAAAGTGTTCCGGTATGTGTAAAATGACTCTGAAAACTGTTGTCAAATTTGAACAAGGTTGTTGTCAAATTTCAGAGATTGTGAATTTGGAAAAAGGTTGTTTTCTTTTCCACTTTCTGTTTCCTTCTCCTCTATCTTTCTCTTGATTTTCTTCAACTGTCTCTTGATTTCTCTTGGTTCTGATAGAGATATGAAGGAAAAGTTTGGTATGTGGGTTGGTTTGGTGGTGGGGATGTGGTACTGTAACTTTTTGTGGTAGAAGAGTGAGATGAATGAGTGAAGCTTGGTGGTATGTGTGTGTGTGATAAGGATATGAGGGAAGGGTTGGAAAATTTGAGTATTGAATAGGCTGGGAATAAGTTGGAGGAATGGTAGGGAAATAAAATGGAGAAAATGTTGGAATAGTGTTGGGATATGGATAATCTGCCATGGGAGGATTAAAGTAGAAGATGAATGTTTATTGGGATATGGATAATCTTCTATCATAACAACATTGGTATTGTGGTCAACTCAATTGGTCTTGTAACTCTCCTAGACTTTTCATTTCAAACCGGCAGACTTTTTAATAAGTGTTCCGATAAAAGTCTTAAGCATTATGGGATTTTTAACATACCGGAATACTTTTGAAAAGTGTTACGGTATGTATTATAATTGATTCCGGTACAAAAGTGTTCTGGTAAAAACAATAATAATTTCATTTTTTTTTTAAACTGAACACTTTTATTGGAAATTATATTTTTTATTGGAACAGTGTTTTAGAGGGATGTACAATTTTCTAAATAGTTTACCGGAAAAGTAATAATAAAAGATAAGGATAAAATAGGAATATTTTAAAATATGTTGGGGTAAAGAAATAAATTTTGGGGTAGAAAAAAAAATTTCCTTATTTTCTTCACTTGAGATAATATATTTAGAAGTATTAGACACTAAATATGAGCTCGTATCTCTTTAAGCTAAAATTCAAACATTAACTTGCCACTTTGGACCAAAATCGTGTTGGTTATCTCTAACTGAGAAATTCTTAGGTGGATACTCACCTAACAATTAATGCTTAGGCACATTCAATAAGATTATTACAAGTAATAGAAAGATAATATTAATAACAAATACCTTTTAAAAAAAGGCATACACATAAATGAACTTTTTATTTCCTTTTTTACAATAGGTCACCACTTTTTTATTAATCTTCATGTTCTAATCACTTTTTTTTTTTTATTGTTTCAACTGAGGTCTATTAAAATATTTGTACGAATAAATTTGGAACATGTTAAGAAGTAATTGGTTAAAAAAATTATATATAGAAGTAATGATTTAGAAAAAAAATTGGAGAAAAAAATTGAAAAAGAGAGCTCAGTTGAAACAATAAATAATAGAATGATGAATTTTTTCGTACAAATTTATTCAAATATGTATCGGTACATTTGTTGAGGTGAATAATTGTGATAGATTCGCAAATAGATTTATTAAGTTTTTATACTAAACATTATTTGTAGATCTATTAAAATTGTTCATTTCAATGGTGCAGCGATATATATACAAATAAGATGTGTATTAAGATATGTTGGTATTATAAAATATAAATCATAAAAAAGTGATTAGAACATGAGGGTTAATAAAAAAGTGGTGACCTATTGCAAAAAAGGGCAAAGGTTATGGTACATAAGCCCAAAGCTTATGTACCATGCATAAGCCAATCAAAACACAAGGATTTTACTCACACAACCCCTAATTTGCTCGCGCACCCCCCACCCCCACCTCATTACTCCGCGCGCCCCCCACATTACTCTGCGCGCCCCCCAACCCCCCCCCCCCCCCGCCCACCCCCCCCCCCCCCCCCACCCCCTCACTCCACTCATTTTTTTTGATTTTTTTTTTAAATTTTTTTTTGAATTGTTGTTTTTCACTTTTTTTTCGAAAAAGATCGAAAACTTTTTTCCGGAAAAACTATAAACTTTTTTTCGAAAAAAAATCATAAAATTTTCCCGAAAAAAGATCAAATACTTTTTCCCAAAAAACCGATAACTTTTTTCTGAAAATTTTTTCCCGAAAAAAAATCGAAAAACTTTTTTTCTGAAAAATCGGAAACTTTTTTTCCAAAAAATAAAAATCAATTTTTTTTTCCAGAGAGTTAAATGGTTTCTGGAAATCATTTATTTATGCAATATTATTCTGGAAACCATTATGCTGGTTAAATGGTTTCAGAGAGTTAAACAGTGAAACCATTTGTATTGTAAAATGGTTTTATGTGTTTACTGAAACCAATATTGTTATTTTATGATTTTAAAAATTCTGGAAACCATTATGCTGGTTAAATGGTTTCAGAGAGTTAAACAGTGAAACCATTTGTATTGTAAAATGGTTTTATGTGTTTACTGAAACCAATATTGTGTTTTTATGGTTTTAAAAATTCTGGAAACCATTATGCTGGTTAAATGGTTTCAGGTAGTTATACAATGAAACCATTACTATTGTTAAATGGTTTTATGTGTTTACTGAAACCAATATTGTGTTTTTATAGTTTTAAAAATCCTGGAAACCATTATGCTGATTAAATGGTTTCAGAGAGTTAAACAGTGAAACCATTTGTATTGTAAAATGGTTTTACACTAAATGGTTCAATGATTTTAAATACCGATTATTACTGAAACCATAAATGTGGTTTAATGGTTTTGATAATTTTCTATGTGAAACCAAAATAATTGCCTAATGGTTTCTTACAAAACTAGTGTTGATTATCTTGGATAATCCTAAATAACCGTCCATAAATAATCCATAACCATTTGTTATAATCGGACATTAAAACCAAATATAATCGGACATTAAGTTTCCGATTTTTTTTCCGAAATAATTTTCGATTTGTTTTTTCGAAAAAAAAGTTCCGATTTTTCAAGAAATTTTTTTTCAACAATATTTATGCTTTCAAAGATCCATTATGAAATTATTCCACCCCAAAATAATTTGGGCATAATTTTAGTTTAAAAATAATTACGAAAATATTTAATCATACATAATAAAAAAAATAAAAACTATAAAAAAAAACTAAATAAAAAAAAATTTTAAAAAAATGAGTTGGGGGGGGGGGTGCTGGTTTATGTACCGTACATATGCTTGGCTTATGTAGGATAACCAGACCCGCAAAAAAGGAAATAAAAAGTGCATTTATGTGTATGCCTTTTTTTTAAAAAAGATATTTGTTATTAATATTATCTTTCTATTATTTGTAATAATCTTATTGGATGTGTCTAAGCATTAATTGTTAGGTGAGTATCCACCTAAGAATTTCTCTAACTCGAGAGTCTAACAATCATGATTTGAATCTTCGTAACTTCATTCTTCATATCAACAATTTAATAATTATATCTGGTTATATCATATCTGATCTTGTATTCCATTCGAAGAACTCACAATTTAACAATTTATATTACACAAATCAACAAATAAGGATTGTAATCTTCATATCAAGTAGCCAATTAAAATACTAAACCTAAAACTTAGAAAAATCATAAACATAGAAAAATCATAAACAGCCTTAACTACATACATCAATATAATTTTAAATCAACTTCAATCGCTCATATCCAAATTCAAGTGATAAATTCCAATAAATAACTTATAACATCTAAAAAAATACTACAAATTAAATACATTTTTAGTCCCTACAAAATTTACATTTTTCTGTTTTTGTTTTTAGTCCTTGTAACTAACTAACTAACTACTTGCTTAGTAAAACAAAGACTAACTAATTACTTGTTAATATCATAAATTACAAAAATAGTCCCTAAAAGAGCAACTAAATCTAAAACAATGCATTTTATAATTTGTAGAATTGAAAAGTGAGTACAATTATAGGTACTAATAACACAATTAACCCTAAAATAAAATTAAAATGAAAGAGAAAAGAGGAAAGTGCAGTGAAACACACACCAGTTGAGCAATGGATTTAGGAAAGAGGTGATGGTGACGAGCGAAGGAATCATCGGAAATAGGAGCTTCAGTTTGGAAGTGAAAATGCATGAGAATTTTGCGATCGGGTAAGGGTTTAAGTAGCAATTCCTCAGAAAATTCTTCTTCTACTACTTTTGCCGAAGAAAGAATCGGAAGCAAGAGAAGAAGAAAGATAGCGAGGATCTTTGCTGGAGTAAGAGCCATCGTTTGTTGCTTGCTAAGTTTTGAAGTCTGTTGCTACTATTACTACAGAGGTTCCGCCATTAAAGCACTGTGCGAGCTTCAGGTTTTGCTACTATTACTTTACTATCAGTTTCTCGGGCGTCTTTTTTCTTTTATTTTTAGCGGAAATCATAAAAATAAGAACTTTTTCAAAAATGCCGCCGCAACCTAAGACCAATATTATTGGGATTTACTGATTTGTTTATATTTTATTTTTAATTTACAATGATTTTCTTCACTTGAGATAATTATATTTAGAGGTATGAGACACTAAATATGAGCTCGTATTTTTTTAAGCTAAAATTCAAATATTAACTTGTCATTTTAGACCAAAATCGTGTTGGTTATTTACTTATATTTTAGACAAAGTATTTAAGATTTTTCGTTTGGTTTTTGAATTTTAATAATTATTAGATTGTCTAATTCTAGTAGAAGGAATGGATGTTAACACATCTCTTACTTAGGAGTTAGTGTTCGACTCCTCTTTTAATTTATGTGTTTGCAAAATTTGTAGAAACTTCCATTTTTTTACTTGTAGTTTGCCTTTTGTTTCTTAGTCTTGTTTTAAATTTTCCTTTATGGCCGTTTGATAATCAGGATAGTAAGCAAGATATGATAATTATATCATATCTTGTTTTAATTTTTTGTTTGATGCATCAATGAGATATGATAAATTATTTCTTTTTTAATCATATTATATCACTCGTTTGTAATTTATATCCTCAATTTTTGCTAGGTTAGAATTATCCTGTCAGCGGAACGATAAGTGAATATCTCTCTCTCTCTCTCTCGTGTTTATATTTCAATTTTTATGTTTGTAGACTGTTGATTAAGAAGATCAAGTATGCACCAACTGTCATCTTATTTATTATAATTTGTGCACCAAATACATAATAAAATAAACAACTATCTTGTCACTATATCCAACTTTTTATCCTATCATATTCTGACCATCAAATTATGTAGATACCACATTCAATTCAATGTTGTTCATGTGAATTTCAACATATAGAAGATGAGAGTTATTTCTTTTTGAGATTGTTCTTTTTTTTAAAATAAAAAATAAAAGATTTTGGTAATCAATACTCACTCTATATATCTAGAACCTTTCTAACATGTGGCATATATAGTTGAAATTCATGGCAATCCAATAGCCTTATTGTTACAAAGACGTAATCACATTCTTTCAATGTTGGCATTCTAATGGTAGTATAGGATACCTATGCCTATCTTTACAATAATCATAATTCATATATTTTTGCTTTACATTTTCATATTGTTTTTGTGCGGTAGGATCCAATTGCCAAAACTTTTGGTCATTCCACCAATAGCTATTAGAAGCACAATTTTGATCAATATTTAAGCTTTGACTTTGACATCCACTAATATCAAATCCTTGAAAGTTTGCTTTAAAAGGTGCATATGTCCAATTGATTTTTGATTGGCCTCCATCTGTTGCCCAATTTTCACCATTCCACAAACTTGCTATAATTTGCATGGACTTTGATGGGTACCCTACTCCAATGTTGCTATTGTTCTTGTAAACCCTAATGGGAATATTGTCCACATAAAATCTGCAAAGCCAAGTTTTTGATAATCAATTTTTGTAATCATACATAGTTAATCTCAGTAGGCCAGAATTTGACCGCGAGATTAATAAAGTCTGCTCAAGAAATTGAACACAAGTTCTATTGAATTTTGTTCTTTAACGAAACTTATTAATCATTTGAGTACAATAACTTGGTTAAATGTATGCAAGTTTTCATTAAAAAACATAGTAAGAATTAAAATTGATTGAAAGGTAGCAACTAAAAACATATTTGATAGTTGTATTAAGAGAATCAAATTATGGGTGCATCTTACACAATTTGATGAGGGTTCCAAAGAATTTTGTAGTCATGAAAATCAGTTGTAGGGTCAAACCAAAGGTTAATTCTTTGTTCTCTGTTCCCTTCACCATTTGCATATACATTGGTTTGTAACGTATATGGCTTCCCTTCTCTATTGCCCAAAAATTCAAAGTCCAACTCATCATGATTATTTCCTTGTGAAATTAGCTGCACACAAAATAAATAAAATGAAACAATGAGAATTAATGTTTAGCAAGGGAAATTTCCACTCATTTGCCATGAGATGGTAATTTAATTCATCTAGAATACATTACTAAAAGATTTACTATTCAACTATCGTTCATGGGAGAAGTTATGGTGCATAAGCCTTTTTCTTATGCATGGTGTATAAACAATGAAAATTGTTTCATGTACCTTCAAATTTCTCGCACTTCTCCAAAAAAAATTTCTCCCCCAAGGGATGCACAAAGCAATTTGGAAGGTGTGCGAAGTAATTTTTCATTATTTATGCATCATAACCACTCGCCACCAATTATAACCAAATTATTTCAATTTTAGAGACCGATTTGTGAAATGTTGCTATACCACTATTGCTAATTTTTTTTTTTATGCAACCACTAGTGCTAAGTAACTGATTTAATGATCGATTTAGTATTTTCGATCTCTAATCATGGTAGGCTTTTTTTTTTCTTTTTCTTTTTTGTAGTCTTGATATCCAAATTAATTAGAACTCACATAATAAGCTGTGACAACTCCTGCAGAATCTCTACCTGGTACTTTGATCCTCATATGGAATAATCCAGACCCGTAAGTTATCTTGGATGCAAATCCTGACCCTATAGTATGTACGTGACATCAAAGTCAAACCAACAAAAAGAATTAATATTAAGTCTAGTACTATAATCTACACGTACCAAATTTGACCAATTACTATTACAATTATATTAGAGTATACGGAACGTTTGCCCCATGATTTTGGTATGTGTATTATTCCTTGGAAAAAAATTATGGTAAAGGTTAAACATTGCACCTCTTATAGTAGTTAAGGAATTAAAAATGGTAAAATTGTCTTGAAAGTTATGTAGCTAACATTTTTAAAATGTAAGTTATGTTTTTTTTAATATAAAATTTACTACTTTTGGATTCTTTAACTAGTGCACTGAATGCACTAGCCACTTTTTCATATGGATTGAATGTCATTAAAATGTCATCACATTGATATTTGACAATTATCCATAGTTAAATCAATTTTATATAATTTAGAATATTGATTAAGATAGGATAGCGGATATGGCTATAACTCTATGAGTGATGCTAGGAATTTTTATTCCTTGCTTCATCTATAACTAGTAGTAACTAGCTCTAGTCCTGCAACTCATAAGAATTTCACATATTTAAGTATGGATGTATTTAGTAAGATATTGACATCTTAACCAAATCATGCAAATGACAATTGCCATCTCTTATATCATATGTTATGATGAACATCTAATGCAAGATAACATAACAAACAAACAAAAGATAACCACATCCTAGGACTCGGTATGACATAAAATTAAAGTACTCAAGGATATATACATAAACTCATATTAGCTCTAGTCATTTACGCAAACTCTTGGTTTAAGTCGATAATATCAATCGTTCTTTAGTATTGCACTTGGCCTAGGTAAATTACTAAAGTACCACTTCATTTTGGACCATACAATTATGTAATTGAATAATGTTAACAATGAAATTAATCATCAACCAGCCCTATCTTTTTTGTTGACAAAGCAAGAGGCCTAATGCCAAATAACAAAAAAATTAACACTAGCACTACAACGTTTATGTTGTTAGGCAACGGTCGAAAACCGTCACCAGAACAATAGGCGAAACCACGACAAATTCACTAAGGTATATAATCCTTAGGAGAAAGAAGGAGAGTAAAATAAGTGAAAGACATTAGAGGTAAAACAAGAACCTTTTTACCAAGATAATTTGCAGTCTCATTTAGTTTCGTCCATCTTTACAATAATGAGATATACGACTAAACCAGTCTCTATCAATTAAGCTATTAATATTTTGAAGAATGATCCATATATACAAATAAGTCGGAGAACAAAAAATAAAACTTACAACAAACTTTGAAATGACTTTCAATCCAAATTAAATACATTTTGTAACCTCTTTCCCATGCAATTTGCATGCAATGATAAATTTCCCACAATTCCGCCAAAAGAATTATGTTATCTAAAGCTTAAGCTCACAATTGTATATCAAAAACATATGTATATATCAATTTATGGGAAGGGGAAACTAAAGATTATACTTTTTTTTTAAGGAAACTAAAGATTATATATATACACGTGGAATTTAAAAGGAGGGAGTTAATTAAATAATATATAATCAAGGGAAAAAGAAAATGCATGGTTTATTATTATAACCTGAAGAGTAATCCATTGTGAGCTGAATTTCTTTCCCTTGGTTTATGGACATAACATGATTGTCACCCCATGTAACCTTGTAATTTTGATCAAATGATATAATTTCTTCATTTCTCCTTATTTCTCTAGCATGAACAACGTGAGGAACAATGACAACAAGAAAAATAAAAATAAGAGAACTCATATTATAGCTAATTTTTGGTGTTTTACACTCTTATGGATTAATTTTGGTACTTAATTTATTGCTTTGAATTCATTCATGTATTTATAATACATGATGACAAGTTGAAGCTAGAAACTTAGCGCATGATAATAAGTCCCATAATTGCCTTACCAATACGCTATTGACTTGTCTCAACCTCAATGCTAAGTATGTAAATCCTCCATAACAAACCCTCCACATCACGATATGGCTTACATTAGAATCAAACGTTTACACTTCAAGTACTACCATATATATGTTAATTATTTTTCTGTTTTTTAATATACTACAAATCGTCTATAAATTTGTTCAACTTTCTAGTAACTAAAATATTAATAGTCTATGAAAAAAGTTACTAAACATACTAATTATCCAATCTAATTATAGACTAATCTAATATGCTATATACTCCCACTTAATTAATTTATCATATATATATTTTTTAAACTATATTTAAATAGTTATTTTTTAAAAAAAATTAAGAGCATCTAAATATCAAGATAGGGATAGTCTCCAGGGCCGGTCCCGAGTTTTTGGAGGCCATATGCGAATTATGAAAAGTGGCCCCTTAAAAAACGTAAATTTTATAATAATAAAAAAAAAACATCATTCATTTAATTGCAAGTAACATATACTACTAACAAAATATTTTATTTTAAGAGATTGGACTGGACTTAGTGATATATTTTATTTTTTTAAGAGATAGGGCTGGACAAAGTGAAATATTTTATTTTTTACACCCTCTATTTACTAATACTACTATACTATTTTTTTTTTAGGCCCGCTGCGGCAGCCTACCCTGCACATGTATCAGGGCCGGCCATGATAGTCTCTATCCTTCCCCATACTCTACCTATAGCTCATATTATTATTAAAAATAAGAAAAATAGTTGTTAACATTGTTAGTAAAGAAAATGGAAATCATGATATGCTGAAAGAGAGAAATTAGGGATTACATTTGTGAGTAATTGAGGATAATTTAGATAACTCACTTGTGTACTCAAATTTATTTTTTTGGTCCTTAATTATTTTCATTTTTAAAATTTTGGAAGTAATATCTTTGGAAGTAAATAACTTGAAAATATTTTTATAATTTAAAAAATAATTAAACTTTTTTATATAAGCTAAAAATTTATTGAAGAAAAAAACTAGAGGACATAAAACTAACTTACAAAATAAATCAGCAAAGACACTACTTCATTGTTCAATACTAGCTTAACTGAATAGCATAATTGATGTAAACCAATTTTTTTTTTATCTTTTATGATTTATATTTTTAATTATATTTAAAAAAAATTGAAGAAGCTAAATGAATTATATTTAAAATAAAAAATGTCATGCAATTTAATTTTCATTAAGGACCAAGATTGTGGTTAAGCAAAACTTTTTTTTTGACAAAATGATTAGACGTCATGGACCAGAGTTTTTAAAAAAAATATAAATTCATATAAACTTGATGTCATGGACCTATGGACTTGAATTGGCATGATTGTCTTATTAGGCTTTAAAAATTCTCTTCCCTCACCCCCTCAACACCCCCCACCCCCCAACATTTTTTTCGCCCTCAAAAAATAAATTTTTATCCTTAGTTGGTTCGGTGGTGATTGGCGCTGAACTTGGTAGGGAGGACCACGGTTCGATCCCCCGCAACTGCGATCGGGAGGGGGCTGGAACCACTTGATGCCAGAACTGACCTCCGAACCTGATTCAACTGGTGGTGAAAACCGAAAAAAAAAAAAAATTTTATCCTTGTATAAAAATTTAAAACGCATGATTGTCTTATTTTGTATAACTATAAACAAAGAGATTAGTTTAAAAATTTATAGTCTTTTTCCCTCATCTATTTTTCTCTTTTAACTTAGCTCTGCTAGGATTAGGCCATTTCCCAAGCGCCGCCGTCGGTTTTCTAGCTAAATGTTTTTTCTCCTTCAAGAGGAGAGATTTCTTCTTCTATGAACATCTCTTCATCTCCTTCATTTTGATCACGGGTTCTTTGATTTTCTATCAAGAACCTCTTTAGTTGTTGTTGGTTTGCGTTTTCAATGGTGGTGACGGTCCATCCACCACTCACTAGAATCTCTTCCAATCTCACTGTAAATTCTCTCTAGTAAATAAAGTGTGAAGGTGGAGAAAAAAAAAGTGTAGAGTGGAGAAATTAATAGTGTTTTTTTATAAGCAAATAACTGTTATTTTAATATATTTGTTATTTATTATGATGCAAATTGTTTTTGAGGTAATAAATACATTTGATTTCTTAATTAATGATTAATATCACTACTTTATATGTATCAAACACTTTCTTCTTCTTTAGAAGAACTAAATCCAATTTACTGGCATACATTAAGATTTAAGACGCTAGCTAGGGAACAAAATACATAGGATTTGGGAGCTTGAATGTTCGATTTCCAAAAGAGTTTCCTTGGAGATCACTCCATTGATCCCCCACATTACCCCATATTCTATAGCCTTCATCCTCTAATTGCTTCCTTATATTTGATTTATACATCACTGCACTCTGCTCTTTATATGCCGATGTCCTGTAAATTATTCGAGATAAGGATTAACGAAAAAAAATTACTAACATTAACGATTAATTATTAATTTTGATTTTTTTAAAAAATATAATCAATATTTTTTTATTTAAAAAATGTGATTACCATACTAATTAACAACATATCAATGGGTTACCTCATAATGAGTTTGTCATATCCAATGAATCCTTGATTATGTAAATTGTCAATGGTAGCTTGATAAAGTGTCTCTTTATCTCTACCTGTAAGGAGTATTACCTTAAATCCATTATCTATCAACTTGTTAAATAGCCTTAATACTGGAGGAATTGCTGTGCACCATCCTTTCACGGCCCATGCCCTAAATGCTGGTGGATCATATGGTACACACCTATATTTTGGGAAAACAAAATGAGAAATTAAATAACATAAGTGGAACACAAGAATATAACGTTAAATATTCTAAATTTAAAAAGAAAAAAATGCGCCGGTGTGACGTTGTCAACTATGAATCTATGATCATAAAAAAATATTATGTAAAAATTATTACAACACATAAACTTCTGTCAAAATAAATATCTACGTCTGAAATGATCAACTATTACGAAAGTACTCGTGCGAACGGACAAGTATATAACTATTAAACACAATTAAATGGAGTAATCATTAAGAGAACAAACATACCCATAATTTTTGCTTTTGTAATAATAGATGTTGGAGATGCAAGTGTCATCAACATCTAAAATCCAAGAATCCATGCCATCACCAACAAGGGGTATACCATTCACATAATTCAAGGCTTGTTCAATTATCAATTCCAAATCCCTTTCATATTGCCCATGGATCAAGTAATCTTCAACATATTGAGAACATTGATTTGGAACTGTTCTCCATGGAAGCTCATTATTTGTTTCAACTGCCAATCTCCAACTCAAGCAAAATCTTCCATCAATTGAGCTAGTAGAAGAGTCTTTTGTGCTTTGGTGGTGTGATCTTGTACACGTTACCTTGCACAACAATGCCAATAAGAAAAGTACCAAAAGCCCTTGTTGTGACATACTATTCTTTTATTATTCTTCTGAAAGGTAGGAGAAGGAATAAGTTGTTTGCTTGATAAATTTAGTACCTATATTATATATAAGTACATTTTTTTTTAATTAACTTTTTTTTCATTTAAAATAATTAAAAGTATTGACATTGACATGGATTTTTTTCCCGAAACCAAAGTGCATGGAATAATTAAAGGCTAGTGGTGTATTTGATTTTTTTGTTAAACCTATTAGCTAGATGCTACATTTTCTTTAAAAGATAATGCTATAATATACACTTTTTTCTAAAGAGTTTAATGACAAATCCACACATATACTAGATGCATAGAAATGAGAATTACGAGTTCAAACATTCGTCCTAACATTATAATATCCATAACCTAAAATATAATATTTTTTTCAAAACTTGTTAAATGGCTCAACTCTTGTGATTAATGGGAATTACATAATTCTAACTTGGGTCTTAACGTATCAAATAATTTGGCAACAAAAGCTAATCTATAAATATGGCGTCATTTGATAGTCAATTTTGTATTTACTCGAAAGTTATAAAGATAATTTAGTGCGTGGTTGGGAAAAGAATTCAATTTTTATCCATAGCAAAGACTAACAATAATAATCACTAACTATTAACATTTTTTTTAAAGAATATATTTTATATATATATATATATATATATATATATATATATATATATATATATATATATATATATATATATATATATATATATATATATATATTAACATTGTCTATAACAAGATTATTTACTTATATTTATAGTTTCTTAGAATATTTTTATAAATAAAATATTCACCATAAGTAATTTTATATCATTAGAAATTTATATAATGATATAAGCATGCCATAAAAAGGAAAAAAAGACAAGATGAAAAACATATATTTTCACGCATGCATATAGTCTCTTGATATGATATTGGGTGCTAGGATATACATTCCATATGTATGCAAAATAAAGTTACCTATAAGATTCAACAAGATGTGAAGTGTGCAACAAGATCATGGCGGACAAGATAGTTTGGCTTAATTGCATAGGGTGAAGACCTAATATGATGGAAGAAAAAAAAAACTCACAAATGATACATAGGCACTTACTTATTTTGGAAGCTCTAAGATAATTGTGTCAATTCACCATTTATGTCAATTATGTGCCTATTTATAGTGAAGTGGAGTGGGTAAATGAAAAAAAATAAAAAATTTAAAAGTCAACTGGACGGTTCTATATGATAAGGATGTGAATCATATATGGAGTTTATATTCTATTACTATATATTTATATTTATATATGCATTATAATATGAGTTGGGTCTAATCCTATAGATTTAGTTGGTAACGTTTTATGACTACCTACCACTTATATAAATATATTCCATTCTTTATTTCTTTAAATGAGAGATTATTAACACACATTCCCTCTCTCCATATGACTAGACATGAAGAGCAAATCAAAAGTGATTTGATAGTGTGAATAGTTCAATAAATTTTGAATAAATATTCTACTAACATCCAAAAATTGATTCAGATGGAATCAAATTCAACAAAAACAATTTATAAGGTTTGCAACATTTTATTTTGAGTACTCTAATTAATCCACCACACTTATATAACTACAAATGTTTAGGTCTTAACTCGTCTCATATAAGAAGACTTTTAGCAATTTATTCATAAATAATTTGTAAGTAGTTTTGATAACAATCTTCAAGTTTATAGTGTCAACCACAATTTGCACTAGGATTATCTAATTCAATTTTTTTCTTAATGCAAAAGAAAAAGCCCTATGGAAAGCACTTGTTCTCTTTCATACAAGAGATTCATGTAAGCATATTGAATGGGTGGGGTTGGCGTCAGAGAGCAAAACTACCACGTAAGGTGGAAATCGATTCCACAAATATGATAGGTGGATATTTAATGTGTAATCCAATTCAAATATGGTGCTAAAAGCACTTTATTTATAGTTAAATCAAAATTTTATGTCAATCAAATTATGCTTATAAAAATATGATATACCAATGCATTATTTTTTATTGGTTCACTATATTTCATATTTATGATATAAAAAGACTAAAACACATGAAAAGTTCGGTATCTATGCCCCACCACAATGGAAAAGATTCAACCTCCAAGACTGCTGTTGGGAAGAATTTTAGAAATTAAATAAGAATTTAGTCACATTAATTAACACATATTTGATAAATGATAAAAAGAAAAAATAATTAAACATGGCGTAATATGTATTTTTTTTGTTATTATCGTAATATGTATTTTTAAAATAATTAAATTAAACACTTTTTGTTATTACTGTAATATGATATTTAATAATGAATCGACGTATTTTTGACAGAATATTTTATTAATAAGTATTTTACAAAATTTTATGTTGAAATTGAAGTGGAAATATTGTCACAGTCCACCTGGCAACAGGATTAGTGAGTGCAACACCACACTGAAAACTCTACTAGCAATCTCTATGATGTGGGTAGCTAGCCATAATTAAGTCAAGCAATCCAACTTCACTAATCCAGTAAGATTCTCCCATTTGGGATTATAAGAAGAAATAAAATGGTACTATGGTGAATTTTGGAAAAATTGCACTTGCCACTTTTCATGTCTACATTCATCTACTTAGTAAAATATATGTGTTGACTTCCCTTTAGTAACACACATCAATTTCATCATTATTTAAATTTGATGTGATATAGTATAAAAATAAGATTTCGGTGGATGTTGTTGGGAGCTTTCACAAGTGTGAGAGCGGTGGAAGCAACAAGGCCTAATGATGCATAATCAATACGAGATTAGAACATAATTATTCTATTAACAATCTCAATAGCACGGTTTATAAATATAATTTCATGAAGACTTTTAATATAGGATTGATGATTCAATACTAGGATATAATCCCACTCTTCCATCGAGCTAAATTACAACTCTGATACCATTAATTTATTGAGGATAAAATCAACATGTCAATGATATAGGACAACATGAGAGAGACCACACGTATTCTTATAAAGACTTTTATATATGTAAGTCATATCTTATATACCGACTATCACTTAACTCATACATAGCTAATGTAAGACTTGACCATTCATGTTTGAATCCAACACATACGAGTTGAATGTCCATCAACAAGTAAGAACGATGAATGCCTCACAGATATAGTATAATTAGAAGTCTTGTAGCAACTTGTTATTGATCATTTATGAAAACCTATTATTCTTTGTTATTTCGGTTACATATTGCTACAACTCGTTATTAATCATACTTGAAATATACTCCTTTCGGCTTCATATATAAAAACTTTTCAATTTTTAAATTTATTCAATAACAAATAAATTTAGTCGATACTATAAATTAAATTCATCTATTTTTGAATGAATCTAAAAAGTAAAATGTTACTTACATAAGAAAAAAAAATCATTAGGATGCGGTATATATTTTTTGTCAAGATTGATTTGTTTGGTCAATCAGTTTATTATTGTGTCAAAGGGGCAACAACCCAAAAAGGCCAAAAGCCCAGAAGCATACCAAAGCAAAGCTCAGTCCACAATTAGTCCAAGGCATATCATCAATCTCAAAAACCTAAAAGAGTGTTACTTTTCGCATCCCCTGAATATGACACCCACTTCCCAAATTTCCAATTTTACTCCTCTTGCAATGCAGTATGCGAGTATGTAAATATTAAAAATTGGGAGAAAAAATAATTCGCATCCTATGATGCAAACTCAGGAGGGTGTCAAATAATAGTTTGCGTCCTAGGATGCGAACAAATGCGAACATTGTAAAATTTGATATTTTTGTATTTTCCTTTTTTCTTCCCCCTATTTTTAAGGTTCGCATCCTAAGATGCGTACTATTTTTTCCCAACTTTAGCACCCCCTATTCGCTACTCAAGTAGCGATGAGATAATATTGAAAATCCGACGGATGCGTGTGAAATTTCGGGAAAGAAACACTCAATCTAAAAATGCTACCACTCAACCATTTTTTACTTGGAAGCCCATGACCAAAAATAGTTTAGAGGGATATCACAACTGATTTGTTTAAAGAGGAATATCACTATAAATTGTCTCGTCATGCAAGAACGGATAATAAATTTTAAGTAGTGGCGACAATATGTATACACAAAATTATTTTTCTTCTATAAAAGCTTTATGAAAAATGTTAGACAGTGTTTTTGGGGCACTAATTAAGCACATTAATATAGAAAATTTGTCTTGAAATGTGTGCATTCAATTTTTGAAAAGTGTAAAATGTTGTATTTCCAATATTAATTTTATTTTTTATTTTCTTTTTGGGTGTGCTTAACTAGTGCCCCGGATGTACTGTTTAGCATGACCTAAATTTTATATATACAAGTAAATTAATTTTGCGACATGCGCAAGTTTTTTTTTACTATTAAATTTAAAGTTTATCATATTTTATTTAATTTAAAGGTGTGGTTTCTTTTTTTAGGCAAAGGTGAGATTTATTTGTACCAAAAAAAGGCAAAAAGTATTAGTTCAACATTGAAAATATATTTATCTTAATCATTTTTAATACTTATTGGAAAACATTTAATATTGAAATTGTATCCAAATTAAAGTCTCTTTTTTTTTAATATCAAAATCCAAATGAAACTCTTGAAATTAAGTTTGTATTGAAATTTTTTGTTACAACTTACAAGGTTAGTATTGAAATTGAAAACAAAATCCTATGAAATTGGGGATCATATATTCAATTAAAAGGCATGAGAATAAATCAATGCGACCTTTTTTTTTTTTGCCCATTTATTTTCATCTTTATACTATGAGATGTGGGTTTCCCAATAAAGGAATTGTAAAGAGAAGAATTGACCAGATTCCAACAATAAAAAGGAAGTTACTATTATACGTGCAAGTTGTAAAAAAATAACTCTTCAGAAATCAGAAGTATAAGCCTTTACTTATTCTCTCGATTTTTCTCTATGGGTTTATATTTCAATTTCACGGTAATTTTTATTTTTCTTTTAGAATTTAAAATTAGTAATTAGTCATTTTTTTAAAATTTAAAATATCTAGACATTAAAAAATTAGACATTTTAACAATGTTGACACTCTTAATATTTCTCTTTTTTTACTTATATTTCATATATGTATATAAGAAAAAAAAAGTATAAAAGTGTACTTTTTTTTTATCAAGTAGCCTAGTGACTATAATTTCACCTTTAAATGTGAATAAGTGGGAGTATCAGGATTCGAATCCCGATCCCTGCAATAATTTGCAATGTCCCTTCCAATTGAGTTATGCTTATAGAAACGTAGAGGTCTAGACCTTACCCCAAGAAAGCAAGACTACATTAATAAAAAAATAAAAACAAAATAGACTACATAATTCTATAACTAGGTAAATCGTAGGATCATACACGTAGGAAGAGACACCCACCACGCATAAGTATGTAGCAACAACATAATCTTCACTGACAAACTTATTCGTGCATGCATTTCCTTCCCGAAATATTTATTAATATTTTATATAAAAGTCCAATTTTTTTTTTACTCCAACGATGTTAGGATTAGAGAAGACTCCTAAGGTCGTCTTAGAATAATTTCTAACCATGTGAACCCTCTACTTGTATCCGAGTCAATTTTTATTAGGCCGTGTTCAATAAAAGTAGTATATAACTCATAAATTAGCTTATTTGTAACTATTAAATTCATACATTTTGATAAAAATTATAATGAATTTATAAATATATAATGACATTAAACAATTTTTTTTTATTAATATTAATCTTTTAAATTAAAATAATGCGATAATTTCTTTGACTAAATAATAATGGGACATAAGTCAATGTGTAAAATTCATTTACATTATTTATTTAGTTTGGTCAAATAGTTTAGTGATTAAATTAAAACTTCAATCTTAAAGATTTTTTTTTATCGAACAAATTTCATACATTTCATTAATTAATAAATGTTCAATACATAAGGAAATAATCTCAAATCTATCTATTGAAGTTAGTCCAAGAATTGACCATCCTAACAAGAGTATGAAAACAACCAAATTCGTCTGCCTCATAACAAACTCAACCTTAAAGTTTAAATAAGACGACATAAAACTAACAATATCCGGAACAATTGAAAGAAACTCAGTTCGGTCTTAAAGATAAATAAGTGAATTGTTGAAAATTTATATTTGGACTCATGTATGTATATAAAATGTGATGTCTCTATAAATTAAACTAAATTCACAAAGATATTTTTATTTTATTTTTTTGACTATGAATTTATTTTTATTTATTTATAGAAACAAATGTAAAAACTGATTTCCTCAACAAAGAAACAAACACAAAAAATGGATAGTGTCACAAAACATGAGTAACTGAACACAAGTATGGGCCTCACAGAGTAAAATCGTGCGCGCATTTTGTACCCTCTATCTCCATACATTTTCTAATTTTTCTTTTCCTTTCCTTCTTCTTCTTCATTAAATTAAATTAATTAATTCTATATTGTCAAAATTTAAATAATTAAAAATAAAACCTCAAAAAAAATTAGGGTTCTTATTAAACATAGAGCATGCAACATTTCATCGAGATCAAGCAATAAAAAACTCGAGTCTTTAAAATTTTAAACATGTTATTAGGAGTTGAACTTCACACTCTAATTAATTCAGCTGAAAAGAGAAAACTCATGATACATATCATATCTTCGATAGAAATTAGTCAAACTCTAAACATCGGTACTAAAAACTTCGTAACTACTACATTATAATCACGTAATAAAAAAACCGATATATAATATTTTTTAATAATTTCAATTTCGATTATAATAATATAAAATATTGACATATACAAAAGACACATAGCACACTACACAGCACACAAAAAGAGAGCACAAATCTGAAGCAAGCAACAAAAAACGGAGTGATGTATCTCTCATCCACTATGTAGCAAAAACCGATCTTACTCTGTAACGGTTACTTTTCTTCTTGTAAGAACAACCTTATATATATATATATATATATATATAAATTAATCAAAATTAATCTCTCATCATCATTGACTTAAGAACAAACACTTCTTGCTGCTCAATTCATGGATTCCAACAACAAGCACAAGTAAATCCTTCTCACTCTTTCACTCTATTTTTTATTTTTTTTATAGTCTTTTTGTTGGATTGGTTTTGTAAGTGCATTTTTGAGTTTTAATTTCTGGGTTTGATTTTGTTTGAGATATAATAAAATGGGTTTGCCTTCATTTTGTGATTTATTTATTTATTTTTTATAAAGATTATTTTTTTTTGTGGTTTTTGGTTTTTAGGGTGTTCAATGTTCATCTTAATGTTGATTTTTATGTTATATAAAATGTTGCAAAATAATTCTAGTTGATTCAGCAGTTTTGATTTGTTCTAGACATGTTTGATTTCCGTCAACGTTTGATTTTTTTGTTCATCGTTTATTTTATGCCCCTTTTTCGCTGTTGTTGTTTTTTTCCTTTTTCTCTTTATGCAGTTATTTTCTGATTACTGTAAGAAAAGCTGATTATGCTAGAATTTATAATGTAGTAGATTCACTAGATTGTAGAATCTAATGGTTCAGTTTCTAGATTCATGTTATGAATTTTGGTTTGTCTATGATGCTGATTGTGGTGTTTTGTTACAAATGTTGCTTGAGTAATTAGTTAGTGATAGTGATGCTACTTGTCGTGGATCTTCGAAATTTGTAGGGATTATTTTATGGTTTAAATCACTTGTAAATTGTAATTAGTTAGTGACATTTACACTTTTTTGCTCTATGATATGGTTGCTAGGGAGCCATGGGATTGGCAAGGAGAGAATTACTGTGTCCAGAAGACTTCGAACTTCGGTAAGTACTTCGTGTAACTTTAAGTTCATTGTTCTATACCCTAAAGTGGTGTTTGAGAAAAATTGTTTTTCTGGACAGATATTTCGGAAGAGCTGTGGAATGACGTGCCTCAAAATGGAGAAGATCTTTCCTACATGTTTGATGGTGAAACCACTCCAGTTAAGGCTTGTGGTGGTGTGACATATAATGTCAACAATGCTGGTAAGATAAGAAGGTTCTTTGGGATACGGCTTTTATTCACATTGTCTTTTGAATACATGCAAGTTAATAAATTGAATCTTTTCCTTATTAGCGATGTTAAATGGCAGCGCTATAGCGTAGTGGATTGAATGAATCGCTATTCGCTAGTTAGTACAAAATGTTGTCAAATAGAGGCTTTGTAGCACTGTTGTGCAGTGGAATTTGAACAAATCGCTATTTTCCACAATTGACAACATGGTTCTTTTTGTTATTATTAATTAACCTCTTCTAATGCAAAAATGGTGGATTTCAGAATCAAGTCATAGACAAAAGGAACTAGAGGAAGGTAGGGGGGAGACTTCCCAAGCCAAGAGGCGGCGGATGCTACAGTTCGACAGCCATGATAGTGATCATTCTCTTCTCAACATAGAGATGCCTTCGCCATGTTTTAAAAATGTCAGTGCTTTTTATTTATTTCAGGATTATCTTTTCACACTTATAGCATGTTCGATT
Source organism: Trifolium fragiferum (assembly GCA_954870985.1). Classification (NCBI taxonomy): domain Eukaryota; kingdom Viridiplantae; phylum Streptophyta; class Magnoliopsida; order Fabales; family Fabaceae; genus Trifolium; species Trifolium fragiferum. The sequence continues at coordinate 3,665,670 of OX940792.1, forward strand.
GTTTTTGCAATATGGAGAAGACCTAAGTAGTGCAGATTTGTTCTTCTTGGTGCTAAACTGTAATTATGAGAATATGTTGTCTTGTTGTAATGGCATTATCATACAGCAGATTCTCTGCCAACTGCCACAGGCCGTAATGGGGAATGTCAATTTTCATTCGTATGCAGGGATCCCTGCAACCACAGATTCTTTCCTTTTTAAGGATGGCGAGAAAATCCCCCGAGTGCACTGCGGGGGTCAGGATCATTCACCTCGTCCCCAATAAAACTACAATAGAATCCTTATAATATGTATTATTGTTATTAAGTTACACAATTTTCTAATACTCTAACAATAACCATCCTTAGTGAAAAATGACCGATGATTTTGTTCTTTTTACCACCTTTTATGGATTCACCTCAGAAGTGAAACTTTTTCACTAATCCACCACATGTTTTCTGTATTATGAGCGCATATGCTGGTTTGATATAAACTATGTTTATATAAAGCGTTTGGGAGGACGGATAATCCTCTATGTCGAAATAGAGTTTATTGATGAGGTTGTTTGGTCGAAATCATGTTATCTTCTATACAATTATCTATTTTCTCGAGTCCTTTTTGTGATCATGAGTCATGAGTGTGAGTGTCCCTCAACAGCCGGAAGTCTCTTTTGTCTTTAGCTCTACGGTTCAACCAATAAATTGGTTCTTCATTTATGATGAAGTCTTAATCAAGATAATAATGTATCTATGAAGTTGTGGATTCGACTTGATTTATAGCTGTTATGTATGCAGGGGAAGGACGACTCCATTAAGGAAATTTTTCCAGAAGTGTCACAATGGATGTCTGGGGCACCAGGTTTGCCTTTTGCAGGACCTTACCTTTTTCCCATTTTTTTCCTTCGGAGATGACGTCCCTAATTAATTTGGATATTTATTTTTACACAGAATATACATTGGAAAGCGTACCTGACCTTGAAGCAAATGAAGCTTGGCTTGCTGAATACTTAAATGATGCTGAGATGCAACTCAGTCCTGATGATTTGTATGCTTCTCTCGACCACTAATTTTTCCCTTATGGTTGGTTACACAAAATCTGACAATTTTGTTATTTGAATCAGAAATTTTTCAGGAGCTGATGATGTGCATATTGACGTTGAAGGTAGATTACATTGTTTTCTATACACTTGTCTACCAATGTTATTATTCTTGACTGCTTCTGTGGATTGAATTTTATTCACGAAAGTTGTTCCCTGCAGAGTTATGTAACATCACACCATCGCATCAACAGAATGTGGTACCGCAGCCTGTCACTCGACCCTCTAAAAATGTTGTCTTCAAAGGTTTGACATTGTCTTTAATAGAGTCCCTCTTCAGATTTAGTTCTACCAATTAACCACTTAATTTATGGTGTTTGTGAGTCATATCAATTCAAATCAAAATTGAACACAATCGATAAGAATTGTCGTGCATATTTATTTTGGACATGAATCTCGAATCATTATGACGAATCTCGATTCATTATGATGATTATCTCGATTCATCATGATAAATCACAACTTGTCCCTTTTTTCAACTTTGTCTAGCTGGCCACTTTTTTCTTTTATCAACTTTGTATAGTCACTCATTTTTCTTTTATTATTTTGATTTATGACTTGAACGTTGATTTTGTGTACATTGCCGGTTCTTCCATAAATGCCATATTTTTATTGATCACATATCTTACGATTCTCAAAATAGCTCTTCCTATTTCTCGATTCTCAAAATAGCTTTTCTGATTTCCGATTTGAAGCAACAAGATCCTTTTACACAGAACTCAACATTTTTTATGACATTCCTTGACTTGAAAACGAATTGAGACTTATTTTTCATGTATAGGTAGGAAATCTTTTATAAGGACACCTACAAAGTTGGTTTCTACTGTTGCCTATCCATTTGCCTTCATTAAACCAAGTGCTGCTCATGGAGATGTTACTCTGAAAGAAATCAATCAGCGGATTCTAAATCCTCAATCAAAATCAAAGCAAAGCAGTGACGACACGTCCGCTTACCCTAAATCAGCCTTCTCAGGAAAGCCTGTGGTTGGTAAAACAAAAATCCGCACTGAAGGAGGTAGCATCACAATTATGAGAACCAAAGGCTAAGTGTAAGTTATCTAGTACTAAGTACTAACTTTTGCGTCCGAATTAATATGTTGGCTGCTTCGTTTTGTGTAGATGCCGATACTGCAACTTTTTATTTCCTTATTTACTTCCGTAAATTACACCACCTTAGTGTTTTGTTTCCTAGTGGAGTCTAGATATATTTTATCTGTTCTTTTGAGAGAGCACATGATTTTGTTAAGTCTGTGATGAAAATCTTAATATTTTTATTAAGCTCTTTAGTCCTCACAACACTCCATGGCTCTATATGACAATTTTACTAAGCTTAAGCTTAGATTTTGTAATTGAAACATACGGATCAATTTGGCTCTATTGCATGTCCCTTGCAACAAAATTTGTCTGAAAGAGTTGTATTTTTATTAAGCTCTTTTGATTGTTTTTATTTTGATTAACGGCGTGTTTGGTTTTGCATCGAATGCGCTATGCAATTTGACCTAATTTCATCGAAACTGCTGTGTTCCATGCATTTATAGTTGCAGTTTGCTTCTTAAAATTTTTAAATTTCGATAAAATGTTTAGTCTTATGCAATAATAGGGCATACAAACACATAATAATTGAGTATTTCTCAACGCTATATTCAAATGTTAGCATCATATTGAATTTCAACGCATGCGACTATATATTCAATAAGTCATCTATTGAGATCCTTTGAGTAACCAACATTACAATTATCCAACTGGAACTAGATTAAGTTCCTTTTAGTAAGAACTCATGTTCAACTATTGTGGATGAAAAAACGTAGTTCGGAGAGGAGGCTCCACAAAAGGTCGCTAATTAGATTCTTTGGCGACAATTATTGTTGGATGATCAAACATACTTGTGAGTGGAAGTTCCACAAAAAGTCGTCAATTAGGTTATTCGGCGAATATTATTAGTCACCGATAAAGTTGATGGATATTTAGAACTAATAACATAGTTACTAAAAGAAAGGCGTATATCGAGTATTCAAGTGAATTTTACTAGACAGATAAATGATAGATATATTATGTTTATTAGGTATGAAGATTGAGAACAAAATAGCAGCCACAACAATTAGGGCAATACAAGAAGTTCTCTACCAAAATTAATATATAGGAAATAAATTTGTTCATCGACAAAACAAAGTAAACTGTGATCAACCAATAGTTTTTTCCTTAACAATGACAGTGATGATCTTATCCAATGCATATTCTTTACCTGCCTTGGACATCACTCATAGTGACATTGTTGTTAGAATTAGATTGATTACTTTTTTGAGAAGATTCTGTACTTGTGGAATTTTGCTTGTTAACAAATGCAACTTTCCTTGGAGGAGGAAGATGTGTGATCTCACTTATAAGCATCAAAACTACAGTTGATATACTTGGTCTTTCTCTTGGAAGTTCTTGCACACAAAGAAGTCCTATGTGTATGCACCTTAACATGCTGCTCTCTGAACATTCATCCCATACCTCTTGATCTACTAGAGATATAATGTTTTCTTCTAACCACAGCTTCCATGCCTATAGGAAGAAAAACAAATTATTAATAATGTCTTTGCTTCCAACATTGTTATTGGTGAAATTTTATATAGACTTACAAAGCCTACGAGGCTAATGGAATCCTCGTGGTGATAAAAGCTACTATTTCTTCGTCCGCTAACAATCTCTAGTAATAAAACTCCAAAGCTATAAACATCTGATTTTTCAGAGAAAAGCCCCTCCATTGCGTATTCAGGCGGCATATAACCACTGCATTTAGAACATATATTATAATAACAAAAATAAATATTAAACCAACATTGTAATGTCAAATGTGATAGTACTACTTACTAAGTTCCAACAACCCTTTTTGTGTTAGCTTCATCATCTTCCCCACCTTTAACAATTCTAGCTAAACCAAAGTCTGATATTTTGGGAATCATGTCGCCATCAAGTAAGATGTTGCTTGCTTTTAAGTCTCTATGTATAATCCTTAGTCTCGAGTCTCTATGAAGATAGAGTATACCTCGAGCTATTCCTTCAATTATGGTCAACCGCTTTTTCCAATCTAAATTTTTCTTTTGTAGTGGATCTTAAAAAATAAATAGAGTAAAGAAGGCATGATGCCAAGTGAGCTAACAATTTTAATTTGTGGTTAGAACTTAGAATACAAAAGAGGCAAAAGAACTAACCAAAAAGAAAGGCATCCAAACTCTTATTTGGCATGAACTCATAAACCAACATTTGCTCGCCCCTTTCAACACAACAACCATGAAGTCGTACAAGATTACGATGTTGAAGTTTAGAAATCACTACTACTTCGTTCATGAATTCTTCTATTCCCTGTCCCGATGCTTTTGACAATCTTTTTACGGCAATTTCTTGCCCATCTTGCATTATCCCCTACACAGTGTGAAAAATATTTTAATATTAGATTTATGCTATATAATACAAAAAATAACAATAAAATTTAGACAAAATTACCTTGTATACAGAACCAAAACCTCCCTTCCCAAGCATATTACCAAAGTGAAAGCTGTTTGTAGCGGTTTCAAGCTTTTCAAAATCATATAGTGGTAGCTCATCCAATTTCATTTGTGTATGTTCGCTACTAATCAAGTTTTGAGGTTGTCTTCCTGAATGCATTTGTCATTTGTTAACAAGAATACTAACACTAAAGAAAAATCTCTTATAAAAGATTTGGAAGTATGTGTTTCACCCTTAAATGTTGTTTCATCAAGAGTTAAATTGTATACATAACACACTGCCATTTTCCTTGCCTCAACAATCAATACCACCATAGTAACTTCAAACAATGATAGCTAAAGACAAGTAGAAGAATGGCAAAGTATACCTCCATGCCTACCCACATAGCAAACAAACCTGGTGTATTAGGGGATCCTAGCCCACTAACCAACACACATTATTGCGAAGAGTTCTTCTTTTCGCGCTTTGTGAGCATCTCACGTGCTCATGAGTTGCCAATTTTACTCTCTCGCATATTAAGTAGCAAACTAAGTGCTCCTCTTATGGTCTCAGGTTCGATTCTCACCGGTGCCAATTTAGGTGGGCTAATTTAGCTTCTTCAAAAAAAAAGTAGCAAACTAAGTTTTTACATATTTGCACCCCCTTTAGCACTAACTACTTAAGTAGAAAAGGGGTATTTTTGGAACTTCTGGGGGCACGCGAGAAAATTTGGGGACGCGAAAAGTAGTTCTCTTTTGTGAAATTGCATTTTTTATTTTATTTTCACAAAATAAATTTTGGAAATGACATTGGACCTCCAAGGATCTAAACCATACATGTTTCTTGTCGCCTTTTTATATCGCTGAGTTTGGGTTATAATGTGATTTACACTACTTAAGTATCGGACGATGTAAAGTTTTGATTTATGTAAGGATTTTTACCATATCTTCTAAAGTTATAATACACACCCCTTCTTTGTACTTCCCCTATTGGACTAGAAAAATGTCAAAGTTCTTCAATTTAAGAAAGAAATAGCAATGGGAAACTTTGAAGATTTCTCTTCCAACCCCCGTCTTTCTTATTCACCCCCTAGGTTTCCATTTATACCCCTAAAAAAAAAAACTTCGGTAAACACATATCAAAGTTATAAACGATTTAAAACACATGTTTTTCTATATCGGAAAACTTCGGTAAATGAAAACCGAAGTTTTTTTTTTTGGGGGGGGGGGGGTTAAAATTAGGGTTAAAATTGAATTTCTGGGGGGATGAAAAGAGACGTGGAGGTGGGAAGAGAAATCTTCGAAAACTTTTACCTTTACGCCTAGGAGAACATTTTCTCCACAAAAGATAAGCACATGTAATCAAGGTAAATGCTCCTATCCCTCCGGTAATTGCAATGATTAAAGTACTCTTGTTGCGCCCTTTTTTCTTTATATTATCCGGAGCTGCAACTGCAACTTTACAATTATACAACATATTAGAATAAGTGGTCAGTTTTTTTTTATGTACCATGTTTGTATCTGTGTAATTTAAACGCGATTCTCTACAATATTAAAGATTTTGATATGGCTGCGGTTAAACATGTTAAAAAAACATAAATTTTGCAAAATGATAAAAATAATGGGACCAAAACTGCAATTAAATCTAAAAAGAGAGAAAATATACCTAATTCTGCTGGCACACGAATGAAGAGATCAACTCCTCCACGAGGAAATTTTTGCAAATCAATTAACTCTCCACTCCAATACATACAACCTATAGAAGGATCATATGCATAGGCAGAACAAGAACAATTTTTCAAACAATCTGTTCCACACTCATCTTGATTACTATCCGATCTCTTAATAAAATCAGGAACTTTCATAAAATGATGAACCAAAAATCCATCTTGTTTCAATTCACTTGATCCATTAATCTTCAACATCTCACACTTCAAGTTAAATCCTTCTTTCCTCACACAACCATTAGTCCAATTTCTTAAATTCCATTCCACCAAATTCTTTGGCTCAAACCCTTCAAAACAACTACAAATTGGTACACTAGAATTATCACAATTACCAAATGGCCCACATTTTCCATAAAAATCACACTCATTTTGATCAACCTCAAGTCTAAATATTTCCTTTCTATTCATGTACTCAACCAACTTAAGTGTTCCATGTGGTGTCAAAGAGAGAATTCCAAACATAGTTTTGGTGGCCGCAAAATTGTAAGTTATATAGTTAGTTCCATCCGCATCGTGTGCTAGACTCCAACCGAATAAATACTCGGTTGTCATTCTAGGCGATCCGAGAAAAACCCTTCCATTCCATGGACCAGTTCTCCAATAAATATTTTTATTATGCCAAATAAAAACTTCCGGCGCATCCAATCTTTCAAGACTAATCGAAAAATTTCCCGAGGAAGGATCATTTTCACTTTTTTTCGATACGAAAGATATTTTTTTACCTGTTACTCTATTAGCAGAAATTCTCATTGATGGAACAGCTGCATCTGCAGGGTGTGAGAAACTATCCCAAATTTTTTCTCCTGAATTGATATCTCTTAGAATCAAGTTTCCTGAATCATCAAGTTTAGCTGATGTATTTGTTGAAGTTGAAATGTTTGTTGACCAAATGATGATACCATTTTGTTTGTTCAAGATTACAAGATTTCCATCTTTGTCAATTGAGACAATTCCATTTGAATCTTTGATGGGTTGGTCTCTATTTGCAATCCAAAAATTATTTGTTTCATTGATGTACCAAATTCCTAGGTAACGGTTTGTTGAATTTAATGGGCTGAAAAATCCTAGCTTGAAGTTTGTGTTGTTTGAGGTTATTGTTTGTTGGTCTTTGAGTGATTTGGATGATGTAATGGTATCATTGATAGAACTATAACATGTATAAAATGTACAAAATAGTAGGAATAATGTGATGAATAAGTGATTTGTATTGTGACATAGAAAAGCCATAAATTTGTAACAAATTGTTGGATGATTATGTTTTATTGAGGAATACTAGGATTTAGTTTGGTTTATTGAGGTTTTTTGTTTCATGTTTTTAACCAAATTATCATGTGGAAGATGCTGCTGTTGTTGTTGAATTGTGGAGTCTTAGAGATGCTCTAATGAGTTTGCAAATTAGTTGACTTTAGCTACGCGTTAAGCATGGGATTTAGTACATGGAAAAATCATTAGTGTCATTATTTTATAGATAGATCATACTAATTAAGTGGCTTAAGGATTCATATTAAGCAATCCACAAATAGTAATTATGTTTTGAAAGAAACAAATTATCTTTCTAAAAAATAAAATGAACTATTTTCAATACTTTGATTTAGCATTTAATTTCTAACCGGTGCTTATAAAAATTCATTTTTATAAATAAATTTCATTTAATCTCTACATTTGTGTGTGAAAATATATACACTAAAGAACAAAAAAATATAGAAGTCAACTCATTGTGATTAGGAAGGGTTTGGCTTTTGGTTAAATGTTTCAATATTCTAGTAATCCTTTAAATCAACTTGGGAATTTCTTTTGAATTCATTTGTTTGCAGTATCAAGAAAGGGGCAATTTCTGCGTAAATCAGAGAGACAAAGACCATTCAAAGGTGCCATCTGTAATTTCATAAAGAAGAATATGTTCCTACAATTGTTTTGTAAGCAATCATTTGAAAAATTGTACAGATGATTTTTTTTAAGGTACAATAGAAGATATATATAAATTAAAATTATAGTACTTTTACCATAGTAATGAAAATATATGAAATTGAAGGAATGAGAATTGCTGAATTTTTGCAACTAAAAATATAAAAGATTTATTTTAAAAAATTGACTTAGAAATGTGATGAATTACAATACAACCAACTAAAAATTTGCAAACCACCTTTTGTTGAAATGTAATGTGAATGTGGTTTTCATGAACAAATTAAAATGTGGGAATAGGTATCTGCCTAAGGGATGATATGAGGTAAAGGGCCAAAATAACTACTTACTCTCTCCCTTCTTACTAATAAAGGAGAATGAGACTTTTGGTTTGTTAGAAGTTATCAATTGGATTAATGAATTGTGACTTGACAATGTTCTTTGATTTTAGAAAAATGTTAATATATGTGTTTTTTAAGATATATGTAAAGTTACATTAAAGAGTTTAATATAAAAATTGTCTTAAAAATGATGTATTCAATTTTTGAAACATTTAAAATTTGTTTTCTTCAATCTAAAATTTCTACTTCTATTTTCTTAATATATGCTCATATATGTTAGCATGATCCTTGATTTTATTGTTAGAGATTGTATTTTTTGTTTTTTTGAATTTTATCTAAAATCGTTGGTAGAGTTTACCATGAGTAAACTAAAGGCCATGATGAATTGGCTAGCTAGAGCATATGTGTGTGTGTGTGTATATATTGATGGTTAGAGAAATTGCATAAACAAAAAAAAAAATTATTACAAGGTTTGCTATATTATAATACTATGAAATAAAAAATTACCTATTCCGATAGAATCAAAATATAAATAAATAAGAAGTCAACTAAAGACAGTCAATTATTTAATGCCAACGTTGTGAGTGTGACTTTGAATATCTTCACTCAACCTTAGATCAATGATTTGTTGGTGGAATATTTCACCACTTATTCAACAAATGACATGTCACATCACGTTTTAGTTTTGGCTGAATATTGAGCTTATCCTTGAGTATGTTTGTTCAACTTACTAAATCATTTAAAGATTGAAAACGGTATAAAAATTAACATTATTGATGATACTCCTGATTCTAAGATTTTCAGACTGAAAGAGGATAAAGAGGATATATGGTGGCCGTTGATCGGCAGCTCCCAATAAAGAGGATATACTATTCAAATTGCTCATCATCTTAGGTGGTATAAAATTTGGTTGAAATGCGATGTGCGGTCATAAATTTTAAATATTTTGATTTGAAATTCTTTGGCGTTTATTCACTCAGCAGATGAACTTTCGATCCTTTGTTTCTAGAAAAAGAAATAATTGTGCTAACAAGCTGATTAGCTTTGGATTCTATGCCCAAAATTTTAGTTGGAAGCTTTACTTGAATTTATTAGAAAAGACTTCTTTTGTAATATGAATGAATTTGCAAACCGTATAGAATTCGCATTGTTATAGTAGTTTAGATTGTCTTAATTTTAAGCTTATTATTAACGTAGTTTACAAAAACACAGTTTATGAAAATACAATTTTTGATAATGAGAATTTATGAATTAACATAAAAATTTATTTATTTGTATAACATTTTCTTTATAAGCTCAAAAATAAGTCGATCTAAACGGAGCCTCAATAGTAATCCAACCAGAACCATATCAAAGATACTTGTGCTGCTAAGGTTTCTCCATACTTGTCCAACCAAATCCAATTGTTTTGGTTTCTCCATTAACACCAAATCACCATAGCCAACTTGCTCTATGTTTCACTACCTTCATGTAATGTTGTGACTGCACCAAGTTTTTTCTTGACAATGATTGTATAAATCCCATATATGCATATTAGTTTACCTGCCTTGGACTTCACTCAAAGTTACATGGTTGTTTGAGTTAGAAGATTGTTGACTTTTTTGTGAAGATTCTGTACTTTTAGAATTTTGTCTATGAACAAATGCAACTTTCCCTGGAGGAGGAAGATGTGTAATCTCACTTATGAGCATTAAAACAACAGTTGATATATTTGGTCTTTCTCTTGGAAGTTCTTGCACACATAGAAGTCCTATTTGTATGCACCTCAACATGCTGCTCTCATAGTATGGATCCCATACCTCTGGATCTATTAGAGATATAATGTTGTCTTCTAACCATAGTTTCCATGCCTAGTAAGAAAAACATAATAATGAATCTTTATCAATATGCTTCGAACATCATTATTGGTTAAAATTTATGCAGATATATTTCTAGCGGGGAAAATGTGACTCGCGTAGATTAGTGGAATTCACACAAAGTTTAGTATTTTGAACGTATATGAACTATATATAGACTTACGAAGCCGACAAGGCTAAGAGAACACTCGTTGTGATAAAAGCTACTATTTCTTCTTCCGCTAACAATCTCTAGTAGTAAAACTCCAAAACTATAGACATCTGATTTCTCAGAGAAAAGTCCCTCCATTGCATATTCAGGCGGCATATAACCACTGCATTTATAACGTATGTTATAATAACACAAGTAAAAATTAAACTACTCATTTGTAATAATAATTTCAGCAATGCAATCCCAAATGAGATAGGACTACTTACTAAGTTCCGACAACCCTTTTTGTATTAGCTTCATCATCTTCTCCTCCTTTAACAATTCTAGCTAAACCAAAGTCTGATATTTTTGGAATCATATCGCCGTCAAGTAAGATGTTGCTTGCTTTCAAATCTCTATGTATGATCCTTAGTCTCGAATCTCTGTGTAGATAGAGTATACCTCGAGCTATTCCTTCAATTATGTTTGACCTCTTTCTCCAATCTAAAATCTTCTTTTGCAGTGGATCTTAAAAAAATTAAAAAAAACATTAATGTGATGCCCAAATTGAGTTAGGATGGTATGAAATTATTCATTATTTTTTCAACCTACTACTAAGTAAGCTTACAATTTTAATTTGAGTTAAGAATACAAAAGAGGCAAAAGAACTAACCAAAGAGAAAGGCATCTAAACTTTTGTTTGGCATGAATTCATAAACCAACATTTGCTCGCCCCTTTCAACACAACAACCAAGAATTCTTACAAGATTTCGATGTTGAAGTTTAGAAATCACTACTACTTCATTCATGAATTCTTCCATTCCTTGTCCAGATGCTTTTGAGAGCCTTTTCACCGCAATTTCTTGCCCATCTTCCATTATTCCCTAGATATTGGTGTAAAAAATATCTTAATATTTATGGTATATAATACAAAAAATTACATCTAAAATCTTAGACAAAATCACCTTGTATACGGGGCCAAAACCTCCCTTCCCAAGCATATTACCAAAGTGAAAATAGTTTGTGGCAATTTCAAGCTTTTCAATATCATATAGTGGTAGCTCATCCAATTTCATTTGTTTTTCTTGTCTGATAATCAAGTTTTGAGGTATTCTTCCTACATACATTTTTCAGTTGTTAACAAGGTCATATATTGTCACTGCAAAAAAAAATTAAAATCTACAAAAACTAATGCAATGTTCTTCAATTTAAGAAAGAAAATGAAATAAGGAAAATTTACCTTTATCTCTATTAGAACATTTCTTCCACAAAAGAAAAGCACATATAACCAAGATAAATGCTCCTATCCCAACAACAATTGGAATGATCAAAAAGTTCTTTTTATGCCCTTTTTCATTTTTAGTACTATTACCGACAACTGCATCTGCAACTGCAACCGTACATTATCCAAACATATTAGAATGAGTGGCTTAATAAAAGTATTACAAATTCGTTAGACTGCGGACTCAAATTATTATTTTTTTTTTTATGTCATATGTCAATATAAACCAAATTTAAAACACAACTCTCCGCAATATTAAACATTTTGATCTGATTGTGGTTTTATTTCGTATGGAAATAACTTGAATAGTATGACTTGAAATAAAAGACTCTTAAAAAGAAAGAGAGAAAACATACCTAGTTCTGCCGGCACACGAATGAAGAGATCAACTCCTCCATAAGGAAATTTCTGCAAATCAATTAACTCTCCACTCCAATACATACAACCAATATAAGAATCAAATGCATATGCAACACAAGAACAATTTGCCAAACAATCTGTTCCACACTTACTTTGATTACCAACTGATCCTACAGAACTATCTATTTTGTAAATAAAATCAGGAACTTTCATATTATGTTTCACCAAAAACTTATCTTGTTTAACTTCACTTGATCCATTAGTCTTCAAAATCTCACACTTCAAGTTAAATTCTTCTTTCCTCACACAGCCATTAGTCCAATTTCTTAAATTCCACTCCACCAAATTCTTTGGCTCAAACCCTTCAAAACAACTACAAATTGGTACACTAGAATTATCACAATTACCAAATGGCCCACATTTTCCATAAAAATCACACTCATTTTGATCAACTTCAAGACTAAGAATTTCCTTTTTATTAATATACTCAACCAACTTAAGTGTTCCATGGTATGTCAATGAGAGAATTCCAAACTTAGATTTGTCGGCGAAATTGTAAGTTATATAATCCGTTCCATCACCGTCATGATCTAAACGCCAACCGAATAAATACTCGGTTAACATTCTCGGTGATCCGAGAAAAACTCTTCCATTCCATGGACCAGTTCTCCAATGAATATTTTTATCATGCCAAATAAAACATTCTGGTGCATCCAATCTTTCAAGACTAGCTGAAAAATGTCCTGAAGAAAGGTCATTTTCACTCTTTCTTGAAACAAAAGTTATTTTCTTACCTGTTATTTTGTTAGCACCAATTCTCATGGTTGGAACAGCTGCATCTGCAGGGTGTGAGAAACTATCCCAAATTGTTTCTCCTGAATTTATGTCTCTTAGAATCAAGTTTCCTGAATCATCAAGTTGAGCTGTTGAATTTGTTGAAGTTGAAATGTTTGTTGACCAAATGATGATACCATTTTGTTTGTTCAAGATTACAAGATTTCCATCTTTGTGAATTGAGACAATTCCATTTGAATCTTTGATGGGTTGGTCTCTGTTTGCAATCCATATGTTGTTGGTTTCATTGATGTACCAAATTCCTAGGTAACGGTTGGTTGAATTTATTGGGCTGAAAAATCCTAGCTTGAAGTTTGTGCTGTTTGAGGTTATTGTTTCTTGGTCTTTGAGTGATTTTGATAAAGTAATGGTGTCATTGATGGAACTATAACATGAACAAAAGCTGCAAAATATGAGGAAAGTAATGAACAAGTGATTTATGTTATGTCTTATGAAAGCCATAAATATGTAACAAAATTGTTTAGATGATGATGTTTTTTGAGGAATACTATAATTTAGTTTGGTTTGATGATGTTTGTAATTTGCAACTTGTTCCTAATCATATTCATGTGAAAGAAGATGTTTTGTAGTTGTTTATTGTTGAATTGTGGAGTCATTGAGATGCTTTATTATGAAGCCAATTATTATGTATGCTTGTGGGTGGCTATTTTTCCACAAAATAAAAATAATAGTACTATGAAGTCAACTCGTGACAATTTGGAGTGGTGTTAGGGGTTTAATTTGGGTCCATGTTGAAATAAAAGTTTATTTGATTAAGGTTCAGTTTGATTTGAATTACTTTTGGTGGTGAAAATTTGAAACTTTATAATTTGATTTTTTTTAATGTTTTAAATTTACATTATTTAATTTTGAGGTCATTTCTTGTGTTGAGTCGGTCCATATCAAACAAACTTTGAACATCCCACAAATGGAATGTGAGATAATATGTCTTAAATAAATAAAAAAATTGCATTGGATTTGATGATTTTCTTTTTGATCCTTATTTAAAGTACTTCTAATTTCTTGTAATTTATTTTTTATGAGATGTACTTAAAATTGATGGTTACCTTTATAAAATTAGATTAATATTGATATTGATTCCCATAGAAGTGATAATTAATAAAAAGAAAGTCGACAAAGAAAATAGTCAATCATTATTATTATGCCGACGTTGTGATTGTGAGTCTGAATTTCATTCACAAGCAATTCTTAGATCAATAATTTGTGGCTTAATTGGTGGAAACAAATAACAATGTCACATTCATTCATGTTTGTATTTGTTTTGTTGCAAAGAACCGAAGAATACTCTTTTGTGGCTAAGGTGAGTTTCCGTGATGGATTTGAGTCATTTTACTCACACTCTTTTTTATTATTTTATTTGTTATTTTTTTACGCAGAAAAAAGAAAAAGTGTAGTAAGCGTGTTCTTGAATTGAATGGACGGGAAGAGTTATTATGCATAAGGATTTTCCTTATGCATGGTGCATAAACAAATCTCCACCATTTGTACTCCAAAGTACTTAATAATGTCAAAACCACTTTGGAGTACAAATGGTGGAGATTTGTTTATGCACCATGCATAAGTAAAATCCTTATGCATAATAACTTTACCCTGAATGGACAATGCTACATTAAGTTGTGATTAGTGATTTTTGGACTTTACTTATTGATCCAACTTTGAATGAGTCTTGGTTCATTTTTTATAAGGGATGAAACTATTAATCAAATGATCATCAATAAAATAAAATGGTTCAAATAATTAAAAATTTCAACTTTATAAATTGGTAGTTAAAGGTTCGACCTCAAACTTCTGCATACGAATTGAGATGAGAGAACTCTTTAACTCTAAATGTATTGAAAAACTAGACTTAAAAGGCAGTTTTATTTTTTCAATTTTGGTAAAATTATAATAATTTTCTTCCCTCATTTTTAATTGTGGAATTTTAGTCTTCTATTTTAATTTTTTATCAACTCGTGATTTTGATCACCTAATTCAATAATATGAGAATAAATTAGATTAGATGACCTAAGTAGGCTAATGCTACGGTGGACCACCTTCACAAGTGGTCCACCGTGGACAAGTGATCTACCGAATACAAATTTTACAAAATTTATTGGTAAATTGAAAATTTATATCATATAGAGCATCCATAAAAAATTTTAAAAAAATTAAAAATCATTTGATATTTTATTGGAATTTATCAAGATTTACAGTATTTAATAAACCGTTAATCTTGATGGATCTCAATAACATATCAAATGATTTTCAATTTTTCTAAAATTTTCTATAGATGATCTATATGATATAAACTTTCAATCCAACAATGGATTTTGTAAAATTCGTATTCGTTATAGGATTTTTCATAAATGGTCCACCATGGACCACTTGGTCCATGTTAGAATTTTCCGACCTAAATAACATGAATACGAAGATCTAATAGTTGTAAGCCTTCAAATATGGGGTGTTAAATTGAGTTGTGATCTAGCATAAAAAGTCAAAAAGAATATTAGGTGAAATGATACGAACGGCTAATAAAAAACAATTTATCGTCATGTCACAAATTGAATAGTCAAAATTATAAATTGATCAATTTTTTAAATGAGAAAGAATAATAATTTTACTAAATTTTGATTAAATAGTTTGACCAAATTATCATTGTTTAACATAAAATAAAAAATTGTTTTTAACAAATAAGAAAGATTCAGATCGGTGAAACACCGCATCTTAATAGTGATTGTGAAAAGAGGAATGGTGATATACCTGCAAGATACTCTATTATTCAAATTAGTATTTGCATGAAGTGAATATGAGGATGAATGCAAGGGTCTCGACATTGATAATTGTCGGAATAATTATCTTGATGCCATGATTGACATTCAAATTCAATCATTCCGATATGAGTACGTAGTTACAGAAATAAAAACTTACTCCCTTCATTCCTTATTATAAGAAAAAATTTATTTTCTACATTCATTTAATGTTTGATGTATCTAATTCATAATATGATCTAGATGCATAAAACATTTTATGAATCTAAAAAATAAATTTTTTCTTATAATAAAAACTAAAAGGAGTATTTGATTATTGGGCAAAAGCGAATGATTTCGGACTAACGTACTAGTTGGATCGTAAGCGGCCATAATTAGACTTAGGCCCAATCTATACTAGAAATAATACAGTTTAATTCACCAAAGAATTAATGCAATTTAAAACTAGGAAAAAGACAATTTATAATTATTTAACTTGTGAACTTGTAGAAAAGCAAACAATAATTTGTGAATTGTTTGATCGTGATTGTTTAAACGGAAATTAGTTTCCTTATCAGAGTTGAAATTGAAACATATAAAATGGACAACTGTTAGTGAAAGTCAATGATAGGAAGGGGTTAACTTAGATTTCAATTCAACGAGAGCATATACATTTTTAGTTACATCTTTATCAGTACCTTAATAGTGAACTAGAAAAAGAGTAATAAACAAAAGAAAATGATGTGAACACAACATTTATGTTGACAATAAAAAACTGGGGAATCGTTGAATTCATTGTCGTAGAAATCATCATGTCACATAGCAACACATTTAAATACTACGCGTTTGCCTCGTACTTGCATCGTTGACCTGTATAGAGCAAGACTTGAGAACAAGATGTATACACAATTTTTTGCAACCACACCTTTCTGCTAGAACTTATTCTATGGGAGGACTGCATTTTTAAAATATATTTTTATTATGACACAGTCGGAGGGACTAAGATCAATCAAATTTGCACATTTAAAAATATATTTATAACAAAAAACGATACAAAATTAAAACAAAAAATTTGCGTGACAATAAAGACATTTAAGCTTAAAAGATGAGTAAACAGTCAATTTAGTCCCTAAACTATTACTCTTTGACCAACTTAGTCCCTAAACTATTAAAAGTATCTAAAAAGCCCCGAAACTTTTTTCATCCATCAATTTAGTCCAAAGTTAACTCTTCCGTTAGCCATTCAATAAAACCCTAAAATATTATGCGCTTCCCTTTTCCATATGCTTCGACAAAAACTTCTAAATTCTCACCACCAAACCATGTTCGCCGTCGCCGCCAACCACCGTGCTTGCCGCTAAAAACAGGTTATTTTTTGTTCTCATTTTATAAATTTGAAAGCATTTGTGATTTTGTTTTATCCCTTTTAAATTTATGGTGTGAAATTTGTAAGAGTTTGTGAGTTTATGATTTTGTTGTTGCCTTTTTGACTTATTCTTGTGAATTTGTAAGGTTTCGATGATTGTAAGGCTTATTATTGTGAATTTGTGATTTTGTTAGTTGCTTAACCCATTTTATAAATTGATGATTGTTGACACTGCAACAAACCTTGGTTTTCAAGATATATTGATGCAGTTAAAAAAAAAAAAAGAGAATGATTTTAAAGTTTTTTATGATATTTTAGAGACTAAATTGAAGTATTTTAATAATTTATGGATCACTAATGGTCACTTAACGGTAAAGTTAACTGAGAGACTAAATTAATGGATGTGAATATAGTTTAGGGATGTTTTAGTTGTTTTTAATAGTTTATGGACTAAGTTGGTGAGAGAGTGATAATTCACGGACTAAATTGACCGTTTCCTCCTAAAAGATTTTATGACTTACGTATAAAAAGAAATATAAACACTTATAAAAATATAGAAAATGTTAATATGTACCCTTAAGGCAAATGTGAAAAATATTTATTAAAGCATATATACTATTTAATTATCTAAGTATTAAATTTTTTATATCATTAAATATGACTAAATTTCTATTTTTAGGTAGCATGTGTGGGCACAAGTTAACTATGAAGCACCGACACCTCTATGATTAGACGTGTCGCGGTGTCCGACACGTGTCGGTGTCTGACACTCGTATGACACCCGTACGACACTCCTATAAACGTGTCGGAGAGGTGTCAAAAAAAAAAAATTCCTTTATTCCGACACTCCTTAAATCGATGTCCGACACCTATAAAACACTCGTATAAACATGTCGGGGTAAGTGTCCAAATTTTATTTATTTTTTATTTGCTTATACTTTTCTTAGACATATATACAACGATTAAAGATGTGTCGAAATAATAATATTGATCAATAAGGGATTAAAGATATTACATTTTGATTACATTATTTTTAGTTTTTCGATAGTAGATGGATGAAATTTGTTCATCTTAGTTGCATATGTATGTATTTTTAATTCTAAACTTATATTTTTAATAAATATGTAGCGGTGTCGGTGTCATATATTTTTTACATTAGCAGTGTCGAAGTATCCGTGTCGTGTCGCGGTGTCCGTGTCAGAGTCCGTGCTTCATAGCAAGTTAACATAACCCAAATAATATTTATCTCCTTTTAAATTACTAGTGGTGTTTGAACTAAGAACGTTATAAATCTACTTTTTCACCATTAGACCAAAATCACCTAATCGTTAATTTGCAGAGTACACCTATAAATCATTCAATTGGTAACTTACGTATCACGTTACTAAACATGAGTACTCTATGATCGCATCTCCGTCTGTGAGTCGTTTCCGCCAAAGGTAATCTCATTGTTATGATATTTTGTTTTCTTTCTTTCACTTTAGATTTTCAGGTTGAAAAAATAGTTTAGTTGAAGTGATTTTTGTATTATGTTGTTTAGATTTTGCTGTTGTTGTGCCTTATGGTGTAATGCTTGTTTTCTGTTTGATAAAATGCTTCAATCAAACTTTATGTTAAAGACATTGATCATAAATGAAATGAATTGTAAGATAGGTTTTAATGAGATTGACATTGCACTTTCATAATGATTTTTGAGGAACCAAAAGCAAAAATTTCAAATAGAAAAGATTCTTTTTAAAAATTTTGAGACATAGAATACACTACTTTCAAGATTATATTATCATTTTTGTTTCTTTAATCATTGCTCCGGGGACAATGCTTAGCATTTCTCTTATCTTTAAAGTACATTGTTGTTGGTTTCTATTCCTTGCTGCGTTTCAAGGTTGATATAAAACCTTCTATGATGAAACTCTAGTTGTAACTTTGTTTTAATTAGTTTTCTATGAAAGTAGATGTTAAGGCTGCTTGTAATGGTTTAAGATTATTGTGTTTCTTGTGCTTGTAAAATTTTGCATATTTATAAAAATGAGATGATTATCATGAGATTATGAGCTTCTAAATTCATGTATTTATTCATGTGAATGATTTTTAATTGTTCAATACCACCTAAGTAAGTTGCTGATAATGTGTTAGTTGGGACAAAGTACCCTACAGGCATGTCACCAACACCGGGGATATTATCGGTGTTCTTCCAGGTTTTAGAGGAATTTTAGAGATGAGATTAAGTGTAAGATCATGTTTATGGCTAGCATATTACTTTTACCACAAAATGGTAAGGGTTTTGACATTTTGGTCCACTTTCATATGGAAAGAATTCAGTTTGGAGGGGAGGATTCACTTTGTATACCCCACAGGTTCTCCGACGAAAATTAGTCTTTGATAACAGCGGTGGAAACAATAGACCGAAAGTAACTCATATATCAAACTGGTCCAACAAACAATGTCAAATAATAAGAACTTTGAAATCTGTCTCAAAAATAACATGCTGGAGTGTTGCAGACTCTCCCTCCTTATAGCCTGCATAAAAAAATTAGTCCAAACAAAATAGAAGTTGGATTGTTCTAGTTGCAGCCGAATTGTTTCGGTTTAGCCATTAACACCAAATCACTATACCCATCTTGTTCTTCGTTTCACTAAATTCATGTCATAGTATTGATCCCATGCATATTACTTTATCTGCCTTGAACTTCACTCAGAGTTACATTGTTGGTTGAGTTAGATTCATGTCTTGGATTTTGCTTGTAAACAAATGCAACTTTCCCCGGAGGAGGAAGATGTGTAATCTCACTTATTAACATCAAAACTACAGTTGATATATTTGGTCTTTCTCTTGGAAGTTCTTGCACACAAAGAAGTCCTATGTGTATGCACCTCAACATGCTGCTCTCAAAGCATGCATCCCATACTTCTGGATCTATTAGAGATATAATGTTGTCTTCTAACCATAGCTTCCATGCCTAATAAGAAAAACATAAAAATAGTGAGATTCTTTATGAATATGCTTCCAACACTATTATTGGTTTAAATTTAAGTAGATCAGTGATTAATCCACATAAATTTTAGACAATAATGAAGTGTTGAGAGTGTATTTCTAGCACTTAGCATCTCATATGTATTAAGGGCATGAAATATATTGACTTACAAAGCCTACGAGACTAAGAGAATCCTCATGGTTATAAAAGCTACTATTTCTTCTTCCGCTAACAATCTCTAGCAATAAAACCCCAAAGCTATAAACATCTGATTTCTCAGAGAAAAGTCCTTCCATTGCATATTCAGGTGGCATATAACCACTGCATTTAGAATATATATTATAATAACACTAGTAAAAATTAAACCACTCATTTGAAATATTGATTCCAACATTATACTGTCAAATGAGATAGGGCTACTTACTATGTTCCAACAACCCTGTTTGTGTTAGCTTCATCATCTTCTCCACCTTTAACAATTCTAGCTAAACCAAAGTCTGATATTTTTGGATTCATGTCACCATCAAGTAAGATGTTGCTTGCTTTCAAATCTCTATGTATGATCCTTAGTCTCGAGTCTCTGTGAAGATAGAGTATACCTCGAGCTATTCCTTCGATTATGTTTGACCTCTTTCTCCAATCTAAAATTTTCTTTTGTCGTGGATCTTAAAAAAATTTAAACAAAATTAATGTGATTCCAAATTGGGTACAATAATTTCAAATAGAAACAAACATAGTATGAGATATTTAGATATACAACATAATTATTAAGTGCTTACAAATAAACTATTTGGACAATTGAAGAGGTAATGAGGATAAACTATATATAAACGAAGAAATAACTTAGGGTGCAAGGTATATGAAGAAGTTTTCGAAAATTAGTTAGCAAGTAAAACTGACCAAAGAGAAAGGCATCCAAACTCTTATTTGGCATGAACTCATAAACTAACATTTGCTCGCCCCTTTCAACACAGCAACCAAGAAGTCTTACAAGATTTCGATGTTGAAGTTTTGAAATCACTAATACTTCATTCATAAATTCTTCTATTCCTTGTCCAGATGTTTTTGAGAGTCTTTTCACCGCAATTTCATGGCCATCTTCCATTGTTCCCTAGATAGTGTGAAAATTATTTAACATTGAATTTATTGTATATAACGCAAAAAATGACATACAAAACTTTAGACAAAATCACCTTGTATACTGGGCCAAAACCTCCCTTCCCAAGCATGTTATCAATGTGAAAATTGTTTGTGGCAGTTTCAAGCTTATTAAAATCATATATTGGTAGCTCATCCAATTTCATTTGTTTTTGTCCTCTCATCGAGTTTTTAGAGTGTCTTTCTGAATACGTTTGTCAGTTTTGTTAACAAGAATATGTATAGTTAGCACAAAAAATAATGTAAAAATTTACAAAAATAAATAACTCTCTTATAAATAAATTAAAAATAAAAGATTTAGTTCACCCTTAAACATACTCTATTGACTTGTAAAATGTCAATGAATGACTCAATGTTCTTAAATTTAAGAAAGAAATAGAAATAATGCAAATATACCTTTATGTCTAGTAGAACATTTCTTCCACAAAAGATAAGCACATATAACTAATGTAAATGCTCCTATCCCTCCAACAATAGGAATAGGTATAAAACTCTTGTTGAGCCCTTTTTTCTTTTTATTATCTACAACTGCAGCTTTACCCAACATATTAGTTAAATCAAATGTTCTACTAATGTGTTTTAGACTGACCTAAAAATAAAAGGGAAATGCCCAATGTAGCGAAAATCAGTTCCACAAGAACATCACGAACCAGATGGCACGACAACTTGCCTATATTTTCTTAGGATACAGACACGCCTTTGGTTTTTTTTTTTTTTTTTTTTTTTTTTTTTTTTTTTTTTTTTTTAATCTTACTTGAAACAAAAGCAAAATATTCTTAGAAAGAAAGAGAGAAATCATACCTAATTCAGCCGGTACACGAATGAAGAGATCAACTCCTCCATAAGGAAATTTCTGCAAATCAACTAACTCTCGACTCCAATACATACAACCTATGTAAGGATCGTATGCATGTGCCAAACAAGAACAATTTTTCAAACAATCTGTTTCACACTTATTTTGATTACCAACTGATCTTTCAATAAAATCAGGAACTTTCATATTATGTTTCACAGAAAAACCATCTTGTTTAACTTCATTTGATCCGTTCTTCAACATCTCACACTTCAAGTTAAATCCTTCTTTCCTCACACAACCACTAGTCCAATTACTTGAACTCCATTCAAACAAATTCTTTGGCTCAAACCCCTCAAAACAACTACAAATTGGTACACCAGAGTTATCACAATTCCCAAATGGTCCACATTTTCCATAAAAATTACACTCGTTTTTACCAACGGTATAATTAACAGTTACCTTTTTATTCTTATACTCAACAAACTTAAGTTTTCCATGTGGTGTCAACGACAGAATTGCAAATATAGTTTTGTCTTTGTAATTGTAAGTTAAATAAGTTCCATCAACGACGTCATGATCTAAACTCCAACCGAATAAATACTCGGTTAACATTGTTGGCAATCCGAGAAAAACTATTCCGTTCCATGGACCACTTCTCCAATTTATATTTTTATCATGCCAAATAAAAACTTCTGGTGCATCCAATCTTTCAAGACTAACCGAAAAATGTCCCGAAGAAGGATCATTTTCACTTTTTCTTGATACCAAAGTTATTTTCTTACCTGTTACTTTGTTAGCATATATTCTCATTGAAGGAACAGCTGCATCTGCAGGGTGTGAGAAACTATCCCAAATAGTTGCTCCAGAATTGATGTCTCTCAATATCAAGTTTCCTAAATCATCAAGTTGAGCTGTTGAATTTGTTGAAACATTTGAAATATTTGCTGTCCAAATGATTGTACCATTTTGATTGTTCAATATTACAAGATTTCCATGTTTGTCAATTGTGACTATTCCTGATGAATCTTTAAGAGGTTGATCTCTGTTTGCAATCCATATGTTGTTGGTTTCATTGATGTACCAAATTCCTAGGTAACGGTTTGTTGAATTTAATGGGCTGAAAAATCCTAGCTTGAAGTTTTTGTTGTTTGAGGTAATTGTCTCTTGGTTTTTGAGTGATTTGGATAATGTAATGGTGTTGTTGATGGAACTATAACATGAACAAAAGGTACAAAATATGAGGATATTAATGAACAAGTGATTTATATTATGACTTATGAAAGCCATAAATGTGTAACAAAATTGTTTATAGATGATCATGTTTTTTGAGGAATACTAGAATTTAGTTTGGTTTGTTGAGGTTTGTAATTAGTGGATAGATTTTGGAGAATTATGTCTATATTTTTATATACATTTTAGATTTTAAAAAATTGAACTAATAACGATTTTATGATCTTAGATTTTACGATTTTAGATTTTATGATCTTATAACAATTCAATAACGATTTATTTGGTAAAACTAAAACAGTTTAAATTATTTTATTTTTTTGACTAAAAACCAGTTGGAATTTAGAAAGTCTTAAATAAGTATAACTACTATATTTTTATTAATATTTCTTTTTTGTTTTCACACACCACCATCCGCCCTACGCACCACCTAATCTAATTTGGGGTCAGTTCTGGTATCAAATGGTTTCGACATCTTCTCAATCGCATTTATAGAAGGTTGAGCCATAGTTTTTCCTATTAAGTCAAACACCAATTAACATTGAACCAACGACGACTAATTATTTTTAGGCAAATGCTAAATAGTGCCCTCAGGGCACTCTTTAAGCCTTTAAATAGTACTCCCTCCGGCCTTTTTTTTAAGCAAATATGTTCATTTGCACACTTATTAAGAAATTATTTTTTTGTCTTAATTTTATGTAAAATGTCTATTACAATTCCTAAAATGACCTTAAATTTGCATTGAAATTATACAATCATTTTAAAAAGTAGAACAAATAATGAGGGTATTTTTGAAAGAATAGCATTAAATGAACTTAGTTTTGATAACTTTTACTTATATTTAAGGCCAAAAATTTTTGTTGACTTTTGCTTATAAATAAGGCCGGAGGGAGTAAGGTTTTATTAAAAGAATTATGAAAATGTGTGAAGTCAACGCAAATTGAAATGTTCAATTTAAAAAAAAAAAAATATTTCCTTAAATAAAATCCTTAAAGAGTGCCCCGGAGCACCGTTTAACAAGATCCTTATTTTTATTAATATCGATTCCGAGAAAATTAATGCATAAGAATGTTGACAAAATATATTATCATTATTTTGTCGACGTTATGATTGTGAGTTTGAATCACCGGTAATTATTAGATCAATGATTTGTTGGTTGGTAGAAACAAATAACATGTCACACTCACATTCATGTTTGTCTTTTGTTTGGAATTTGGATTTGGATGCCAAGAGGCTAGAGCTGAAGAAGACTCTTGTGGTTGTGGCGCAAAGGTGAGTCTCCGTACTATGAAGAGTTTGAGTCGTGTACTCAATCAAACTGAAATTATTTGAACTACTTATAGAGTCCGTTTGACCTAACTTATTTTTGAGATTATGCAAATAGTTTATGCAATTTTTATATATTATTATAAGTTTTTCAAGGTAGTTTATGATAAAATAGCTTCTAAAAATTTAATTTTCATTAGTTTAAACTTATAAAATAGCATAAAACCTAATTTATATTGCATAAGCTCTAAAATAAGCTAGGTCAAACGGGCCCATAGTAGTTTGCAAACTTAACCTATAATTCAGTTACAATTCTCTAACTAAAACTGAACCGCGATTAACCAAACTGAACCATTAAGAAATGAACTGCACACATGATTAAAAATTCAATTATTATTTTTTTTCTCAAATCATACTATCATAGTGTAGATGATTTTTATTTTTGTAAAAAAAAGTAGACTACAATATAAAACTAGTAAAACATTGTATAGTTCTCCACAACAAATAAAATTGGATAAAATAAAAAATAACCACTTTCAAAAGAGAAAAGATGTTAAACAAACAACCTCTCCTTAGACTTAGGCCGCCACGCCAACCGAACTGGACAATCCTTTTTTGTTAAGACTTTTACGCGAGGCCTATATATAACATATGTGCAAATAATTTTGAGGCCTTTTTTACTTTGATAAAAAAAAATATGAAGTCTAAAGCCCTATCTTTGTTAGCTTGGCCTAGTGGCCGGCCCTGACAATCCTAGTTATGTGTTGAATGTCATTCCAAAAGCATGGCGCAATCCAAACTTGCATTGTAAACGAGCAAGTAAAAACCACGTTAGACATATCATTCGATAGAAGAATCGCAACTAACACACTTTGAAATGCATTGTAAACCTTTATATATCTTATAAACGTATTCGGTTAAGCAAACATCCTTAACAGATTCGCCAAACTAAATTTTTGATTTTCAAGAGAACCTTTAACCGCCAAATAATGAACTAGAAGCCTCGTCGTTGAAGATGCAATGTATCCACAAACTTTCTAGACAGAGCTTGTACACACTTTTTACATAATACTCACAATGCTTTCCAACTTTCCAAATAAATTTGTCATCCGACACCTGATCAAAAAGAGGAGTATAAGCATTATCCGGGCTGAAAACTTGATGAACCAAATCATAGTTCCATGCCTTACTTATAGGAACCATCAAACTAGCAACAGAAAAATTACACACATGGTATGTGACACCCACCCCCTCACGCCTAGCATGGGTCTAAGTCAAATATCTACATTGCAGTCTTTAATCTAACTCTGATACCATATTGCCTAATGCCTAGGTCAAATACCTATATCGCAGTCTTTAACCCAACTCTAATACCATATTAAATATACTTGAATCTCAACATTAAAAACTAGCTCATAAAAACTTGCACTTGTTGGGATTCGAACTCACACCCACACAATTTTGGACTGCCTGACATTGAACCAATGCAACATCCTTAATTAAATCTGAACTTTATCAGTATATATCGTTTTATTAATCAGTGCAGAACGAACTTGCTTCTCTTCACCGAGCTTTATTCCCAACTTTTTTCTATCATTTTTTCAATCATTAAATCATTCTTTTCTTCTCTAATGTATTAGAACAAGTGAAGGAATCATAACTTTGTAAAATACTATTGAAAGTATTTTGAAGGGGATTCACCGATAAACGCACTTGCATCCAATATATATAGATTGGTGGGGTGAATTGAACCTAAAGTCTAATGTAATATCTTCATGTAAAACTAACAATTCTATTATCTTCTCCATCATCTTCTTATTTTTATTTTGCAGCAACCCCACAATAAAATTTCCAACATGAACATATAGTCTCCAGCATGGAGCCACGTCCATCAATGTGAGTGTGAATGTGATAACCTCAACATTAATAATTGTTGAAATAACTGAATGAATGAATGAATGACATGATTTACATTCAACGTCAATCATTGTCGTAAAAATTGTTGTCATATAGCAACACATTTAAAAATCATTGCCGGAGTGTCGGACATAATGACCGATGTTCGAATTTCGATCTCTCTATTTTGTTTTCTTTCTTTCACTTTAGATTTTCACGTTCAAAAAAATAGTTGAGTTCAAGTGTTTTTTGTATTATGTTATTTTGATTTTGTTGTTATTGTGTGTAATGCCTGTTTTCTGTTTGATAAAATGTTTGAATCAAACTTTATGTAAAAGACTCTGATGATAAATGAAATGAAGTAAGATAGGTTTTAACTAGATTGATAGTGCACTTTCAGATTGCACTCATAATTTAATGTCTAAGTTGTTGCTCTCTAAGACTAGGCCTTACTCCTTAGAATAAGGGACAGGTACCCTGAGATGAGATTAGGTGTAAGAACATGTTTATGGCTCTTGACCATGTTATCTGCTGCTTCTTTCCTAGCATGTTAATTTCACCAAATATTTTGACTTAAAACATAAAATTTTACCAACAATAGTATAAGTGGTAACGGTCTTGAGTGGTCGGGGGTTCAATTCCTAACTCTTGCAAATGGAAAAAATTCAGTTGGGAGGAAAGAACCATTTAGTTTGTCCCGCAGGTTTCTCGTTGGAGATTAGTTATCACTAACGACGGTGAAAACTTGGTACCTATATCATAGTAACAAAAAAAGAAAACATAAAATCTTAATATTTGAAACAATAGAGTATAGATCCAAATTAACTCAACTGTCACAGCTTGTCCCATAAACAACATCAATAACAACTTAGCCTGCATCACAAATTTAGTCCAAACAGTATAGAATTTTCATTGTTCTGTTACTTAGTTGTAACCCAATTGTTTCGGCTTAGCCATTACACTAACTTCACATGCCATAGTTTTGATCCCATGCATATTAGTTTATCTGCCTTGAACTTCACTCAGAGTTACATTGTTGTTTGAGTTTGATTGATGACTTTTTTGAGAAGATTGTGTACTGGTTGAATTTTGCTTGAGAACAAATGCAACTTTCCCTGGCGGAGGAAGATGTGTAATCTCACTTATTAACATCAAAACAACAGTTGATATATTTGGTCTCTCTCTTGGAAGTTCTTGCACACAAAGAAGTCCTATGTGTATGCACCTCAACATGTTGCTCTCAAAACATGTATCCCATACTTCTGGATCTATTAGAGATATAATGTTGTCCTCTAACCATAGCTTCCATGCCTAGTAAGAAAAACATAATAATAATAATAATATTGAGATTCTTTTTGAATATGCTTCCAACACTATTATTGGTTAAAATTAAGTAGGCCTTTCCCTAATAGATCAGTGAAATCCACATTAACTTGAGACATTGAGAGTGTATTTCTAACGCTTATTATCTCATATGTATTAAGAATTTAATAGAATGGAATATATAGACTTACAAAGCCTACGAGACTGAGAGAATCCTCGTTGTTATAAAAGCTACTATTTCTTCTTCCGCTAACAATCTCTAGCAATAAAACCCCAAAACTATAGACATCTGATTTCTCGGAGAAAAGTCCCTCCATTGCATATTCAGGTGGCATATAACCACTGCATTTAGAACATATTTATTATAATAACACAAGTAAAAAATTAAACCACTCATTTGTAATATTGATTCTAACATTATAATGTCAAGCTAAATAGGACTGCTTACTATGTTCCAACAACCCTATTTGTGTTAGCTCCATCATCTTCTCCTCCTTTAACAATTCTAGCTAAACCAAAGTCTGATATTTTCGGAATCATGTCGCCATCAAGTAAGACGTTGCTTGCTTTCAAATCTCTATGTATAATTCTTAGTCTTGAGTCTCTATGAAGATAGAGTATACCTCGAGCTATTCCTTCGATTATGTTTGACCTCTTTTTCCAATCTAAAATTTTCTTTTGTAGTGGATCTTAAAAAAAAAATTTATGTGATTCCAAATTGGGTACTTTAACAACTACTAATAGAAACAAACATATTTGGATATACAACAAAATTAAGTGCTTATGAATAAACTATTTGGAAAATAGAAGGGGTAATGAGGATACACAGTATATAAATTGAGAAATAACTTAGGGGGCAAGGTATATGAAGGAGTTTTCAAAAATTAGTTGGCCAGTTAAGAAATTATTCAATATTTTTTCAATCTACCACCAAGTGAGCTAACAATTTTAATTTGGGGTAGTCATAAAGAGGCAAAAGAACTTACCAAAGAGAAAGGCATCCAAACTCTTATTTGGCATGAACTCATAAACCAATATTTGCTCGCCCTTTTCAACACAGCAACCAAGAAGTCTTACAAGATTTCGATGTTGAAGTTTTGAAATCACTAATACTTCATTCATAAATTCTTCTATTCCTTGTCCAGATGTTTTTGAGAGTCTTTTCACTGCAATTTCTTGCCCATCTTCCATTATTCCCTGAATAGTGTGAAAAATATTTTAACATTGAATTTATTGTATATAACGCAAAAAATGACATACAAAACTTTAGACAAAATCACCTTGTATACTGGGCCAAAACCTCCCTTCCCAAGCATGTTATCAATATGAAAATTGTTTGTGACAGTTTCGAGCTTTTTAAAATCATACAGTGGTAGTTCATCCAATTTCATTTGATTTTTTCCTCTCATAATTGAGTTTTGTGGGTGTCTTTCTGTATACGTTTGTCA